>VZSF01008497.1:43891-69516 GCA_013398295.1 Chionis minor | reverse complement strand
GGGAAGCCCCCCCCCCCCCGGCGGCGGGCAGCGCCGCTACCGGCCGACGACACTACCAGGGGCGAGCCGCCCCGCTCCAATGGCCGGCTGCCGCCGCCGCCGCGCCTGACGCAGCCGCTTTAGGCGCCGGCTGAGGCGCCGGCGATGCCGGCGCAGNTCAACCTCAGCGCCCCCCCCCTTCTGCCCTCTCCCCCCCGCGCATGCGCGCCGGCCGCCAGAGGCGGGGCGAGAGGGCGCGTCCTGACTGCGCATGTGCGGGTGCCGCGGGAGGAGAGGGGCCCCCCCCCACCTCATGCCGGCCAAGCCGTCTCTGAAGGGCGGTCGCTCCTGCGTCCCCCGCGGTAGGGCTGAGGGTAGCGGCAGCGCAGTGGCGGGCTCGACTTTCCAATTAAATTGGCCTTGGAAAAATGCGGCCTTGGCCTGGTGGCTGCGGGCATGGATGCGGCGGATCCCGGCGGGGCGACTCGACGCTTGTCAGGCCCGCGGCTGGGCCTCCCGCCTGGCTGGAGCACACGCGGCAGTCGGTGACCACAAATGCGTCCCCTTCTGAACCGCGCAGTTTCACAGACAGGCGGATTTGGCCACAGCCTTTCCCTAGGCCATTACAGGAAGGAGTATCTGGTCGTGGCAGACGTGGTTCCCTGAGACATGGGAGATGAAGGAGATGTGTTCCTGGGACACTACGTTAACCGTGGGCAACTGCGTTTTTCACTTTCCTCATACCATGAGAAAAAAGGAAATGGGAGCTATATAGGATGGATACTGCTTTACGTGCAACTTAAAAGGGGTTAGTGGAAGCCAGCTTGCCCCAAGGAGATGACATAAGGTCAAGTCATGCCCAAAAGCAACAGGCAGTGTAACCTGCACCACTTGGATGACGGGAGGGTCTTCAGATCTATCTTATCAGGGTACCTCACCATTTAAGTAGCTCTTCATCTCTAAATGGACTGAAGGATCGAGGTGTCTTCCAGCTGTGACAAAGCATGGCCATTCTCTCTGCTACACTGAAAGCACTTTATCTCTTGTTATTAATACTTCTTTCCACTGTAAACTTCCCATGTTTTTTGCATTCCATTAATTGCTCACAGAAACTTCAGCATTACTTGTGTTTTCCCTCATAAATTACAGCTCCCACATTGATTTTCATTCTTACGTTATCGCAGTGTCGAATATGAGAACCTCCTTCTGCCTACCAGCTGTTCCAAGAAATAATATAAAATCAAGATCATTTCATGATGTCTAGGCATGTGTATCATGTGTATCACATCCCACAGTATTTAAAGGTGATACTACGTAGCTGTACACAACAATCCCTTTTCATACTGTGTTACTCGTCCAGTCCTTGTGTAAGCAAGGTCAACCTTATACCCTTTCAGATGTGCTCTCACACATTGTTTTAGTAAATATAAGCCTTGCTTCCTTTCAAAAGCAGGTTAAAAGCCTCTCGCCAAAGTACTGGTTGCTGCAATAATTCACGCAAATGAAAGAAAGATTTCTCCTAATTTCTAAAGCCCTTCTAATGTGAGAAGAGTCCATCAGATTTGGCACTGTGTATATATAGACATTCCTTCAAAGAGCCATGGTTTTCTCATGCTGGTTATAAACTGCAATCATCCTAATCACTTTTGTTTTGCAAAGGATCAAAAAGCTTATCAAATTATCCTATCAATGAATCGTGATCTTACCCTTGCCAGGAGTGCTGATTGCTGGTAAGCGATCTTATCCCTCTGCCAGCTGCAGAATCTCGTGAAGCAACCTTAGTGGATTTTTAAGTTAACAAAAATTATTTCAATTGCATTGTAAGCAAGAAAGTGAATTATGACTAAAAACATTAAGAGGCCCTTATTTGTGATTTTCAGCACAGCCGTCTACTTCTGGGTTCAGACTGCAAACCACTCCAGCTTTAGTTGCAGCCAGCTGATACTTCCCACAAGGACAGCTCTGGAATACACTGGACAGAAATGGTCTGAGATGCTGCAGAAGTATATTGGTTCTTCAAGCCTTATTCACTCCACTGGTGTAAAGCACATAGGATTTGCAGTATGATGAGATAGCAGAGTAACAGTAGACAGCAATCTCAGACACCAGTCTGAGGAAGATGAAGAATTCGGGAAGAAGAGGAAACTTGGGACACCAAGTAAAGAATGAAAGGAAAAGTTTTACTGATAGCTACTTTTTAATCTATATCTAGTTACAACACAAAATGATATGTTTACAACTGACACACCCTAACAAGTTGATACGGCAAGAAAATACGGAACTTCTCATTTCCTTCCTAACTAGATTTGGTCTTTGTGACTATTCAGATTAATACTTTTGGCTTAGGTCACAACAGAAAGGACATTACCTTTTATCCTCTCCTCTGTGGAGAGGGTGAGACCCTATGTCTCACATGCCAGACACACATGTCCATATCCTGCCTCCCATCCCCATGGGGACGGGGTACTACCATCACCTTCCCGTATCTGCTGTGAGCAGTAAACTGTAGTGCAGGAGCTCTCACTCCTCAGAGCTGATTCCTGATGCGGCTGCTGTGCCTCTTCCACTTCCTAGCCTGTGGGATGGCAAGGGCAGCCACCAGAAGTGGGACCTGGGCACACGTCCCCGACTTTGGTGCCCATTCTCACGTCTCTTGCAACACCTGTGAATTCAGCTACGGACAAATTATGTACTGTAAATTTGATTATGATATCAAAGTGGATGCACTGTTGGACACTGACAAATTTCAATTCTGGACTGTGCAATTTAGTACTGCAGGCACTTAAAAAAAAGCTTAAAATGATTCAATACAATTAAAAGTATATTTATACATTGTGTTATTGACAACAACACAGGTTGATTTTGCTCAGAATTTCAATACTTGACAGTTATTTGAAGGTAAAAAAAGTCTCAGAAAGATAATAAACACCATAAAAATGTTTCCTGTGCTTTTTGTTCATTTTGCATATTTTTCTCCCATTCTTAGTAAACAGTTTTTCCCGTAAAAGTCCTTTGTTTCACCTTTCACTCAGAATTATCTAAAAAAGAGAAAAGGCATTGAGTTTGCCCTATGGCATTACAAAATAGCACCACAAGCTCCTTTCCATTGTTTTGCCCCCTAACACCAGGAAATCTTCTTTCTTTGAATCTTTCAGGAGCTGTAATTCTTCTCACAAGCTTCTGAGTCCTGTCATTCACAACTGCTGCTGAACATGCTCACTCAGTCCTTGCCTTTGGCTTTTTAAAGGGGCACTGCACAAAACAGTATTGGTATGATAATACCAGAAGACAAGAAGGACTATCTTTTCTCAATATTTTAACATATAGTGAATGTGGCTGTTCCGAAAGTCTGCCAGAATTTCAGCATTTTTGCATGCATAGAAGGGCTTGGAAGTGAATGATTTACTGCTTTTTGGTTATTGACCAAAGCATTACTTTTTCAATAACAATGAGGCCTTTGAATGCTCCAAAAACCAATACCAAGTATGTACATACGCATTTTTCATTAGTAAATCCTACTTGTATTTCCCTAATAATGTCTGAGGAAAGTCTAAATGAGAATTTTAAATCATATTCCCACAAGTCTCTTCTAAATTCAAAATTGCACCTCTGCAAAGCAAATCCATATTAACAATATTCTTCAGTGTAATGCAGTAGAAAATTGATGTATATTTGCAAATTATTTCACTTGCACAAGTACAATGACATACTTTGTGTTCTTCCTGTACAATAAACATCCATGAGTCACTCATTAACAGCAGTGAGCTTGCTTATGTCAATGATATACAGGCAGCTTTGAAAGAAGCTGGCATTTTAAGTGGCTCATTTAGAGTTTGTCAACAGTGCTAGAAAATGTTTTTTCTTCTCTGATTTCATAATAATAAGCTACAGGCAGGTAGCAGTCTATTTTTTTTTTTTTCCCTCTGAAGTAATTTATCATATGGAATTAATTATATTTTAACTCGCTTCTTACAAAAACAATTCACTGCAGGCTGGAACTGTTCCACCTCATCTACTCTTCGACCTTGTCTTTGTTCCCCCTGATTTTTCTGTAGGGTTTCTTTGGTTTGTGAATACCTTCAGCAAAAGTCTGACCTTACTGAGGTCAAGAGAAAAACCCTTACTGATGTCCCCAAGATATGGAGTTCCCCCTCTGTGCCCACACTGGGAGTCACTTGAAGAAGTACTTTATTCTCTTCTTGAGCTTTTATGACTTTTAGCAGTGTAAAAAGAGTCAAAACACAGCGTGGCATCTTGGGAAAACACAAAAAGCATAAATACATAAACAGTGACACTTAGCAGTATGGTCCCAAGCAGTTGACCACTTTGAAGTGAAACCTTTCTTTGCAAAAAGCTTGCTTTGTTCATGTCTTCAGTACCCCGTGTTTTAAATCTGTCGCCTGCGGGTTAGAGTGATATTTGCATCTCTTTTTTTTTTTTTTTTTTGTACTGTTTTCATTTGGTGAAAGACATTTTATAACAGCTCATGTTGCTGTCACATCTCTTAATATGTACCACGCAGTACATTCTCTTTCACTTGAGTGATCTAATAGAACATTTTACTTGGTGAGGAGATACATGTTGACTGGTATCCTTTCTTACAAAAGGTTAGTAAAGATGTTTTCATACTTTCAATTCATCTTTTATTTGGCTGTTAGAAATACTTCCATTTTATAAGCGCAGAGTATTTTCAGTAGTTGTTTCCAAGGTAAAAGCCAACTATTATTAGATCCTTCAGGCTTGCAAATTAACAGTTAACCATTAACAAGCTTTTAAAATTTCCATTCATATTCAGAGTTTTACGTTCATTTCACAGACTGAGATTAAAGCTACTTGTGAAAAAAATCACAAATGGGCTGTTGGATAATACATTTACTGTCCCCTCTTTCCCTGTGTATTTCTGAAATATTCTGTGATCACTAATAATTTAGAAAATGGAAATTGGGAATTTTTTCTTTGCTTTATTTACTGATCCCGGTATCAGTAAGCTCAGCTTGCGCTCGCCAGTTCATCTAGATCCAATAAGCTTGGTGGGAAGGCTGGACCAGGCCATTTGGTCCTACCTCCTGTTCACTGTTTCTTTACCCCTGAGCTCCAGACAGCGGTGTTCTGAGGCGTGATCTGGAAAGCTCCACGTCTTGGCCTCTGTCTGTGGAGGCAGCATGCACTTCACCCCTTCCCACCAGGAACCAGCAGGACTGGGGCCAGGCGAGGGCAGGGATGCGAGCAGGAGCCGAGGACAGCTGAGGCTGCTGATCGGGACTTCGTATTTTGAGCGAGGGCAGCAGAGCAGCCCTGGGGAGGTTTCTCATGGATCCCTCCATCGTTTCCCCAGCAGGCTTCTGCCAGGCCACGGGGCTGCGCCACCGCAGGGCTACGAGAGCCGGGCAGGCTGCTCCGGCAGGCAGCCTCTGTGCAACATGCCCATTTGTGGACTCTGGGATGCACAGTTGAGAGTGATCTTGCATGGCGCGTAGGAGTCCTGCCTCCTGTTGCAGACTGAGCCAGGCTTTCTCCACCCACATAGAGGCGCCCCTTTACTTGGACTGTTCTTTCTGTGGACCTGGGAGACTCCCTCTGGCCTTGGAGAATTTCTTCTAACAGCTCACCTGCTGGCACTGAAGTCTGATTAGGCTGCTCAGGTACACTCTGCTCCTTGAAATTCACATGAAAGGCTTTTGTAGTGCGCATTATGCAGTACAATTTACCAGAATGTATTTGTCCTTTTTATGTAAACCCTAAATTATTCAGTAAGTCTGTTCTTCTCTCAGAGATACCGTCAATTTCAGATTGAGTGTAATACCAAATATTTATTTTTTAGTTTACAATGAATTATTAAGGGATACTTAAATAAATATATAGATTCCACATTCACTTAACGAATATTCTATTCATACCGCCAGTCTACTCTAATAAAGATTATCCCGTTATATATTTCGAATTTTCATATATGTTTTCCATATCATATTTAAAAGGGTGACACCCTTCATGGTGTCCCTAAGAGCCTTATCTGAGGCATAATGCAATGTTCCTTTCATGTTTATATCAAGAGTTTGGATGTGTATGTTTCCAAATTCGGTATCAGCATATCTCCACAAATGCATCACTTGTGGTTGTTTATATTTAGGCCTTTACAAGGACTTAAGATGCTCAAGAGCTAGTCTGAAAAAAAGAAAAAGTGAGTTTATGCTATTTTTTCAAACTTTTACCTCTTTAAGGTTCTTTATGGTTGGATTTCAACCTCACAGGAGGGCAGTGTGAGCTTGTGACAGAGGACTGGTTATTAACCCATGCCTATACACAGATTTAAGCAAATGTCCATTCTCATGTTGGGAAAGAAAAATATGAAACACACCAGCCTTTTGTTCTCTCCTGTTGCAGTGTAACTCAAATATAAACCATTTTCCCCTCAAATGCATGCACCCCCTCTTATCTCACGGCCACTTAGTGAGGTAGTCTCACTTTTTGTACTTTTGCCAGCAGTTTTAGTGCTATACAGTGAAAGCTCACAAGCTGTTTCTTTTTCTGCCTGCTACATTTTAGTAATGGAGCCATGTTCCTCTGCTCAGGCATTCATATAGACATATGGAGGGTGCCTGACCAGTTAGGCGTACTTGCTTCTTTAGTATTAATATTACCTTCTTTATATTGTTTTTATCCCCCAAGGTAGAGAAAGGAAAGCAAGAGCAACCAGATCAAGGAGAGCTCATCTTTGTGTTACTGCAAATTCCTTCCACCATTTGATGGCGTATTCATAGCTCTGTAGAACCATAAAAACCAAAGGACCTGACTAATAGAACACTAACATTTCCGCCTGGTGGTAGATTCACAGTTGACTGCTATATGCTGAGTAGAAAATGGCATTGCAGTTACTGATTTTGAGTGGCACTAACTACAGTTAACAACATCGTCTTTTTCATCACTTGATCGCATGTATGTCATCTGTTTTTCTTTAACTGGTAATACGGTGTGTTTTTATAGGAAAGAATGGTATTGAAACATCCTCCGTTTCATAAATAACAAATTGTAGAATTTTTTAACGTAGTTGTTGACAGGATCTAAAATTTACACATTAACATTTTAAGACATATTAAAGCGTCATGGGTTGTCCATCAGTACTAGACTTCATCTGTTTTGCAACTAAAGAAAACAAAGTTTTGACCAGATTTTTTTTTTAAAAAAGAACACACAATGTCCTTATTTAAATTTTGCTGTGAGTGTAAAGTGTCACTGTGTTTTATGAAGACAGTGACTTTCCTAAAACAGCATGTGGTTTTCTGATGTAGACTGTTTAATCTGCCCAAGAGCGATAATGCTTTCTCGTGACTCTTCCTCCACCACATATTGTACACCCCACCTCAATGGACTGATTTTATTTACTGCTGAGTCAATATTTACCACTTTGCTACTGCCTGCAGTAGTTTTAATCCCTGTCTGAGCAACTGAATGGTACCAGGAGCTTTTTAAAGCATTTAGGCTGTAATCCTGTCGTATTCAATGAGTTTCTAGTGAAAGTTAAGGGTGCTGAACACCCCAAAGTGCTACAAAGAAAGTCTGATTGCAGAAACCATGTGTAACAGAGCAGCTCTAAGAAATATCACAGATCTTTGCATTTAAAGTTTGATTCTTCTTGTAGCATAACATTATTTGTTTGTTTGTGAATTTTAGTATTTCATTGCAGAGACACATCAGGAAACATTTTTGCTGTGGAAAACACTTGATTTCACAGATGAAAGTTGGCATGGGCAATGGCAGGATTTCCTCATCTGTCCTAGCTCCTATTAGCAGATGGAATTGCAAAAGTGTGTTTAAATGTTATGTGTAGGGGGAAAAAAAGGGATTACACAGAATAACTATGGCAGAGAATTACGTCAGGTGTTTTGATAGGATGAAGTGCCATTTGATGTTGCTGTTATCAATACAATACATCAATAGCTATTTTCGTGGAGTGGGCATCAGCATGACAGAAACAGGGAAAATACAGTCCTGTTTACTGGGGCAGGTGCCTGTGTGGCAGCTTGTGTGGGAATGACAGCAGGGAAGGTTTTCCTGGCAGATATGGATGGTGGATGAGAAGGAAGCTGGTCATATTTTATTTGCCTAGGCCTTGGTTATTACTGTTTATTGCTTATATTGCAATAGTCCTCTAAGACTTGACCAGGCAATGGTCAAATACTGAGCGAGGCAAGGCACGTATAAAAACCTGGAAGGTGCATTTTCCACAGTGTTTTTCTACCCCTATGGAGCAAGCAATAGGATATTTTCCCTGTATGTGTGAATAGAAGGGATCCTGTTGCACCAGAAGCACACACCTGAGAAGGAACCAAACCTAAAAGAAAGAGAGAAATGAAATAACAGCCATCAAGAAGCAGGTGTCCTGCTCTGTTTTGATACGCTACATTACTTTGTATATACAGACTCAGGCCTAGGCAAGGCTGTTCCAGTCTTTTTTCCCCACAATAGGGATATTTTTTGTAAGCAGTTTACTCTGTCAGGTTTTCAGGCAATGATTTAAAAACACAAAATCTGCTTGGACCACACAGATATTAAAATGCCACCAGGGCAAATAAAAAACAGCTGTGCAAAGCTTTATTCAATAAATACAGTTAGCTGACGTGTAAAAAAAAAAGTTAACTGGTTGGGGTAGACAGCTGTATTGTAGAGATTATGCCCTTGAACACATTTTGGAGGAAAAGAAATAAATTTCTCTTCTGCAATTCCAGTGTCTTAATCTATATATGTTAACTGCTGAACTTCTGTTGCAAAAGCCACTGTGATTCAGTGGCACTGATAAATAAAGTGTAGTGCTTTGTCAATACCAACGTCTATAAGGAATTTTTGTTTGAAATTTACATCAAGTATATTACCTCTATTTTTTTCAGGGCAGCTTTGCGAAGAAACAGGTAGCAAATACAGTCACAAGGCAAAAGAGAAGCCTGATATGCATTCCGTGTTTGCTTCTACAGCTTACTCTGTCTTCTTCTTAAATAAAAATAGAACTACCCAGCCTCGCCTTGGGAGGAGAGAGAAATAAGACTGATAGTAATCAAATATAATCTATAATTAGGTTCTGGGTTTAAATATACCAGTCCAGAGAGGAAAATAACAAAAATTAATAAATAAGTAACAAGCACTGAAAAGGCTAAAACTGTCAGCTCAGTATAGGAAATTGTTTCCTGCTCTTGACTTCCACGTAAGCATTAAATAATCCTGCTTACCTTTTTGGCAGTATGTGCGTGCATATGTGTGCGCCCACATGTGTGTGCCTTGTGTGTGAGAAAGAAAGAGACTATGAGTCATCACTAATGCACGCTGCTTGGCATGTTTTCAGAATGTGTAGCAGTCAGCAATGTTTACTCGAAATATGAGGAGATATGAATCTTTAATTATTTCATTGCTAGGTGATTCAACCAAAAGCTCGTCACACTTTGGTTTACAAGATTTTTACCATTCTAAGAATTCACACTGTTTTCATACTACCTAAGAAGTACTGTCTAATATAAAGTGGATTTTTTTCTTAGATGTAGCACTACTCTTTTTGCATTAACACCAAATGACTATCTGCAAATCAATATTTCATTATTTTAATGTGCTATATAATAAGCATTGGAAAATATGAGATCATATATCAGAGCCATTAAAAACATCAATATGGTTTTTGATCATAGCTAGATGGAATTTACTGTGACAACTGTAATTTTCCATTGAATGGTTGTAATTAAATGTAACATGTAATTAAAAATAACTGTCCTCAAGAAAGTGCCAGTGAAGTTTTACATCTTGGTTTCAGTACTGCTTGCATAGTTTTACAACTGTCATCTTCAATAACTTACAAACCTGTAAGCAAAAGGAGGCTCAAAAGAAAAATAATTAAAAGCCCCATAGAACTCTTTAACAAAGCAATGTGTCTGCTTTATGGAAGGTTATAGACGTTTCTAGGGGGGGGAAATGAAGTGTTCATATTTCATATTTTGTAACATGTTCTAAATTGGTTTTACTTATGAAAGCTTTGAAATTAAGGGGTTCCAACTTACACGCTATCACTGCAGTCTTTTTTATGAAGATACATTGCATAAAGAGCACAAATAGTAATGGTTATAAGCCCACTTTGCATAATATTATATTAAATAAAATAATTTAATTGGAAGAAATTTAAAGTTTCATAAAAAAAGGAAAAATGAGCAGATTTGCTGCATGATTGCATAATGTCTGCTGGTCAGATGACAGGAAGTAAAATAGGAATTAAAGTACAGTGCTAATTATGCATTAAGTGTATCAGCTGCTAATTTTATCACTTTTAGAGAATCTAATGAGAAAAATGTCTACAAATAATCTCATTCCTTCCTAAGGCAAATGATCTAAGTTTCAGTCAAGCGTGGATTTCATTTACTGATTAGAAGAAGGAACTTAGAGGTGGACGTGGCAATTTTCCAAACTCTTTCATGGGTACTAAGTACATACCATGTAAGAATATGACCTTCTTTTATGTACATCAGATAAGTGACATCTGGCTCGGGGTGTGAAGCTGACAAATATTGAAGTAGATAAATACTGGCGAAACACCTTACGGGACAACATGCCTTCAAGCCCACCAGTGCAGGGAGCGGGGTGAGAAGCACACTGGTGCCCTCTAAGGATGGCATTTGTTGCCCATCTGTTGCCAGTATTTGGTAATAGGAGACAATCACAAGGCATGGCAGACAGAGATAAGGTAAATGAGTAAAAAGAGGAGAGTGCCGCTTGTCATCCGTTACCGCTGTTAAATGAAATATATGAGGTCTCGGCCCAAGATGGCAGGGACTCTAAATTTTTTCACCAGTGCCGTTATTAAGATCTAAGTTTTTTTTTTTACACATACCTTCCAGTGCTTTGCTGACAGGCCCCAGTGCAGCAGCAGTCAGTAGCGTGAACCTGCCTGTCACGTCTGCTCAGGCTCACACACAGCTCCTTTTGTTGCTGCTTTCAATCTCCTTACAAATGGGCCATGGGCATGGGACAAATGGGGTGATGTACAGATTGAAACAAACTAGGATATTTCACAGTTAGCTGCTCTCCATTAAAAACTGCCCACGCTTTTCTACCTCTACATAAAGGAGTTTATTCAGCGCAGTGCACATGCCGAGCACCTGGAGGTGGTGTAAATGCATGTTTTCAATAATTTGATGTACTCATTCATACCCTTTCTGACTGCGCAGTGCACACGTCACAGCAATAGAACTTCTGTTGCATTCTAGTAAACAAGCTGTGTGCAAAACAAGATGAGCTGAAGATAAACCCTTTACAAGCTATCTATGAATTTGTCACCTTTGTTCATATCAGCATAGACTTTTTTAACACAGAAGCTGTTTTATTAATTTTACAGCTGAGAAAGGCATACAAAATTGACGTACCACTACTGTTTTCCCTTTCTCTGTTTCATAACTTTAGGTGGCAGCACCATAACAAGGACTTTGGCTGCACGTGATCAGGCAGATACAGGACAGGAAAATCTATATGTCAGACATAGCTTAAAATACAGAAAACTCTAAAATGTTCAGATTTGCATAATATTGTGCAGCCACAAGCTGCACTAAGGGCAGTAGTTGTGTTGTTTGGCTGTTAAGAGGCTTTTCTTTCAGTATTGCGTAGACACTGTGCTGTTGCTTTTGTGATTTTTTTTTTTTTTCTGTGCGGATGTCACCTTAGCTGGCCTTGAACATTCAGGAGGTTTATTCCTTCCAGCCTATTTCCCACTCTTCACTGAAGTGCATGCTGA
Source organism: Chionis minor (assembly GCA_013398295.1). NCBI lineage: Eukaryota > Metazoa > Chordata > Aves > Charadriiformes > Chionidae > Chionis > Chionis minor. The sequence goes on along the minus strand of VZSF01008497.1, from coordinate 57,782 downwards.
TTTTTCTTACTGATCTCAGTGGAAAAGCACTGAGCCATCTTTTCCTATTATCTCACAGCAGTTCCATTTACTCTGCGGGCCACAGGGTTGTAACTTTGAATTCCTCTGTGCTCCAGATCATACCTGTCAGGGGAAATGGTAGGGTGTGATTATTTTAGGTGTGTTCAGCGAGGTGCTTCCAACTCCTCAAATACAACTTTATACGTGCATGGAATTAATGCTATGGAAAAAGATACGGCTTTCTACATTACTTTTATCTTTTGGATTTTCTTTTTTCCACAAAATTTTCAGCATTTACGAGGTGCACATGTGGATGTTTCAAGCTTCTCAAGGCAGCAGACCCGTAGCCGGATTCACAGTGCGAATGTGGCCGCGCACACTACAGCAGATGGGAGAGCCTCTCTGGATGGGACGCACGGAGGACACGCTGTCGGGTTCCCAGCCCGCTACAGCGCCGTGCACAGAGGCTGGAGCACCAGGGCTGGTTCAGCCTGGGCAAGGTGCGGCTTGGGGACACCTAAGAGCACCGTGTCAGGGACAGGAGAGGCTGAGACTGGCCGTAGGGAAACCTTTCCCCGGGAGGAGAGCCGAGCGGTGGCACGGGCTGCCCAGTTTGCAGGTTCCCTCCCTCCCTGAGATGCCTGGGCCGACCCCGTGGCTGACCCCGCAACCTCCCGAGCTCTCTCCTCACCTGGACTATCCTATGGCACCGTGGTCCTTCCAACTTACTGCTTGCTTGCTCTTAATGATGGTGAGCCCATCCTTGACATTACCAGAAAAATATTTAACCTCGCAATTTTATATTACAACACTTTATATTACAGACACTGTCAATATTAAGCATCTTGAAAGTGCTTAGGAACCCTTTCAAGAGTGTGTTTGATGAAGCAGATCCCGAAGAGGTTTTTCTTTCTCCTGCTGCAGCTGCTGACTCCTTTTTCCACCTGAGAGCTGGTAGAAGCCAATTTCTACACTCGTTCCACTTTTTGTTTACTTCGCTGCTACATGTTCCTCCTTCATATCTCCCACTAAAGATAAAGAAAAGGGGAAATGGCAGCTTTTTGCTGAAAGATGTCATTCAAAAGCTTCTGTTTCACAGGGATATGAGCAGTTTCCTCAGCAATGATAGCCCTCTGAGCCTGCCAAACGCTGCTGTGCATGTAAATATCATCTTGAGGCTTTAGCATCCTGGAACCCTGGTCATTTTAGTTTTCTTTGCATTTTTATGATGTTTCTAATTAATTGGGGTCAATTACGCTTTTTGCTGTCTTGGTAAAGAAAGATTTCTGGCTACTATTTCATTAATTAACAGCTGTCCTGGGGATTGTCTATATTTTAAGGCACTGTTCTGAAGTTCAGCAGAGCCAACCTTGGATCCTTTGTCAAAGGCTAAACTTTGGAAAATCTGCTCTTTTATTGCGCTTTCCAGTAAACAGTTCAGTGGATAATACCTGGGAATATATGTTTCTCATTTAACTCTTTAATCCTCCATGATTTGTTTAAAATCCTGACCACTTACAATGAACTATTAGTAGACACATAAATTTTAATATTTTATGTTTTCAAATACAGACTTACAACATGATTTGTTATTAGAATTTCTGATAATGTAATTTCATGCTAATGACACAACATTAAAACATCATCTTTGCAAGAATGTACTTGCTTTAGAGTTTGGCTTCTGTACATGCAGAATTGCATTCATCCACTTTACTGTTTTTTACAGGTTTTGTACTTGTTATATTTTTTTCTCTCCCTACAGATTTTCTTTTACAGTTTGTTATACCATGTGACCTCCACATATTATTCTGAAGATTGCTGTAATACTTGTGCTAACATCATTTTATTACCTTAAATAGTAAGTCATCAATGATATGTATCTCTGAATTGAGCTGGTAATAAGGGGCTCAGTGTGTACTTCCCTGGCTGCATTACTGGGATGACCTTAATGAGTTTCTGCAATATCTCATCTTTTGCTGTGACTGCTGCAAATTTACTTCTCATTATTTCTGCGACTGGGTAATCTAAGAAATACAATTGTCAAATACTTTTCAAAGCATTCGTCTTCTCAGATGCCTCATCAATTTTATTTCCCTCTGTACACCCTATTATTGAATCACTGAGTAATATCCAGTCATTGTATTTTGGGAGGCACACCTGTTTATTTCTCCTTTCCTACAGATATTGTGAGTTTATAATTTGCTTCTAACACAAAGAATATCTCAAAAGAAATGTCATATATTTGATTACCACCAAGCACCACAACCAGAATCTGTCATCCTTTTTTCTTACATACCATAACTAATAGGATCTTCTGTTCTTACATCTGGTGTAAAAGGGTGTTTAAACTGTACTTTGAGCACCTTTCTCATGAGTAGCAGAATGCTTCTGGGATGAGGAATCCCTGGGCAGTTACTTGGTATTCCACAGGTTCCACAGCCATTTTTATTTTGCATATACTGATAAATACACACCATTTCTTTTGCTTCATTTTCTCTTGACAAGAAATTCTTGCAAAATACATACACCTTTCTGCAGCTGTCACAGGATTTTTCAGGTGCTGGACATTGTTAGCAGCTGTGCATACTCTGTGTTTTTGATACAGACCCTCCTCTCAAAAGTCTTCCAGCTTTCTAAGCCCCTCTTTTGGATACTGCAGTTGTATCTTTTCTCTCTAATATTTTATTTTCTAGCCAATTTCTTTATTTCACCTAACACACCTAGAGAGCTTGAAAGAGGTTAGTCTGTATCTTCTACCAGTCTTTTCCATGCTTTCTATTCTTCATTTCAATTACTGTATGATATCAAGTAAGTAAAATTAAGACAAATATGAGGAAGAGTCCCTGCAGGAAAGATGGGGATGGATTCTTTATCAGGGAGTGTAGTGATAGGACGAGGGTAACGGTTTTAAACTGGAAGAGGGTAGATTTAGATTGAGTACTAGGAAGAAATTCTTTGCTTTGAGGGTGGTGAGGCCCTGGCACAGGTTGCCCAGGGAAGCTGTGGAGGCCCCATCCCTGGAAGTGGTCAAGGCCAGGTTGGATGGGGCTTTGAGCAGCCTGGTCTAGTGGAAGGTGTCTCTGCCCATGGCAGGGGGGTTGGAGCTAGATGATCTTCAAGGTCCCTTCCAACCTAAACCATTCTATGATTCTACAAAAATAATGAGAAGCAAAGCAAAAACAGAATCACAAGCCCCAAAATGTTTCAGCAGAGGATAACTAAGAGTGACACTATTACCTCATACAACACTGCTAACATCCTCCTCCCTTCTGCAGTCTGGCGTGAAATCTGCATTTTTTTGAAAAGCAGCTTTTCCTAGGAATGCAGTTATCCTTCAGCTTACTGTCTATAAAATCTCACCACTTGCCTTCTCATCCTTACTTGTTAAAAACTTCAGCAATATTCAAGAAAATCAGTAGTTCCTATGAGTCTCCTTTCTCCTTAGATCCAGCTTGTTTAAAGCCTTGTTACCATTTCTCCAGGATTTCATAACATTGTGATGAAGTTTCAAGCATTCTAATTTTTTTCCTTTTTTTTTTTTTTCATCCCCAAAGTCCTCTTAGAGGATCCCACTGCTGCTAATGAACTGTGGTTGTGATTCCTCAGAGGTGGAGGGCTGGATAGGGATGTAGCTTAGGAAAGGCTTAATGGTATTATATTCAACCAGGTGCATGTGGGCCACTGCCAGCCTTCCCAAAATCTACACAGGTGACAGGGCCTATGACAGCTCTGTGACAGCCTTACACATGTACTTCTTATAGTGGTTTTAAGCTAGTTTAAGACAGTGGTTTTTCAGACTATGTCAAATGACTAGTTCAGGGCAGAATCACATCTTGGCCTTGGAAAGAAATTATGTCAGGAGGCTCTTTGGGACTGACCACTCTCACTGATTTCAAAGCTGGCCCAGATTCTCCCAAGAACATGCTCTTTACCGGAGTGTCTGCCCAACACCATGAGTGACCATTCTCCCTCGTACCGGGCAATACTTCAACTTAAAATACACACCTTAAATTCATAGCCTGGGTGTTCATGAAGCAGGGAGCTACCTTATAATAACCACATATTCCCCTGCCTCCTGTGTCTTTACCCTTTGCTGGCCTGGCATCTACAGTGCCATATAAAATAGCCTTTCCCTCCTGTGCTGTCTTCCCCATCCCAACTATGCAGCCTCATGACTAAAATAATCTACACTATGCACCTGAAGGAACACATTTGGTGCCTGGATAGGGGCAGACCTACTTAGGGGTGTAAGCATACCCCATCACTGCATGTAACCTCCACACAGCTTGCTGTCCTTGGAGAGACAATGTCAGGGAGAAACAGTCCCAGCATCCTTTTTAAGAAAATCCCTGTCATGACTTTTTGCAAGGCTGGAGGAGTTTTGTAGAATACCAGAAGTCAGGTTGAGGTTGCAGATGAAGGATAATATAGACGCCACATCCTTGTCTGGGGACTGCCCTAGGAAGTATATTGCAGAGCCATTATGTATACACTACATCCAGGTTTCTACTGACGTAATTATTTTAGGCATTGATCTTGCCTGCTACATTATCTATGAAGCAGACGGTAGAGCTGCAGTAATACAAAATTATCTGCAGTACCACAACTATTTACTGTGCGAGGCCACTCCATGCAACTATGAATTTAGGTTATTTAGCTTTGTTCAAAGTCTTCCCTAGAAGTTAAAACATCTTGGGAAAAGAGGTTCAGTCCAGTCTAAGGAAAAGAATTTGGTAGGGGTCTGGCAAAGCATTCAAATTAGGCTACTAAAAAGGAAATGGCTCAGCAAAATAGAATGACTTCTAAAGTAAAGAAAGTAGTTTATTTTTACTTCCTCTGATTCCTCTGAATGCTGGAAGAAAAAGCAGTTTTGTCTGACTACTTTTTAGTATGTAAACAAGTCTTTGTAGAGGAAAAAAATCCATTAACGTCAACTTAACTTCTTTAAATGCTTGATATCATTAACAATATTGTTAGAATGATGAACCACTAGCAAGTGTATTGCCAGAGTAAGCAAAAAAAAAGGAAGAAATTTTTCACTGTGAGGGTGGTGAGACCCTGGAACAGGCTGCCCAGTGAAGCTGTGGAGGCCCCATCCCTGGAAGTGTTCAAGGCCAGGCTGGATGGGACTTTGAGCAACCTGCCCTAGTGGGAGGTGTCCCTGCCCATGGCAGGGGGGTTGGAACTAGATGATCTTCAAGGTCCCTTCCAACCTAAACCATTCTATGATTCTATGAAAATAATGAGAAGCAAAGCAAAAACAGAATCACAAGCCCCAAAATGTTTCAGCAGAGGGTAACTGAGATGGACGTTATTAACTCATAAATCACCGCTAACATTTTGTGTAAAAATTATCTTACTTGTTCATATGCATTCATTTAACAGTTCAGAATTAACCGTAAGAATAAATATAAACTAAAGATATTGCTGTGATAGATGCAGTGTGTCTCAATGTGTAAGACAGAAACAAGAAACGGTACCTAACTGCAGCAGATTTGGGATGTCTGCACTGTTACGTACAGAATGAGAGGACTAATTTGCTCTGTGACAGTGAGCAGGAAGGATCCAAGAAAGGTTCTGTCTGGACCAGGTGGCACCCTGAATCATTCCTCTTAATGCACTTGCCAGGACTTACTAGCACAGAGGAGAAAATGATCTGCTGTGCTGCATGCTTTGCTGTCTAAGGCGTAGTTCTGTTCAAAATTCCTCCTGCTGGAAATATGTGTCTCATAAATACAACTTTCTTTCCATGCTACATAATATTTTCTCCTCTTTTACTACACAGGATGAACTTCAGGTTCCATAATTGCCCCTCTCACACTTTACTGCAGTCTGTATTCAAACTACAGTCTAGTCCTTCAGTAGAGTGGCAGATATCCAGACACACTCTTTAATACTTGTTTAGGGTTTGGTCTATAAATCCAGGACAATTGTTCTGCATGAATACTGCTTTGGAAGAAGAGAGCTTTTCTGGCTTGCTGTACGCTTTCACATCTGTCAATAATTTTCTTAAGCAGTCTGGAGTTGAAACTGTCAGATCCTCACATTTTACAGACTGATAGTGTTATTTTCTCATTCTTTGCAAGAAACTTCAGCTGAAATCTCCTGTGCTATTGCTGTAACCTAAGGCTTTTACTCCATTTGATGTAGGCTTGTCGAGGAGACTGGGTTTACAGAACCAGGAGAACAGATCCTATGGAATGTCTTGTGCATCTGTTCTGTGAAACTGCTCAAACTTAGCAAAGGCAAGATGTTGCAAAGCACGTGGGCATGAGTAAAGTTGCCCTGACATTTCCCCTCTGCATTGTCATGTTTTCCAAATGACCAAAACTTCTCGGGTTTAAAGAGAGTGGTACTTCTCCTTTTGGGATGTGCATTCTTGTAGCCAGGAGTAAATTACACTGGTCATCCCTGCTGGTTGTATATACCACTCTGGGAGAAGGAACAACGAACAAGCTGAATGTTGCATTTCAGGACAGGTACAGTTTGGACATCTTTCATCCTTGAAGCTTTTTACTTGTTTGTTCATTAAGACCAAAAGCAGCTACGTGGGAGGTGAGTTAAAGAACAGGGAGTAGTTTCCACACATGTGGAACCTGCCTTCTTTAAACCACCTAGGGTAGGGCATACCATTACCAACACTGGAGCAGGAAACACTAAAGAAATACTGTAATTATGATGTTTGACCAGATTCCCCACACAGGTTTGTGAAACATACTTGGGTGATATTTTTGTTATGACTTTGAAATGACTTGCCGAGTGCAAAGCTTCAGCAATTGAAAAAGGAATTCAAAATTGAATTGAAAAAGGACTTCTGACATTCCCAGAAAGCCCCGCAAAAGTACAGGTGAATGGAACATAAACTCCCAGAGGCCTTTAATAAAAGCTCACAGTTAAAGATTTCAGCCAGTATTTCTTAACCAGCGCACTCACAATCCTTTCTCTCCCTGTGATGTACCAGCTGTGCGTCAGCAGTACAAGCTGATGCAAGTGAATTCTCTGTACATGCTTGTTAGGTTCCCAGAGACATGGAACGTACAGGGGTCTCCACTGTCCTGAAAACAAAAACTGTCTAGTGTAGCTCTAAAGCTACAGCGCTGCGGGGGACACATTGGCGCTTACCTGCAGTATTTGAGCAGACACCACTTCAAAGGCTATCTGTCTGCTGCTTATTCTAACCTCCCCATCCCCGAGTTTCACCTGTTTTGTTTTGCACCTGCTCACTTTCAGATTAGTGCTGAAAAGACTGTGTTTGAAAATATGTTTAAATTTTACAAATATTCCCTGGTTTGTTTTATAAAAGAAGTGAATGAAAGTGAATGATCTGTCACGTGATGTATTTCATTTACCCCAGATGTTTGATCTAAGTTGTTTAAAAAAAGGGAGATGACACTTGCATGTGACTTTATAAAATACTCTTACGAAATTCCATGTGAGTTTCTTATGTAAAATATGAGATCTACTTGCAATAGATAAAACCAAAAGCAACTGAGAAGGCAGTTAGTTTTCACAAATGTAACAACCACCAGACCCACAACCTGACTTTGGGACCCAAAATAGTACTTTGATATATTTTTCCAGATTATGGTCTCTTCCACATCTTTTGCAACCAACCACTAAGAGCAAAACGAAGAATCGAGTACGCAGAGGTTTGCTAAATCATGTAAACACAGCACTGTGTGATATGGCATGCTAGCAGGGAGCGCAGCCCCAGCAGCAGGCTGGTGCGTTGCTTCGCAGCGCACCGTGGCATGGACAGGACAAATGCTGCAGCATCAGCAGAGCAAAGGGAAAGGAGGAACGGTGGCTCGCAAAAAGGAAGGGTGACAGAAAAAAACACAAGTGGAACTGCCACAAAGAGTTATTTTTAGCTGGCAATACTTGGATATATTGCCATTTGCCCTTCCAGCAGATTATGACTGTACCTTGCACGGGGCTGGTGCACACAGGGACAGTGATGAGGGACCAAGGCCAGCCCCCGGCAGGCAGCTGCACATGCCCAGGAAAGCAGTATTTTTTTTTTTCCTGGCATTTACATTTTCACTGGTCTTTTACTTTTTTTACTAACACTAGAGATCTGAATGGAAAGATGGACTTTTTTCTCCTCCTAATTTCTCTTTCCAGCACGCTTATGCCAGCACTAGCTAGCCACAGGGTAAACTGAGCTGGTTTATCTAAGAACAAGCAAGAGAAACAAACTTGCAGGGTGGTTGTGTGGGCACACGATGACTTGCCTTAGCACCAGGGGAGATGGGGAAGGTGGGAAGAAAGGCAAGATCATCACCTTCAGCAGCAGTGACAATTTACATACACCTTCAAATTATTTGTTGCTTTCAGAAATATGCTATGACTTTTATAGTTCGCTAAGTATATGGAGGCTTGAACAACGTGCTCATTTGAGCTTGATGGAAATTGGCTGGAGGCAGCCTGCAGCAGCATGGTCTAACACCTGCTACCCTGCCAGCACTCACCAGTTTCTGAGCAGGAACAAGCAAACATTATTTCATGAGAAGTCAATACGCGTGTGTTTGTTGACAGTTCTTGTTAGGACAAGGGATCACTAATCCACCCTTAAAATGGATTAGTGGACTGCAGAGCCCTTGGCATCTGCCCACCAAATGCAGAATGCTGAACTCCAAGGGCAGGTAGACTGCAAACAGCCATGCAAGCACAGCAGTATTTATTAAATTCATTTGGAGTAGCAATCTCTGAGCATAGTAACACTTTATACTCACAAATGCAACCAAAATACTCAAAAGTTGCCTCTCAGGAATATCTGCGGGCATAACTGTATCTATGTCAGAGGCTTTGGGCTCTGCTAGTATACCCATGTTAGGTGAAACGTATTTGCAAGTGATGAATGATTCCTGCAGAAGTATGTAATTGCAGACCAACATTCAGCCTCCTAAGGGATTCTTTCTTTAAAATGGGACTAAACTGTCTAAGCCACTTAGACTAACCTGGGTGATACGTCAAAAGCAAAGCTGCAGTCTGTATCGGCATTTGTCCTGCCCCAGTACTTTCCATCTTCTTGGAAGAAGAACACTACAATATAAGTACCTTTATATAACTTAGTTGAAACTTGTTCCAATGCAGATTCACAAAAAGGTTTCAGTGTTGTAAGACCGAGTAAAGAAATACGGTTCTACTCACAATACGTATCACTGTCTACACTATTACTTCTTCAAAATGGCAGGTAATTATCCCTAAGTGAAAGGGAGAAAGAGGAAGAACACTTCCTGGCATTAACAGCATGTGAAAACATGCACGCTGATGGTTTTGAGATGTAGTAGTTACCCTGCAAAGTCACACCCTCATTATTTCTCAGTAACACATTTGTGTAGTTACAACCAAAACCAAAAGTGTATATATAGAAGTTAGTATGATACAGGGATGGAATAGTTATTTTGAGCTGTTTTCTCACATGGAAATAGTCCTTAACAATGCTTCCTTACAGGGTATCTCCAGGCTGTGGAGAAAAAAAAGAGTTTTAATGGATGAACATTATTATCCCACAAATCCTGTGATTCTGAGAAAGGAATGATGAGAAGTACTCTCTTCAGACAAACACTGTGTAAGAGAGGTGCTAAAGAACAACAGTAGCTCTGCAGAAAAATTTTCATCAGACAGAATAAAGGCAGAATCACTGCTGCAAAGCATATTAGACACGATTGCACAAATTTTAGTTATATCAACAGAAAAAAATGCAGATGAAGATTAAGCAACAACAGGATGTTTCTGTTGCTGCTGCTTTTTCTCTAGTTTATGTAAAGTGCATTTCCAACCACCCAGTAGTGACTAAAATATCTGAAATCAGTGTTTTTCAAGTCACTTGCTCTCAGTTTTTACAAAACAGTGAGCGATCATGAATGCCAGACAAATCCAGAGACTTTAAATAGAACAGGTAATGTCTGAAGCCCACAAGTACAACAGATTAGGAGACAACATTATGCACTGTACATTGTTGTCACACTGTTCTTACCATGCAATCAATTTTTCAGTACTGGATGGCTAAATGCTTTTCACTGTTTTTTGGATGGTTTGGGGTTTTATTTGTTTATTTATTTATTTTTCTTATCAGCAATCCTTAGCTGCCTAGGCAAACAAGTAAAATAGGATGTTTTACTCCCAGCTTTTGTGTTGTAAATCCATTATACTATATCACACCTTCTAGAACAGAGACAGTCACAGGCAGCTTTTGCCCTTGAGCCTTACAGCAGGTCTGTGCATATGGAAAAATACAGCACCTGTAGCAGTAGTAACCAAGTCCTTGCTGGGGGAATGGAATTGTACTATTCTGGCCAGCTACCTTGTCTCACTAAACCATCGTTTCAAAAAGGCCTGCCTCAGGAAACCAGTGGACTGGCAAACCACTTCAGTGCATGCTTTTGTCAAAAAGAAAGCAAGCTCTTCCCCAAAACTCACCGGTTCCCGGTTTTGAGTTCAGATACTCCCAAACTTGTCCTGCACAGAGCTCTATTGCCACTCAGTGATATTTAACAACATTGCTCATGAACGCCATTATCTAATACACTGGCTTCTGTTTGTGCATGTAGGCTTCTGTTGACACACGTTGCCAGCTGAAGAAGGTGCTTTGTTAATGCCATTCTTCTGTACAAACAGCAAGATGTCTGTCTGTCTTCTGTTGTGAGGAACTGAGGTAGAAATACAGGAGAACAAACAAAATTATCTCTTCTTTTTCATCGCAGCCTTTGGATGAGCATCTCCCAGCTCGCCTGTCTCCAACTTTGTCTCCCCTTGGCTCGCAGCCCTGGGTGCGAGTCAGCTCCCCGGGCTCACCTGTGGTGCGTGAAGGCAGCAGCTTAGCCCATCGTGGCTTCCAAGTTCCCAGCCCCAACTCCGCTTACGCAGCCTACGCCTCATGCTGACACCAGTGACTGTGCCACGAGCCCGTTCGGGCAGTTCATCCAGCTTAACTGCTGGCTGTTGGATCAATGCCCTGACTGCGTGGCCAAGCATGGGGGTGGACAGGAGAGAACCACAGCTGGCCTGAATTCAACATTTGGGAGCTGCCATGAAAGCACATTCTGTATGAGTCTATTGTTTTTGCAAAAAAAAAAAAAAATCATAAATCCAGCCCAGCAGGATTACAATTACTTACGTTGGTATTTGAAACCATGAGTCGAACCCAAGCCAGGGAGTAGAGAAATGGCACTTTGAATTAAACTGGCTAAAGCTGCAGGGGAACTACAACTGCCATGTGAACAGGCTTGTTTGAGAACTGCCATTCTGACAGCTTTCTCACATCTCTTAAAACAAATATATATTAAATTTGACATTCTCAGGGCAAGGGGGACACAGTTTTCTTGGTGCACCACTTGTAACAGCAAGAAAGGTAACTTGTTCTTACTTAATAAGGGCTAATCCTAGAACAAAAGATAAATGGTTCACTTAAGGATGCAGAAGAGATTGCATGTACAGAGGAATGGTACTTTCCATAAAATGTAATGGACTTTCCACACTACAGTGAGTCTACAGCTAGTCATTAAACATGTGATCATTCACGATCCCAAAAAGGGAACAGTGCAGTACACCAGAGTATTAACTGCAAGTAAGAAGCTCCCAGTCACACCATCATTTAGGTCTGTAAATTTACAAATTGCAAACACTGGTCCGAAGAGATGCTGTGAGTTCCTCTGGTAGAAGTGTTAATTTGGATTTAAGTACGCACATCAAATACTCAAGGTAGTCATGCATTAAACAGGTAGCGTGCACGTATCTGCCTATTAGCTTGCAAAAGATTATCAAGATCTGACATAAAACCAGGCATTTCTTCTCTTAAACTTGTTCTGTTGTGTAAGACTTTTTGGCCTAGAAATCTAGCTTCCAATTTTTCAAAATTAGTATTTAGGGTCAGATTTGTAGTTTGCTAGCCTGTAGTGAGAAAAGTTGCTGGTCTGGTTAAGCTCTGTAACAACACGCATCTAGCAAACACTAGCTCTGTTCCAAAAAATGCTAGGGTTGAGCCAGCTTTTAATCCCTTCTGCTTTTGTTGGTGGTCCAGACCAGCAATGTTCTGATAACAGGAACCCTCTATCTTCACGCCTACATTTTAGTCACAGGCAGTTTATCCTAACCTCATCTCGTGCCAACATTTTCCTTCAGTTTAAACTGCTCACTTTGCTCTTCAGATATACATACACATATATACAGAAAAAAGCTACAGCGCTGTTTCATATTAGCCCCTAGCTATTCCTTGCTACACTTGCCTGTTCGCTTGACAATAAAATTACTTTGTGTCATGTTATTATTACATTTATTTTAGGCATCTGTCAGCAGAGCAATTTTCTTCTCTGTGTAGCCAGATCAGAACAGTTTACAATGGTTTACTTTTAAGCTTATGTTTGAAGCTGATTATTCTTACCAGACCAGATAAAGCCTCACTCTTTGACGACTCTCGTGGGAAGCTGTGAAGGCATACCCAGGTTCCTGTCAGTAAGGCTGCATGGGGACTCTTTTCATTAAGGTGGAAGCAGGAAGGTGACCCTGGACCAAGTCATCAATACTCCTTCTCCTGTCTACTACAACTGTGTTAAACTTTTAACAATCAGCCTAAATAACCTTTTTGTAGTTTATACCAACTCATCTTGTGCCAAGTCTTTCAGCTGAAAAGTTCCTCCCCCAATCCCCCTCCCCAATATTTGTCCCCCTGTCCTAAATTAGGTGATATATATTAGCAATAAATAACTTCATAATTTAAAATTTGCAGTAATATTTTCCTTCCCCTTACGTTTTTTTTTTTTTTTTGCATTTACACTTTAATTTTACAGCCAGCTTTAGAATCCCTGGTTGCTGAGTTTTTCTTGTGAGTAAAATGCATTCTAGCAGCTGCACAAGAAACTGAATTAATTTGTAGCTTGAGCTACAAATACAAAACTACAGTACAAAAATATATAACCTAAAAGCAAAACCATCTTCATATTGTGCATGCATCTAGTACCAGCAGGCCTGAATTACACCCAATGGCTATGAAGATTGTAAATACATTGACATGGTAATTTTATTTTGTATGCAGAACAGAAAGCAGAAAATAACATAACTGGACAACTGCTGTGCAGCTGCGCATTTCAGAGGAGAATCTCTTGTGTGGCGATTCACTGTATTTCAGTTGATTTCTAAGGTAAACAGCAACAATCTTGCAGCTGAATTTCATTTTACTGGAGAAGACTCCAGTATTTTCTGTTTATTATCATATTTGACTTAATGAGTGGAGTACAATGTGCACCTAAATCCTGGCCTGTTACCTACAATTTCTTTTCTTATGAGCTGGCACTACTAAGGTTGGAAACGTCAGGTGGAACTTTGGTTATTCTTCCACCCTCCTACTAGCCTAGCCTGTGCTGCAGCCTCTCTAGGTCCTAGAGTTGTGTGAACTCAGGAGTGTAAAGGATACCTATAGGTGCAGGAAAGGCCAAACGTCTCATCTGAAGCACTTAAAACATCCATTAAAATGGTCAGGTATGTATTTAAGGGCCAGCAGGTAACTTTTTTTTTTAAATCGTATCACTTTCAACCTCCACCGTCACTGCCGCTAGCAGCAGCAGGCCGTTTCCTACACGTAGAGGCCGACAGCTGCAGGCCCTTGCGGGGTTTTTCCGCAGAGCACTCAACACCCAGGCAGGCCCGGGGCCCGCCGTGCTGCAGCCTTCCCCCCGCCTCACCGCCGGTGCTCGGAGGGGCCGAGGGGCGCAGGCCAGGCCGCAATTCGCGCCGAAGGAGAGGCCGGATGCGGTCGGCAAGGCCGAGGCCTTCCGGGAGGCGCCGGGCCCGGCTCAGTCGCGGCGACAGGCGGGCTGTTGGCGCCGCTCCCGCCGCCTGCAGGCGCCGACACCCTGCCGCGCAAGGGCGGGGGCGGCCCCGCGCCGCCGGG
>VZSF01008497.1:0-43555 GCA_013398295.1 Chionis minor | reverse complement strand
CCCCCCGAGAACCCCCCCCCCCCCCCCCACCCCCCCGGGTTCTTCAGAGAGACCGGCGACGAGCTGGCGTAAACATTTTTCGTTTATTTATTCATTTTAAAATAAGTCTCTGGTTCTCACTAAGAGTGTGAATTTTTCTGTACTAGGTTAGACCCCAGGCCTCGGAGAGGACCTTTTTACAAGGGCGTGTAGCCATAGGACACGGGGTAATGGTTTTAAACTGGCAGAGGGTAGATTTAGGATCGACCTCGGGAAGAAATTTTTCACCACGAGGGTGGTGAGACACTGGCACGGGTCGCCCAGGGAAGCTGTGGATGCCCCATCCCTGGAAGTGTCACGGTCAGGTTGGATGGGGCTTCGAGCAACCTGGTGAAAGTTGGGCAGTGTCCCTGCCCGTGGCAGGGGGCTTGGAACTAGATGATCTTTAAGGTCCCTTCAAACCCAAACCATTATATGATTCTCTCTTTCCACCTTGTCCAGGCGTCACAGATGCAGGCTGTGCTTGGAAAATGTTCCCTGGAGACTGTGGGACCACCTTGTAACTTGATTCTGTGTCTGCACGTGTATTTCTTTTTCACGGAGTGAGTTGGCAGTATGTCAGGTGCTCCTAAACTGAAAAGTTTGTGCAAAACTGCCAAAGAAAAAAATTTCCAGTACACGTGTTGATTTCATATGTTTCTGTTGTTTGGTAAGACAAGCAGAAAGGCATGTAATTTTGCTGACAGTGTAGTTGTAGTCACTTTAAAGCTTCTGAGTTCAGGAGCTTTTGTTTGGTGAGGTTCCTGAAAACAAATCTTTTAAATGCTCCTTTAAAAAAGTTGATGAGGTTTATTAGCAGAGCTGTTTTGTAAAAAGTCTGATATCCAAGTCTGTCTTCATCATGAAAAATACATGTTGTGTAAGTCATAATATCTGTAAATGTTAACTATAAAAAAACCAAACATGGTCAATAGTTAATGCCCAAAGATAAAAACTGAGCAGATGCATGACATTTCCCTTTTGCTGCTCTCTTTTTTTTTTTTCCCAGTGAGTTTTAGCTCAGGGTACTTCTTGAGCCAGATGTGGTTTCATGTTTATTTAATATGCCCCAGTAGATTTTTTTCTTTTTTCCTCCTGTGAATTTCTCCAGTTCTCCTTGAACCCCGGTACGGTTCTTGTATCCACAATATCTGGCTAGCCAGAAGACATCTCAAATCTGCAAATGCTGGGTGGGAATAATTACCTTTTCATTTATTTTGGTTCTAGTTTCTACCTTCCTCTTTTGCACATGGTATTCAAAGTGTGGGCAAGCCAGAGATATATACCTTGGGTAATGTGTCTATGCCTATTTTTGTAAGCAGCCTTCCTCGTGCTGTGGCTTCTTAGTTTCCTAGTAACGTTTTGGTAAGGGACTTTGTTAAAAGCCTTTTAGAACACTAAGGTTGATTTTTGACAACTGCAACACTGTCGCCCCTGTGTTTGTTGTATCTTTCAAAGATCTTAAATAGTTTTGAAAAGCAGGATTTCCTTTTGCAAAGGCCATGTCAATTCTTCTCATGTAAATCATACATTTTTGTAAGTTTTTACTAACTATATTTGTAAATATAATTGTGGCTTCCATTAAAAGTTTTATTTGTTGCGTATTTTTATTTTTTTAAAGTTGTTTTTTGTTTGCCATTTCTAGTCCTGAGGTGCCAAGGAACTACTGAATGAGAGTTAACCCACTGTCATTCAGCTATTTAACCTTGAGTTCTTTTAGAAGGCCTGTGGGGTGCTGCTGATTCTTGTTGTTTATTTTCTTGGTGTGTTTCATAATCTGTGTTCTAGTTTCTCCAGTTTTGGACAGATTCTCTGAATTGCTTTTGAGTCACCTACAAAAATGGTTTCCAGAATAGGCGTCTCTCACTTTCTTTCATAGTATAACAAAATGGAAAGCATTTACTCAGCTCCTCATCACCATGTTGTATTAAAACACCAGCTTCCTAAAGAACTCTAAATGAATTACACTTGCTGTCAAGATCACGGGTATAATGAGGACAGACACTGAAAGAAATGTAGGGGGAGAGAACCTGAGACTACAGAATTGCTTTTTAAGAAACAAGGGAAGTAGCAATTTTTGTAGAACTAAAGTTTTGATGGTCGTGATGATACAAGACTGAATTGTGCACTCAGTCTATTTTTGCACTGTATCTCCATCCTTTTCCTCCAGAATATAGCTAAATTACTCTTGTCATTGAGTACAGCATTTTGCAGCATGAGCTGGTGTAAAAGTGAATACACCAGTGACTTGGGGTATGTCATGGGAAGGAATATCATGAACTGGTTACTACCCTGACCATTATCATGATGGTAATGGTCATCATAGCAGGTATCTTTAACTGAATCATGTGGTTTTCGAAACTATAGAATAGATTTTTTGTGTAAAGCACCTTAATGAATGTGGTTTGGGAGTATTTGGTATCAGCGTTTATAGTGGTGATGTTCTGAATTCAGTACGAAAGCACAGAAGAATGCATTCTCTTTAGCATCATCTGTTGATTGCTCATGGGGACCGACTTAAGGTTTCATAGAATCATAGAATGGTTTAGGTTGGAAGGGACCTTGTAAATCATCGAGTTCCAACCCCCCTGCCATAAGCAGGGACACCTCCCACTGTGGCATGACAGCGGATTGACAGCTTTCTAACAAGTATTCTATCAGTCAAGATGAGAAACAGAGATGCAGAAGTAAGGTAGATAAGTTTCTTTGTGGGTAATGTGAATGACTTGAGTCTCATGAAGAAAGAGAACTTTTCTAAGTATTACGGGTTTGAGTCTTTCTATTGCGTACTGTGGTTGTGGAGAAAATGCTAGCATTTGCTTGTGGTTGAGAATTTGAATTAAATAACATGATAAAATTTTAGGTTTTGAAGGTTTTTTATGTGCATAAGTGATGTTTTTGTGGGTAAAAAAAAAGAAAAAAGATTCTGTGAGATTATTCTACTCACAGCTGGTATTTGAGGTGGCACATGGCTGGTGCAAATGAAATATATGCAGTTGACTTTATGGTGGTTTATTCTTGAGGCTATAACTTAATATGTATTCTACCAAAACCCAAAAGGTGAGTGACGATAAACTTTGAATCAGTGATGGTTGTATGATCATTTCTTAAGGCTTTCTCAGACGATGTAAATATTCAACTTGCTATCAGAAGTTGAAGCCCCACACCCAAACATTTAAAATGGAGAGTAAGTTCAATATAGTTTCCAAGTTGCTGTTAGCATGTAAAACAAAATGAGCAAGCCCTACATTTGAAGCCATATAGGGCAAGAATTTGATTTTGTGGTATGACACTTTGAGAGCAATACAACATTTTGAAGTTTTGTTCTTTTGTAGGTCAGAGTGCACTCTTTTTTCTAGATGTCTAGATGTCTGTTGTACTGTTATGCAAAAACCCTTTTGGTAATGCAAAAGCAATAAATGCACAATGACTTGTTACCACAGCTATTGACTGTGCGTGTGCAGAATTTTGCTGTAATAGGAGAATTTCTGAGGATTTTTTTCAGGAAGAAAAAAGATTATTAACAGTGAGTATCATTTCTGATATATGGGCATTGCTAGGTCTCTGTGAGCAATCACAAATCCTCACTAGAAACAATCCTCTATTTGCAGGAATAATTTATGTTGTAGAGTTAGGATAACAACCACTGGTGTTTTCTGAAGGTCTGCTAAGATATATGTTGTATTTGCATCTCAAGCGGGGAAAAAAAAGAGAGAAGAAATAACTTTAATCCTTTAGTGTAAATACTCCCTTTGCCTTGATCTAAGAAATTACAGACACTTTACTTAATCTGGGTACTGTGTGAATGCTCTTAATTTGCTAAGGTTGATAGATTGATAATGACATGTGATGGTGTAGTGTTGCTTCGTATTTTGAGGAAAAATATAATATTCTTACTTAACTATCCTGTACTTGTTAATAAGCTTGTTAAGTCATAAAAAGGCTGAGTGTGAAGAAGCAATGTGGTCTTTCTTCAACACAATGTATTTATGCAGTTGCTTTATAGCACATTGGTGTGGTATTTAAGTGTAAATGTGAATTTTAAAGGTTAACAGTATCAGAGAAAGTGAAATAAGCATGCATTAATTCTTTTAGCAATGCCTGCTGCAAGAAAATAGCTTCATAGCCTTTGATTTCTTTGATGTTCTTAAAACTGAACTCCAGGCATTTATTTTCACTGCTCTAAGTTTATTTCAATTTTTCACATCTTGAAAATATCGATTCCGTATCACTGCTTAAATAAACTTCTTATGTGACTGTAACTGTATGTCTCCCTGTGGTTCATGACTTGGTGACTTGCTGTGCTGTAGGATATTTTTTAAAGACTTTCACACATTTCCTATTACGTTCGCATTGAAAAAAGGAAAAAAATACACATGGCTATGTGACAGGCATCACTTAAGTGAATTTTACTATTCCAGGTTCTTACGTGGTGTATCAAAGGCATTTTTTTAAAAACAGCTGTTAGCACTTTTAAAGACTCCTAAATCAGAGGGATATTTCTGCTGGATTTACTCATTTTCACTGTAATTAAAAGCACAAAGTGGGTTTATAAGTGTATCTGAGAACCTTCACGTCAAAATTACAGGGATAAGTAAGGTGATTCTGCAGACTTTAGAAGGAGCTGAATTTGTGCATCTTCAAGAGACAGAAAGGAAAAGGCTGAGCAGATGAAACAAAAATGAGATCCAGCCACACGCATGTTGAATTTGGCAGCAACTAAAAGCCAGGTTGTGCCAGTAATTACTTTCTTTCATCAGGGGAGGTGGGTTCACCATGTGATTGGAAGGACTCCTGTAGGATTTCAGGAGGGAGTTGCTGTGTCTCATCATTTGGTACCAGCGTGCGTACGTACAGTGCTACTGTGAAGGAGAATAGGCATCATCTAGTCTTTGGGGATCTCTGTTATTTGTGGTTGGTGCAGCAGTGGTAACAAGGTACTAGTAATTATAGATTCTTCTCTGAATGGTGGTGAAAAGAAGCAGTATTACTCATACTCTGGAGTAATTTTTTTCAACTTTAGGCAGTTTCCGTTTTGCTGTGTGAAGAGGAATGCGTGCTTCCTATCAGGAAATAATTGTCAATAACCAGTCTCAAAGTCCAGCAGGGTTACAAAGTTCTCAGCTGCAGCTGTAGCATGATTACTCTGTCATGTCACTGTTGCTTACGTCACATAATGGTTGAGGTTGGCAGAAGCCTCCTGAGCTCATCTACAAAGACAGCAAGATACCTTTCTGTTTCACGATTAGCTGCCAGGTCTCATTGTCTGCCAGGTCCTTCCTTACAGAGCTGCTTTCCAGCTATTTGGTCCCAAAGCGGTACTGGTGCCTGGGGTTATTCTCCCCCATATGCAGGACTTCGCATTTGCCATTGTTAAAACTTCATNTTCACGATTAGCTGCCAGGTCTCATTGTCTGCCAGGTCCTTCCTTACAGAGCTGCTTTCCAGCTATTTGGTCCCAAAGCGTGTACTGGTGCCTGGGGTTATTCTCCCCCATATGCAGGACTTCGCATTTGCCATTGTTAAAACTTCATGAGATTCCTGGCAGCCCATTTCTCCAGCCTGTCAAGGTTGCTCATGGCGGAGTCTAATACTCCCTGCTGAGTTTCTTCTAGGTATTCCACATAGGAAAAGGTTGAAAGTTTAATAGCAGGTTTACTTAACTGAACATACCTAACGTTACATACATTTTGACTTAGCGGAGTGATACAGTAATGTACTGAAATCTCAATAGACATGCAATATGGCAATCGCAATCTACAGTGGGTATTGGATTACAATAGTAATGTGATTACTGGTCTCTATTTGCTAGCCATCGCTGCATCATGGATCCTCAGTTGCCAG
Organism: Chionis minor; assembly: GCA_013398295.1. Lineage (NCBI taxonomy): Eukaryota > Metazoa > Chordata > Aves > Charadriiformes > Chionidae > Chionis > Chionis minor. The sequence goes on along the minus strand of VZSF01008497.1, from coordinate 37,693 downwards.
TGAGGAAAGTGTGGGCCAAACCCAGCTCAAGCCCATTGCTGTCTTCAGAGTTCATTTGGTGTTTATTCAGCTTTTATACTATGCTGAGCTGAGCCACATAAATACTTTGCCCATGAAGACAGTGAGCCTGTTGTGTAACTGCAAGTTACTGTGTGGGGTAGGAGTCTTCCTCCTGTGAGAGGTCACCACCTTCAACCCTTCATTGTAATAGGAGTTCTGTTTTACCAGCTTCACGGGGTTCTTTGCCTGCCTGTGCTGCAGCTGAAGGTTCAGGGTCTCAGAAGATACCCAGCTGATTTCTTTTATCCTCTTTGAGGCTGTGCAGGGTGACCTCTTCCCACAGCTTTTTCACTTTGTAGGACAGCTCCTGGACAACTGCACACCTCCTGCAGGCTACGTGCCCCAGTGATGGGCCCTGTGATTCCCTACAGCCTGAGACTTGCAGAGCTGTGTTCTCCTGAAGCTCCATCTGGGTCTTAGAGTCTAATAGCAAAGGGATGGTTACGCCAGTGATGACTGAGAACTGTGCCCCATGACCGCCATTGCCGAGAGCAATGCTTTAATCCAGTGAAGGTTAATTAGCTGTTCCGCTGAATAATTTTTCTGCTGGACAGGCTTTTACCAGTGGGTGGGGTTATTGTACTGGTAGTAGAAGGTGGACCTATGGAAGCTTGACTTGGATAACTTTCAACTGCTGTGAAAAAGCACTGATAGAACTTAATACTACTAAATCAAAAGTATCCCCATTCAAAATAAATTAAAATTAATTATATATGTCTTTCTTGTCAGATACAGAAGATAATAATGTAATCACTGATGATGAAATCATATTAATACTGTAATTCCTGGCCCTTTGACCTAAAGCTGGCAGAAAGAAATAGTCCTTCAACAGAGTAGTTGCTCTTGGCAAAGTTATGCAATAGCAGTGATGCCATGGCAGATTTGAGATCTCCCAGAAGAGCACAAGTACCTGAAAATAAAATTTCGTTCTCAAATGAGGCAAAAACCTCCTAGTTTTTCACCATTTGTAAACATGAAACTGGCTTTCCATTTCTTAGTCGCAGTGAAAGGTTGCACTATGAAGACGCTACATACTGTAGTTTACATGACAGTACCTCAAGAGTGTCTGCAGCATCAGCGTTTGATGAGGAAGATATTTTGGTAGGTAGTATTCAGTATTTTGCAGGTATGTCTAACAAGGCTTGTGTGAAGGGTGATTATGTTGAAGAAATTGAATCATAGATCTGCCCTTGGATTTGTGTGGAAGGACTTTGTCAGTGACATAACTCTAGTTTTAGGCTGGTGTCATGGTTTAACCCCAGGCAACAGCTAGGACCACGCAGCCGCTTGCTCATCCCCACTTTTCCCCTCAGAAGGGTAAGGAGAAGAGGGAGAAAAGGAGGGGAAAGAAAAAAAACCTCATGCGTTGAGATAAAGACAGTTTAATAGAACAATACTAGAAAAGGAAAATAAAGATAATAACGATGATCCAAGTCACTCTGACACCCTGAGCAGGGATCACGAGTACCCATCCCCTGGTTAACCCCATTTATGTACTAAGCATGATGTCTGTGGCAACGGAATATTCCATTGGCCATTCTGTTGTTCTGTCTAGGCTTCTTCTCAGCTTCGATAGCAAGGTGAAAAAAGTCCTTGAAAACTATAAATATCACCTGGTAACAACTAAAACAGTATGTATTATTAACGTTATTTTCATACCAAATCTGAAGCACAAAAGCCACGAGGAAGAAAATTATCTTTGTCCCAGCTGAAACCAGGACAGCTGTGGAGGAGGGAAACACAGAGAAGAGATATTATGTTTTTTAAAAGAGTTGTCTTCAGCTGTTGTTTTTAATAACAAACCGGGTAAATTATTCTGTGTGTTGCAGTATAGCTGAAGGAATCAGAAATCATTTATCTCTTCACGGATTTTTTTTTTTGCCTGTGAAACTGAATTTTATTTCTTGTAACTTTTTTCATTATTTGCTTTTCAAAAACGTGGTGCATTTGCAATTCTGTTGTACCCTAGTGTTGGCCTAGTAATTGCATGCATTTCGAAGTGTCATCCAATTGTGGGGATAGAATTCCCTGGACTGGTAAATTGATGAGACTTTGTAAGCTAGTTTCAACACAGATAAGCCTGATAAAATAGTTACAGGTCATGTCACCTCTATGTTGTATTTCTTAAAAAAGTAACTAGAAATATTGGCAGAGATTTCTCATTGCCTTACTGTGAATATAAAATAAGTGCTTATTCCTGACATTTAGTGACTTTTGTATAAATAATTTCAATATGTATGTGCTTTAATACAGAAGGGTAGACCTGTAAATGTATTTCAGCTTCCGTCAGTGTAAGCATATAGGCAACTGAGAAGGTAAGAGAGACCTTGGTGTAAACCGGACGTCAGACCCTGCTTTGGGACTTTGTAAACCCTGTAGCAAACAAGAGTGGCATGAAGAAAAGCTCAATTGCCAAGACTATTCTTTTTGATACCTAATTTATGCAGTCATAGGATATCTGAATAGTCACATAGAGGGGTCTGAAGCAGTGCCCTTAAAAAGCTAGACGGTGACTTAAGTTCTTAAGCAGGGAGGTGTTAGCAGCCTGCCTGCCCCCAGACTTTGAGTTTATTATACTTTACTGGACAGCAGAGAATCCAGCCACAAGACCACAGAACAAATTACTGTTGTGAGTTTTACATTTCAACACATGTGCATCAAGGGGAAGACATTCCTTAAAGCCTTTACAGCCTAATGCAGAAATATTTATCAATAAACACTTATTTTTGTAACTGCAAAAAGTTATTTTACAAACCCTGAAAATTTATTTCAGCATTAAGTGGTTATGTAGCTTTTCCTGTAATTGGAGCAGCAGAGATATTTATGTGTTTTTTTTATTATTCATCTTTTCTGAAGAGGCTAAGAAATTTTAATTGGGCTGGGAGTGTGCAAAGCAAGAGTACACAAGCCTGAAAGTCTCTACCATTCAAGAATTAGCTTTTTTCCCTTTGTAAACATATATGTCTTTCAAGTGTTTAATTTATTGTCAGTAGAAGATTTCTCATGGAATTTCAAAGAATTTTAGGAGGGACTCTTGAAATTATGTACTTAATAATAAAACAGATGTAGAAGTTACCACCTACAGGTAAAGCTGTAACTTATTTGAAATCAATGAACTAAGGTATATGTAATCTATACCATATTTTAGGACGAGAAGCTAAAGGTAAGTGGAAAAATTACCAAGCGTTAGAAGAGTTAAGTACAGTGCCTTATATAATCTTAACACACTTTTCTCAATGTTGCTTTAAATTATTGTAGTTTATATGCTAAACTCTGTGGCTTCTGTTGGTTAGAATTATAAATATCAAGCTAAACATTGATCAGTGAGTTTCAGTTTATTTTTATTCTGCATTTAGCAGTTACTATAGCCAGAGTAGTTTCTCATGCTGTTGTTTCTTTTGCTTGTATTACCAGTAATGAATGGTGCCAGAACTGTCGATGAATTAAGAATTTCAGTGACTTGAATGTTATTGCTTTTTGCTGGGCTAAATTTCAATGGCATTTATTCATTTCCTATTATATTGTGATCAGATTAATGAGTAGTGACCTTTTTAGGCCACTTATTTTGTGCTTGGCTGACTTGGTTAGTGTCCGTTTTGATCTGCTGATGTTAAAATAAGAAAAATAATAATAATAAAAAAAGGGATGATGTCAGGCTGGCCACATCCTTTTGAATATGGGTAACTATGGGCCAGTTGGAGCACAACCAGAGACAAGACTGCAGCAGAGAATAATCTTGTTAATTTAAGTGACTCTAGTAGCTTTGGTCTGCTTTTCTGTAAATACACCAAGTGCAACTTTGCTTTTGGGGGTGGTAGTTTATTGTAAGAAAAGTCAAAGATGTTTCAACGTTGATCAAGCCTTCCCAATTTAATCATAAGGAATACTAAAAATGCAAATGATTCCTTTACAAGAATTGCTATTGACTTTTATAAACATAACACAAAGCAAAAACCTAAAAAAAATACTAGGTATTTCCCCTGGAATATTTCCCCTGGAAACAGTATTTCCTTTTGCGGTAATCCAGCCTTGACATATCCCAGAGTTGCTTATGACATTCAAATACTGTACAGCTTGTCCGAATGTCCTGTGACTGATGTAGTCTTACTTCACTCCAACACTTCTTTGGTTACTCCATGGTTTGTTTTTTTTTAGTTTAGTTTGTTTTGTTTTGTTTTTTCTTCTTCTTTTTCACCTCAGCCTAATTGAGTTTCATTTTTACACAAGCAAGTTTTCTTGTCACTTGAGGTGCACCACTCAAACCTTCTTCCTTTCTTGAATCTGTATGCCTAGATTTTCTCAGGGTGGTTTTTTTCTGCCTTCCCTGAGAATGAATTGTCAGATTCATCTGACTTCTTCCACCTGTAATTTTTTTGGCTGCCTTTCATTTATGAATATTTCTTTTTTGTTGTCCATTTCAGCTGGGGAAGGTGGTTGTTGCAGTCTTCTCTCCTCCTTTTAGTGTCTGTGTTGCATACCACCACCTGATGTCCCATCCAGATTTATCCCTTGCAAGGCACCTGCGTGTCACTTTCTCATTTTCTAAGTCAAATACCATCTTCTGAGCACTGCATTCAGTTTTCTCTTGGCTGTTTTAATAGCTTTACCAGGATTCTACTTTTGCTCCACAAGCTCTGCTGAAATGCTTTTTATCAAAGTTTGTAATGCTCTCTGCTTGGAACAAATAAACTTCAGGCTCTGATATGTCAGCCTAGTAGTTGCCTATGTTTTTACTGGAAGCATAGCTCTCCTTTGGCTTCTAAGACATAGTCCTCAGCTATTTTTTTCCTCCATCTTTCTACATACCACTTCTGAGTTATACCAATTACATCTATCATTTCTGATAAGAGCTTCTTTTTTGAATTCTTGTCCTTAGTTCCTAAAGCTATTAAGCTTCTAAGTCAATACTGAAGACCTGCAAACTGTCTGTAACAGGTGGTTTTCGTTTTGTCTCAAGTTCGTCTTCTCATGAATGTCCAGCTGGATCAGCTTCGTCACATAAAGGAGAATGTGTCCTTGCTGCACTTAATTTTTGTCTTGCTGGGCACTGTGTAAAGAAAACAGACAAAACGAGTCCTAGAGGCCTCATCCTGTGGCTCTTCTGGCACAACAGTAGTAAACAGTAGATGATTTATGTTGTAGATTTAACTGGAATTTTTTCTTATCAAATGAGTAGCCAAATACTTGCCATGGCTCATCTTTCTTTACATATTTTTCTTAATTTTGTCTATATTAGTGATCGATAATTCAATTTTCTGAGTTTGTTGGTGGCTTTTTTGGAAGCAGCCAATCAACTGTTACCCGAATGGTAGAGATTTTAAATAAAATTGAAAGTGCATGCTCCTTAGGTTTTGGAAGGAGCACCTTAAAAGGCACACTTTTTGTACGGATTGACAATATCTGCTTATACAACCTTTTACAATGTTTGTTATAAAATATTCTCATTTTCTTATGGGGTCATGGAATAGGCATTCTTCGCGATGCTTCTGTTTAGTACTAGCAGTTTGACATTTCTATTTATTTCAAAAGTCCAGTTTAATGAAATTGAAAATAGGCAAATCTTGCACTAGGGAGAGAATAAATGGAGCAAACTGTAATGAATATGAATTGTTCAGGATTTATGTATTTTGATGCTCACCTCAGATAGTGGAAAGAAAATGCTCCATACCTTAAATAAAGAAGCTATATTTTGTGGGTTTATTAGGGAAGCCAAACAGTCTGGGGAAATCCACTGCCGGAGAAGTTAATCAGAGATAAGGTCAGTGTTGTGAGGGAACAGTGACTAGCAACGGCTAGTTTTGTTAAAACTGGTTTATATTCTTAATTGCTAGAAAATGGTAAATCAAGACAGTGGTATTTTATAAAGAAGGGTGCTCACAGGGAGAGTTTTTGGGGTTCTTATGATTTGTTACTTGTGTGAGACAGCAGTAGTGGTCCATTTCAGTTTTATAATGTATGGAACTTGTTTCTCCTGATAGTTCTGAATTCAGTATTACACTTAGGCAGTTTGGGAATAATCCCTGTAATTTTTTTCCTCAGTGTCTATTAGGATTTGATTGTGAAACTTGATAACTTCTCTCTATTGGAGTTTTCATTGAATAGAGTTTTGAGCCTGTAAAATCATTAGGGTTTAAATGTGTTTTGCTATTTTTAATAGAAGGGCTTGTTAATTGTAGCCTCTAATAGGGAATTTCTTCATTAAAATACCAGAGAGATGAGCAATTAAATCCAGATGGGCTATTTCTCTTGGGGACCTACATCTAATTCTCCACAAACATTTAAGTCTTTTGAAAACGCTAATGTACGAAAAAGCAGGCAGCCAATGCAGTGCATTAAGTTGATTTTAGAACATGTCATCTCCAAGTAGGCTGAAAAAAACCCCATCAGGTACAACAAACTTTCTTATATGTACAGCCTTATCTTCATGCCTTACGAAACTGAAGCATATATTCATGACAGATATGTACGTGTTTTAAACTCAGATGGTTTCAAAGGGATCTAGACACCTAAATATCTTGAGAGTGTCAGTTTCTAAAACTACTTTGGTAATGTCTTTGACATTTATAACAGTATGGCGGGTATAATCCATCAAACCCTGTTAAGTTACTTATCCTTTAATATCATTCTGTTATGAGCTACTGCTTTGATTTCATGTTCTGCTAATGTTTGCAAATATAGATTATGTAGCAGTTTTGAGGGGGGTCAGGGGAGAAATTTAATACCAGCACTATCAGAGGACTAATGAAATCATGTACCATAAAAATAAGTGGAGGTAGGAGAGAGAAAGAAAAACAGCATGATCACCTTCTGGTTAATGGATTTAATATAATCTAACCATGATAGCAGGTTTTGAAATAGTGGTGGTTGCATTTGTCTGAGTGGATAAAAATATTAGGGAGGTGTTTGACAATTTTCCACAGTATCCTGGTGGTCAAGCTGAGAAGATACGGAGTAGGTGAATGGTGCTACAAAATGAACAAAGAACTGGCCGGACTGTTGACCTCAAGCAATCGATAGTTCAGAGTCTGTGAGATGGTTGCTTAGGAGAGGTTTCCATGCCGGTTTATGCTGTGTGCAAAGCCGGTGGACATTTTCCTAGTGACTAGGCTGGTGGGGTAGAAGGCACACACAACAAGCTTGCAGGTGGCACCAGTGCGGGGGGAGCAGTTGCTGTGCTACAGGAGGATGGAGCTGCCGTTCAGAGACACGCTGAGAAACTGTCTTGTCTTGAACCTCACAAAACTCAGCAAGCTCAAAGGCCTGCATCTGGGGCTGAACAAGCCCTGGCAACATTGCAAGCCTGTGTACTGGCCCGTGAGGGAACACTGTGCAGCAAAGGACTGGGCCACCAAGGTGGGCAGCAGGCTGAGCAGGGGCCAGCAGCGTGCCCTGGTGGCAGAAGAGATCCAGTGTATCCTGGCTGTTTCAACGGGAGTGTAGGTGTGTTTCAAATTAAGAAAAAACAAATTCCTCTTTGTGAGAGTGGTTAAATGCTAGAGCTGGCTCCCTGGTGAGACTGGAGTCTCCATCCTTGGAAGCACTCAGATCAGGTTGCTCAAGGCCTTTGAAATTATTCCTGCTTTGAGTGGGAAGCTGGCCTGGGTGACCTCCAGAGATCCCTTCCAATCTGTATTGTTTTATGAGTCTGTTTATAGCTTTGTACTGCGGTGCTCTGTCTGAGTTAATAACAGGGGCCTCTCAGGTCAGGCAGTGCTGATTTTCTCAGTGCAAAATCTTCATGTTGTGGTCTATCTCATTCCCGTCAGTCTCTTAATGAAGTACTCAGGTGCGGTCTGACCTTGTTGTTAACTTTTATGAGCATGCTTGCGAAATATACTACATTAGTTCTAAAACTAGAGTTTCCAAGTTACACAACAAAAGTTCACCTGTGCAACAGACTTATAGCTTTCTTATTCAAAAGAAAGTGGTATTGTAAGGTATTTTTCCTAAGAAATGCTGCCTGCAAAGCACCCTGAGTAGTCATTAGGTACAAATCAATATGGTTCTGGGGTTTGATGTGACTGCTACATTCAGCATTTAAAAGCATTTGTGCTTAATTGCGTATATATCTTAAAAGCAGCATCTTGCAGTATCCCCAAAAAGCTTTAGAATAACTTAATGAGCTTGATGCCTGTTTAAATAAACATTCTGTATTCAGTAAAAGTGAACACGTTGTAATGAAATATAATTGTTTACTCTTTAACAACAGGTATGTTGATATAAAATACGTTATTAAATTGCATTATACCAGTAAACTTGTTGACTGCTTTTTAATAAGGTTGATGCTAGATCAAAATCAAAGTGAAAGTATGTTTGCCATACGTGCCTGCTATTCAGAAAAAGGACGCTAGAGTGTAGTGTCGCATTTATAGTACTCCTACAGCTAAGGCATATGGGGAAGTCTTCTGCATTGAACTTTGCTTGCACGCTGCCTTTTTTCATATGGTGTTATAATGTTCAGTTATACTGAAGTTCTCTGCATGTATAAATACAAGTCCATTCTTTTACCATCTATGGCAGAAGAAGTGAATAGTACACTCTAGTTGAAGATTCTATTTAATATTTAACCATTTTCCTAACATTGGTTATTCATCATGTGAAACTCAGTTAACTGTGTTTTTTTGCATAGACTCAGTTGAAGATAAAATGCAGAAAACGCTAGATTTTCCTTTTAACAGGAATATGCACTCTTTAAAGCATTTTTGTCTGACAGAATGCATCCGCTTTTATGTTAATGCTAAATATAGATTGAAATGGGCTCTCTATTGTGTATTCATCTGTTTTACTGAAACAAAGTGTAGCAATACCTTCATTTCATTGCACATTTATTTTTTTGTTGTTTTTGTTTTGTTTTGTTTTTCTTTTGCTACTTGTGAAAGGAAGAAAGCTTAAATTCATAGCTCTTAAGTGACAGCATATGGCATTGTTGCATGCATTGAGAGATAGAATAACTTAGCTCTTGTTTTAACATCTAGAAGATGTGCGGGTACTAAGCCTGCTTTCATTAAAAACCAATGGCAGAATTAACTTCTGACTTCATTTGGTGCAGAACTAGCTTTTAATTTAACTCTTCTTTCTCATCTGCTTGTTTCAAACTAGGATTTAGACTTGTTTTGCTGTTAGTAAATAAAGCATATGTGCCAATAGTTTCTGTCTTTAAAATACTGTATTAAATAAGGTAAAGTTGCATAGTTAGACCTAAATTTCAAGAATTAGAAGATGTACTGCTTATGTGGAGATATAAAAGCCAGTTTTGTTGATACTTAGTCTGTGTTTTTGGAACAAGAGAATGCTGTGGATGCAGCTTAAACTCTTCAAATCAAAACTGAAAAACTTCATAAACTGTGACATGGAAAGTTAGCGTTAGAAGTTTTTTATTCTTGCGTAGATTCTTGCCAGGTAACCCTTAATGACAAGTTGTAATTCTCCTTTTTTAATCAAGAAAGCAACAATAACGAAACAACAATAACAACTATAACGTATGAATCTCTTAGGTAATCTAACTTCAGGTTTGTAGACCGCATTCACACAGCTTCAGCTGCTGTTTGAACCACTAAATGCAGATTTGTACTGTTCCCACCTCCAGCTAGCAGTGTCTTAATCCCTCAGTTTCTTAAGCTGCCTTTCCCCTGTCTGTCCGCAGTGTTCACCGTTATTCCACATGGGCTGCAAGAGAGCCTGCATTCCCTCATGCCGAGGTACCAGGCGGAGGAGAGGGTGAGAATGGCTGGTTAGACATAATTTCTGAGAGTCTTCCTTCCGCAGGGAGGCTCTTTGGGCAGGCTTGCAGGCGGCCAGCAAGCCTACGACACCCGAGGCTAAAGAGAGGACCCTGCCCGCTAGGCGCAAGAGGTCATCTGCTGTACGGAAGTCCATGTTCCATCTGTAATATATTTTTGATCTGCTTCTGGATTATAGTGAAATCTTGGTGCTAGCAGAGAATCAGCATTGAGTCCTGTGTCTGGTGGCTTTTACAGCTTTGGAAGAACTCTGTCGTTCTGCTGAACCCTGGCTGAGTAGGAAGCAGAAGCAGACTTCCCTTAGGCTGTGGTGATGCTTCTCTAGTTTATCAGTTTTGTATATTCTTATGTGTGGAGATACAGATGTTAGCAATCCACTGGGCTGATTTCGTCTTGCAAATTGTATAAAAATGTAACAGAATTTGTCATTAATTGTGTACATATACAGTTAAGACTTACAATTTTTTGGTTTTGTTGCTAACAAACAGAAGCTGAAATACCGCTAAAAATACTAATGCTTGGCGAGTGTATGAATGCTCTCTAAAATTCCGTAAAAAATAATTTTTTTTTAGTCTAAAATTAATAAAATTAATTCAATATTAAATTTTATTATTGAATGGAATTTTTTTATTTTGAAGCTTGCTGAAATCGGGGCAGCTGAGGAACAGGTACACCGGGGTGGGGGTGTCCGTGGGCACAGTGCAGCCCAGCACGGTGGTGGACGGCTGGGTGCTGCCGGAGGAGAGCACCCACGGCGTGCCAGGAGCAGCCGAGGCTGGGTGTCAGCTCAGTCAGCCTCGCTAGGGAAGGCACACAGCAGGCACTTCCTATGTTATGACCATTTTTGCTTCTCTGGGCCATTTTATAGCTTCATAGTGGTCTCTGCCCTGTTCCAGTCCCTGCCTTTAAGATAGTTTTCAGCTTTTTATTTTCGATTCTAGTCAAGAAAATGGGATAATGGAAATATTTTGGCCCAGATTAAGTCAGAGCTTCTTGATACGTGAGGTTGCAGGCAAATAGGCAATGACTCTAATTCTAGTCAAGTAACTGCTCACCCCTTTTCTCCTTTTTCATGTGTAAGTCTTTAGAAAGGGGAGCAAGTCAGATTGTGTAACCGGATTTTGTAAAATCCTGCCTACACAAAGTTCAGATTCCGTGTCTCTTCAATTAAAATCAATGTAGAGACATATGTTAAGGATGAGTTAGAAATGGAAACTTCAAGAGAGTCTTTTTGACAGTCTTTGTTTTTATATGCAATTTGTATTCCCATGTTGGAAATGGTTTCGTGCAGCATTTTCAGATGTAGGCACTTCATAAGTGTATTTTAAACAACCTGCATGTCGACTTAAATAAACCATAGCTGGACTGAACTTTGTTACATAAAGTCAACAACACAGTTTCTCATTTTATAATTATTTCAAAGGCTAAAATAGTAACAAGCATTTGGGGAAACATAACTCTTCAGTTTGAAGCAGTGATAACCCACAGACCTCATTTAACTTAAGAAGCATTAGCTTAGGAACTTCATATGCTCTTTAAAAAGATACTTCTGTTTTTACTTTATGCTGTTAACAGGAGTGTTCTCTGCATATATACAAATGGGTGAAAGAATCAAGATGCTGATTCTCTGTTGTTGGAATTTATTCTTTTCCTTTTCTTTTTTTGGATTAGGGGGTTCCTCTGTTGCCTGGGAAATTCTGAACTTTTCCACAAGATTTTTTTCATTACAGAATTTTTCTGGTTTGTCTTTTCTTGTGACAGCCTCTAAACTTCTGAGACGGATTGAGAATTATAAAGCTGGCAATGTAAAACTTCACTTTAACTTCTTAATCTTAAAATTTCAATGGCTTGCTTTAAATGCTGTTACTGCTTCACCTTCAACAAATTTAAAGCTCTGCTAACTGTCTGGCATCAAGCTTGTCAGAGTGCCAGCTATTCTGCCCGACTGTAGAGCCAAGATGCATGAAAATGTCAACAATCTCAGGCTCATTAGTTTTTGGCTTTCCTGGCCTTTCTGTAATGACTGCAGTGCTGCATAAGCTAAATGCTGGTTTTTTATTTACTCCTATTAGTTACAGTGGAAACCACAGCCAACTTTAATGTAAACAGTTGAAACAGTTGAAAAAGTGTTCTCCTATTGATTTGTTAATTTCAGTTATTTGCAAGGAAAACTGCCTGCCAATGTCTGCTTCCATATATTAAGTTAGGAAAATGTATAGGGAGGATATTTTATTCTCCTGTTCGTTGTATCATTTCTCTTTTATACCATTGGAAGATATCTATTGTTTTTAATATGTTCAGATTAGCCTTGTAAAGCTGCCATGAACGTTTCAGGCTAAAAATTGCCAAAACTTGCTTGTTTGTCCTTTATTTATGATTTAATTGGTCAGGCAAAAGGGCTGTTTGCCTTGGGAAATGGTCACATGTGAGCATTGCACAACTTGTCTTTTAATAAAGGCAGCATGAACCTTGCCCGTGTTTCTGAAAAAATTTGATTTTTGTCTGTATACCTTCAGCATGAAAATATGTAAAAGAGCACTCCTTGGGGACAGCTTCAACTTGAAATATAGCATTCATACAGATGCTGTACTAACGAATATACTAATTTTGTTGGGGAACCTGTTACCCTCTGTTGTAATGTCAAAGTTTAAAGGAAATACTTCTAATATAATTGCCTGTTATTGCAGTGTTATAAACTTCTCTGTAAAAGCTACCTCACCCTTAAGTGGTAATTCTCTAGGTATAACTAGCTATTCTATTGTTGTTATTATTATTATTATTGTATTAAACTACCAAATACTTGGAAGGTTTTTTTTTTACTAGTTGTAGATATTTTTACAAATACACGTTTTCTGTAGAGGAAAGAAAAATGTATATGTATGAATATAGATATGTATATATATGTATGAATATAGATATGAAATATATATATATATTTACTTATTTGCCTAATTTTTCAAGAAACACTAGCTGATCCAATTTTCCAGAAGGCAGGAATGTTATCCTTAATGAGAACTCTGAGCCTGTTATAAACTAAATGGCTGCTTCCATCCCTTACTAGGATGCTTTTTTTTGTCCAATTTTAGTCTTAAGTCTAGGAAGAATGGCGTCTTGTAATCTTTGTAAGACTTCTAAAACATTTTGCTACAGTTGTTCAAATCCAGACCAGTTGAGTTTTGACTGAAAATTATTACAAACTGATACCTGTTTGATGCTGAAGAAGAAATGAGTTGGTGATGTAAATCCCATTTCTAGTGGCTGGGTGTCAGCAGTAGAAAACTCCAAGCTCAAAATCAGCACTAACACAACAGCTTCTTTAAGACTTGCAGTGAGGGTAGTTTTGATGATTTTGCTTTTTGAGATTCATTTTGTTGCTTTTTTTCAGTGGGAGCTCAGGACATGGTTCCTGATATGTACTGGGTTACTCCGAAACTAAATGTTAAAGTGGGACCACAGATAGTCTGTGGTCTTGTTCTGAACTCTTATTTTGCTGAACTTTATTTTCTTCTATTGAGTGTAGGGGCTGGATATGGTCTACTGCTTCAATTTTTTGAGATCTGTGGCTCAACAACTTGTTTGCATTGTTGTTCAGTAACAGTGAAGCATGCACTCGTGCTTAGCGCGCTGATGAAGACTGAAAGACCTCAGAGCTGCTTGTGCATGGCCTTGAAGCTGTATTCTTTTAGATAGTGATTTGTGCCAGTAAACCATACTCAGGATAAATGGGTCAGACCTGAAGTTCGTGTGGTGGATAGTTGAACAGTGTTGAGGAACAGGTGCCTGGGATCAGCATAAATATGGGGCAACTTCGTAGTGATATTTCCTGGCTGATAGGAACAGTGGTTCTGTGATTTCTGAACCTATCTTCATACTTTAAGAACTCTTGATGATGGATACCTTTTTTCCTGCTGGGAATTTTTTGTTCCCTTGATCACGTAATAAGATGTACAAACGTCATCATGAAACATGCAAATAGGTGTTTCCTTTTGAACTTGGTCTCTGCTGGTATTGCTTGATGCATCTCTCCGTTAGATGCCTTGCTCTTCCTTTGGGTTTTCTGAAATCCGTTGCGCTTGATTGGACATGATGGAAAACAAAATCAGGGTTTTAGTCGGGAGGGTTGTAGCCCATATTGCTGAGAGTAGAGCAGAAAATGGAAAGAAGCAAGGGATGTATCTTCTCACCATAGCACGGAGGAGCAGAACTGCTGAGAGCTGGCGCCAAGGGAACCTGAATGCTAGGAAATAATCTGTGATCTCTTAGCTGCTCACTAGTAGTGCGTGCCTTATCGAGAGGCAGGGAGATGGCTCTGTCTCCCTCTCCTCCTTTCTGAACCTCTTTCTGTACCTCTTCTCTGATATATCTCTGACCCCATCCCATTGCCTTCTCCCATTGCTGCACCCCCTCCCCCTGATAGTTCCAGTGGTAGAATACTAGCTTGGTTCAAAGGCAATTTTTGTCTAAAAATATTGTATTACTTTTTGGATGCCTCTGTTGTACATCATGCCTCTCTATACTGTGACCAAGCTTGCTGTGTTGGTAGTATCTTGTGGCAAGAAAAACATGTGCTATGTTGTATCAACTGTACAACTATCAGAAAACTCCTCTGGAAACTTAACTTGTAAAATACAATCAATGGTAACCTGTATTTAATTGGTCACTTTTATGGTCATGTTGGTTTGGAAATTCATGGTACTGCCTTGAATCTTATGGTACAAAATGCTAAACTTAGTCTTGCATATATTAATGAATTTAAAATGTAGTGCTGCAGTGGCTTTTCCTCAAATGAGATGGAAAAGTTTTGAAACTTGTAATGGAATTCGTTGCAGATTTGAATTGTTCCAGTCTGATAATGCCCTAAATGCCTGTTTCTAGGAGGATGCTTCTCTGTTGCTGCCTGGCACTCTGGAGCAATGAAAGGAGGAAGCTGATATTTGTAGACTTTATAGAGAGTCGTGACATTCAAACTCAGTGTCTCTAGCTGATTAGCACAGGTCACACTCCCTGTGCATCAGAAAATGGTCTTCCACAAAGTGTAAAGACACCAAATGACATGGTAGAGCTTTTGTATGAATTAAAACAACTATTCCAAATTTCTGGTCAACTGAGTTAATTTATTCTTGTGTTAGATTGCTTGAAGTTGCTTTTTCTAATTGTGTTGAAAAGATATAATTCAAAAGGCACAAATAATTTTCACTATGATTTCTATTAGATGCCTCTCCCTTTAAATAGGAAACTGGGATATGTTCCATTAAATTCACTGGCTGCCCCATTAAAAAAAAAAACCAAACAAAACCAAAAAACAAACAGAAACTAACCAAAAAGACCCCCACAAACCCAACCAAAACCATACACCTGTTTTATTTTTTTTTTAACTTCTCGTGAGAAGCAAAACCTCAGCAATATGCCTGTTTATTGTTGGTTTTTTTGTTTTTTTTTTTCTTTTTTCCTTTTTTCTTGTCAGGAAACTGGTGCTATGCAGGTTACCAAGTGGGAAAGAAAGTGCTTTATCGATTGTTTTCAATACTCTTATCACCTGTGTTTCTGATACTGTAATTTTAATTTATGTGGTTGTTGACTCTTAATGAAGTTTGTAAGAATTTAGTTTTAAATTTTTATGCCTTGTGGCCAGTGAGTTTCAAAGTCTTTTGAAAAAGACTGTAAGAAAGCATGAGAGCTGAAACACGATGGAGTCAGAATAATCATCTATGCCTGATTTTTCTTAGGAAACACCATTAAACGAAGGCTTGGAAATTTTGCTTGAGTAAAGAATGTGCAAAATAAACCTGGAAGAGACCTAAAAAGTGCTGGTGGCTCCTTGAGTTTCTCTGCATTTCCTGAGAGCTAGAGCACTTCTCAGAAAGGTGCCTTTCCAAAACTTAAAGAGAAATTGAAGAGCTGGTAGGCATGTAATTAGAAAACTGAGGCTAAAATAGATTGAGCTTCTATTGCATTTTACTTCTGATAAGTTTTTATTTCTTGGTCTTGTCTGTGGGAGTAAGTCTTCCACAGGCCATTTGATTTGAATGTGGGGATAGTAGTAGACATCTTAAAAGTATAGTAATGCAAGCAGGAGCGTTAAAACAACAGCATGTGATGACCATGAATTTTATAATTGAATCCGAAGTATGGCAGAGATGATATTTTGTTATTTCTGTGCTCCAGGGGAACTGAGTACGAGATTGAAGGACTACTAGCACGGCAACCATGAGAAATAATTACATGGTAATGTTACGCAGCCCTCTTGTAGTGCCTTAAAATTGCCCAGCCACATTACCTACAAACTACCTGCTACTGAAAAAATAAGGGCAGCTCACAGTAATTGAAGTAGTGGTAACAATTTAATTGGCTCATCCTGTTCCATTTTAAAACAAAAAAAGAGGGAGAACTCCAAGCAATTCCTTGATTTATCATTTCAATATTATAGTTTGCAGTTTCCCTCTTACTCAGTAGTTCAAAGGCATCTGTGAGCTTCAGTTAACAAAGCGGATCAGCAGAGCTTGTGTATTTGGGGCATGAGCTATGTAGCTTCTAGTTTAAATCTGACTCACATTTATTGAGATCAGAGGATGGGCAAGTTTTCAGAAATCTCAAGACTACCATGTAGACTTAGCTAGAGTGGTCTTTAGGCCTGTCTGTAATTTACAGTTCAGCTGCTGACCGTGGCAGTTTGGCTCTTCTTACAGGATATGTGCTTATTATCAGCACTGCTACAGGGAATACCAAATCTGAAATACCAAATCTCCTGGCTGCACTGGCCCTGGGTTTGCCAGACTGGCCTCAGCCACGTAGAGGACAAGGTAATCCGTTATTTCACTTCTGTTCAGCACAAGAGACAGAGGTTTTCATTTAATAGGGGTGGCTTCTTGGCTTCCATGAAAGTTGTGGCAGTTGCATCAGCACACACACTGCGTAGCCATAGGGTGAGGGAAATCACAAACACAATACACTCAGTAGATTCTTTTTAGGATGGCAGTAAGTCCTGTCAGTTACAGTAGGCTACCCCCCAAAGGAGCTATGCCCAGAGAAGTGCAAACGTACATCCAAACAAATTTTGGAGATAAAATACAAAAAGTAAAAAATTACGGCTAGGTAATCTTAAGCCACTGAAATGGCATTGCTCTTGGTGATGGGAATTTTTCCTTCACCTTCTTTTTTCCTGCTGGGAATTTTTTGTTCCCTTGATCATATGATAAGATGTACAAATGTCATCATGAAACGTGCAAACAGATGTTTCCTTATGGCATTGCATACGTCCATTTTAAATTGCCCAGAATGACAGGGTGTAGAAGAATGGCCATACTAAAGCATATCAAAGGTCCGTTTGCACAGCACGCTGTCACCAGCCATGAATACATGTAGAAATGAGTGTATACATATATCTAAAGAGGAAAAGGGTAAGCATATGCTGGTACTTCTTTTTCCAACTGCCTTTAGCTAAGGGAACTTTCTGAGCTGGCTGTGGCTTTGTACCTTCAGTGGAGGTGCTTCCATATCTGATGAATTTTTATTTCACAAATTTTTTCAGTTTCCCTTGAATGTGCGTAAAGTTCTTGAATCAACAGCATTGGTCAGCGAGATCTGTGGCCCTTGGCATGAGGAATTAATCCTTGTGTTTGTTTTCAACCTGGCTGTTCCTGCCCTTTTTTTGCACTTGGAGTGCAAGATGGGGCTAAAACAGTGGTTTATTTAGTGGCATAATAATGTTCCCTGTTTAATTCTTTTATCCTTTCCAAGTAACACTTAACATCTGATTTGCATGTTTGAGAGCTGCCAGGCATTAAACTGCCATTTTCACAGAACTGTTTATCATAAGGTCTTACTCCTGAATTTCATGCCATATTAACCACAGACCCTGGGGTTTTTCGGTACGTTGGGTTAGGATTGTTTCTTCCTAAGTGCATCATTTTATGTTTATCTGTGTTTAACTTAATCCACTCATTCTTTTAAGTCCTTCTGTAGCTGTAGTGGTTAAGGTGGAGGATGCAAAAAGTAATCTTAAACCCATTTTTAATTTGTGTTTGTCCTCTAATGTAAAAGCAGCAAGAATAACATTTGTTTTCAGATTTTATAAAATGTATGGGCTTTGTGCCTTTCAACTTGCAATACAGCTTTGTGACACTCCTGAATGTTGTTTTAATGCATGTGTGTAAGGGACTTGTGTTAGTACAAAACATGCATTAAAACATTAGTATAAAACAAACATATGGTAACTTTGTGGCTTTTCTCCAGAGTTCTCAGGTGGGTTTTGACCTTGGAACCCTTGGTGTTTTAACCTAAACAGTAGAGGAATCTAATTTACTTGAAGCAGCCGTTTCTGGTTGGGCAGGCATGTTTCTTTGAAAATACAGAGTCTGGGGCCTGACCTTGGCAAGATGTGTTGGAACATGAAAATGTTGCCACAAGTGATAGTAGTTTAAAAACATCAGCTTCCTCTGCATTTCAATATTGCAAGCATTGTTTCTAGGGCATATGTTTGACACACTTAAGCTCTTTATATCTTTCCCTAGAAATGTCTACAAATGCTGAGCATAAACTTCTAACATTGTTATTCTTTTCTCACTCTGGGTTTAAAACCTTGAATTACCTACCTTTAATTTTCTGCATGTGGATGTAAGAGTACACTCTTTTGCATTCCAGAATGGTGTCTGTTTTCAGAAGCCCATTGGACTTGTAACAAGCCAACAGTTAGTCCTGAAGCAAGTGAGGACATTTATATTTGTAGGAAAAGCATACAGAGACTTGGAAAGAGTTTCAGAATTAGCTCACTGTTTTCCAGGCTGCTGCATATTCACTTTTAGAGTATCTCTGCCAAGAAACTAATAATCACACTAAACCTGACACTGCAGTACAGCACAGTCCACTGTGCAGATTCAGTCCTGCTGGGAAAACAGACTAAATGTTACTCTTAATCTGAACATCATTAATTTAGATGTGAATAACTGAAGGAAAGCTATGAGAAGTCTGTGCATGTGCATGGCTATCTTTTGCATATGGAATGCTTTTGCAAAGCGCAGAATGGGTTTTTTTATGTTTTTTTTTTTTTTTTCATCCCACCATTGTCATGAGTTTTTAAACTAGAAATGCTGTATAGAAAAACAGGTAAGAACCCACTAGATAGCTTTGATCTGTAGTGAAATTGCATACAGGTGAATAATACTGCAAAAATTATGCTCCTTCAAATCCTAATCCCCACCCACAAACCTTGTCTGAAGTATTGTGAATACTACTGTTCCTGCCTGAAGCAGATTGCTACTTTAATTTCAAATGGGAGAAAACTTATGTTCATCATTAAGTAAGTCCCCTGGTGCTCCCCGTACTCTTTTGTAACATCAGCTGCATATGTAGGGCAAGATTGCAGCAAAATCTTTAAACAAAAGAAACAGACAAAAAGCTTTTTCTGCCAAGGTGGCCTTTTTCAGAGCAAAGGCAGCTTTTGTGGTGGTGGAACAAAACTTTTCCAGTTCTGCTGTGCTTCCTAGCTGATTGATGTAGGCTGGTAATGTCAGTTTCACACAGGAATAACATTTTTCTTGTCTCAGCACAATAACTGTTAGGTACTAAAGTGAAAGTACAGAAATAAGTCTTCTGCCCCCAGGATGGGGTTGTAAAAGTACGTATTCAACATAATTAGGTACCTAATTGGGTGCTTAAAGTTAAGTAATGTATATACATATGTAAGTAATTAAATTATATTGGAAAGTATTTTATTTGTCATGGTTCGTGCTCTGCTCTCTACAAATCAAATTATAGGTAGAGTTTATTCTGTAACTATTTGAAAATGCTTGCTTTCTGGGTAATTTCCTTTTTTTGGTTTGGGGTTTGGGTTTTTTTTTATGGTGAGGTTAACAAAGCTTAAAAAACTTCTGTTGAAAAATCCAAGACAGTGTGGAAAATACACAAAGCATATGCAAAAGGGAGACTTGAAAATAAGTAAATTATATCTGGCCAACTTTGTTATAGTGAAACACCCAGAGGTCAGAAATCACCGGAAACTGTTTCCGTCTGCTTATAAAAACTAGTGAACAAAGCAACTCTTTGGATTGAAGTCATGAGCAAACTGGTTTGGAACAGCTTTGTGTAGTATATTTTCATGGCTTAATCTCTCTTCAGTAGAAAATGCCATATTGGGGAAAACTTTACCACCTTCTCTTGTTAGTGAAACCAGCCATTCAATAACAGTGACAAACTAAGTAACTGCACTCAGTACAAAATTTGAGTTTCGGCTAAACCTGATGATCAAGAAGAGGATGAGTAACTTAATCGTGGCACAGGCAACAACAGCATCCAGCAGTATTTGCTGCTTCCAAGTTGTTAACAAAACTGTTTTCATAAATTTCTGTTTAAATTGGTTACATGTGAGAACATTCAGGAAAAAAGGCAGTGGTACACTGAAGTAGACCCACCAGGCCTAGAAGCGAGGTTGTTTTCAGTGTATTCACGGTGAAGGTCCCCGAAATAGCCCACTGAATAATGAAATTAGTGGGTACTTAATTTTAGGCTCAAAGCCTGTCCATTAATGCAACGGAGTGTGCCAAATTTATGCAGGATTAGCAACAGGAAAATGCCAGCATTGTAAGTGTGAAGGAAAGACAGACAACAGGCCACTGGAACAGTATACTGGAAGAGTGTATGAAAATAATTTCCATTTTATCATTAGGCTGATTTCTCGGTCATAAGGTGTTTTAGTCCAAATATTTTAAAATACTTTTTCCAGTGCTTAGTTTGATCAGTACCAATTCCTTCCCCCAGGTCAACATTTCCCCTGCTGCTTTAGATTTAAACTGTTGTCGGGTAACCTTTAACTGCATCCCCTATGGAGAAGGGAATATTCTCTGTGTCTCAGTAGTTGGGGCTATAAGTAGGGGGTTTAAATTAGCACAACCTATCAGCTGTTAAAGGGGAGCTTATGTATTGTTACTGCCTTTTTATAATGCTGCCATTGCTGGGAAGTACTAATGTTTGGCCGGGGAACAGTTACACTGGCTTGGATTACCGTAGCATTATTTAGAACACTTGGCTGGGTGCGTGCTCCTGTGGACAAGCAAGTGCGGTGTCAATCGCGCTCACTGTTTGATCTGGACCTGTCTTAAGAATTCATTTCTGTAAATCGTGTCTACTTCCATGATTGCTTGCATTTCACCTGTAACCAACATATAAACCGTTACCCATAAAGATTACAAGGGGGATACAGGTAGAGTTGTGCTCACAGGCCCTAGCGGTCAGCTGAAAATCCTGACTTTATGTTTTTTAAGCTCATAAAGCTTTGTTTGCAGGGATGGTGTGATATTAAGCGGTGAATACTGGTAATAGCTTCAGTCTTAAGGAAATCCTTAATTTTTCTGAGTTATTGAATAACATATGTGAGTAGCTATAGTGACTTCTATGTGTGCCCATGTGTGCACGTATGTGTGGTTTTGGTATAACAACTTCAATTACACTGTGTATAACTTCGAGCTTAATTCTTTGCTTCTGTTTATTCTTGATCATTCGGCGTATTAGTTTCATTCAAGCAGTATTTATTTCTTTAGATACATTCCTTCTGCTAGTTATTTTAACAACTATATGCAACATACCAAAGAATTCTAAATAATTTTTATTTTCTTTTTTCAGACTTAAGTTAGAAGTTCCTGATAAGGATTTATATTTTCATACTACATATGTACCACATGTTTCAGCATAGATGGAATAATAAAAAATCGACACAATCATAAATAGAGCATGTCTGGGGTTTCGTGTGTGTATACTTCTAAAATTTTCTATTGTAGTTAGTCTATAGTAAATATTATGTCAATTATAAATTTATATTCTTTCGCAATATTCTATCAAATTGCTGGAACGGTACTTGGTATGAAAAGCAGTAACAGACTTCTCTGATTGGGTTATGGATACTAGTAAGTCGCTCTCTTTAAGATGGTGAAAGATTTTTAGAGTGCTTTAATCCTAACTAGACCACAGGTGGGGTCTGAGCACTGTTCTCAAAACTCTATTTCAATTAAAACTTTGCTGCTTTGTTTTTAGAAACAGAGGGAGTTTCAAACAGAAAATTACATCAGGTTTAATACACTTTATTGTGTCATAAGGGGAAGTTCTTAGTATGGGATGCAGTATGTATTTTTGCAATGTATTTATGTCATCTTTTATAACATGGTGATTACTTTTATTGTTCTCTCACTCCTTTCTGTCATGTAGCCGTCCTCAGAAGGTGTGTTTATGTCCATTCCTGCCAATACATCCGCTGAAGGTCTCCACCTGCTTGTATATAATTCAGCATCCAGCAGAGGTGAGTGAGGCTGTGGTAATTGTTGGAGTTCAGCTACAATCTTAATACATCAAATGGTAAGCAAGAGGAAACAGCTATGCTGTTAACATCATATAATGATTTTTTTCCCTTTAAACTTGATGATTGAATGCCACTTCATTTGAGTTGTCATATCTTTTATTCAGTTCTTCTGAATTATTGTGTCTTCTGAAATCAAACATTATTTCTACAATTTCCATGCATGCAAGGCATCTTTTCTTATCTGAATAGTCCTAGCATCTGAAGTTTACTTGCCTCGGTGCAAATCGCAAGAATTAATCTTGCCATAATGTTTCACAGAGGTGCTCAGAGTTGAATCCAGGGAGGAATGTGTTTTGATTATAGCAGTGGTCTTTTATTGATGTTAGTGTTCTGTTAAAAACAGGAATAAAGCAATTTGTCTTCGTGATGACCTTAGCTGTTTAGCCAATGGAAAACTATAGCTTAGCTTCAGAACGGTATGTTTAGGTTTATCTAATAGGAGAATTTATGTTGATGTTTCCTTGTCTGTTAACAGTGGAGCATGGAGGTGGATCATAAGCGCTTCAGAAGTTGGACTGCAGTTTCATAGATCTGGGTAGATGTTGGGTCTACAAAATAGACTGAGAAAGTTCAGAAACCTATAGTCTTTGCTCCAGCTGTTTCCTTAGCATTATGCACGAACTCAATCAGTATGCAGAGCCTTTGCCTGAAGGAACTTAAGCAGACTGTAAAAGAGCAAGTTAAAGAAAAGTGTTTTTTCACAGAGAAACAAAACAGAAGCCATGACATATTTAGTCCCTCCGCGGGAAAGCTACTTATAATAAGAATACTGTTTTGTCTTATTTATTTCAAAAATGCTTAAGTATATGCTTCAAGTTACTTCCTGAAAAAAAGAGGTTTAAAAATGTGCCAGTGAACTTTGAAATGGCATTTGAATTGTGTTGAATTTCTTATTCTTGGTGAAAGGTATTAGAAATAAGTTTGCAGATTCTTTTTAGATTTCATACACCAGTCCTGTGTCCTGCTGAAGTATATCTACGTTTTTATTAATCAGCCATTGCAGTGGCTGTCTGTTACAATGGGGTGCAACTTTTCCGTCAGTGTGTGTTATGTAATGATAATTCACATGGTAAACTAGTATTGGAAGACTACTGTATTTGAAGACAATCCATCTGAAAGGGAAAATTTAACTATCTGACTATATGAGGACACTTGGCTTATTGGAGATAAATACAAACAAATGGTGCGAAGCTAGGAGTACCTTACAGGGATTTTTGAAAGCGTTTGTCTTAGATGATCAAACATGATGTTTTTGACTCCATAACAGGAGAAGCATACATGGCAAAAGATAGGTTCCCTTTGCTTTAGCTGCTTGTACTCAACATACAATCAGTCTTGGAAGGCAGATAAGCCTTCTGGACTGTATCTGATCCTTCAGTCTGCCATTTCATTACAGATATACTCTTAAAAGTCCATTTCAAAAGTATCTGATTTAAGTAACCAGATAGTGAATGTTTTCCCCCTGCTGCGCATCAGTGCTGACTGTCATCCTCCATGTGCTTCATTATTTATTGGTTTTGGAAGTCCCCAGTGCAGCGAAGCAAGCCACCAACTATGGTCAAATGATGGTAATGATACTTGTGTCCAGGTGAGATAATAATGTAGAAAGTCAGGAGCAACATTCCCTGTGCTCTGATTAATGTGACTATGTCTCTACATTCTTACTATCCAGAGGCCATGCTGTCAGACAGGCCTGTGCAGCTATCAGCTACTGTGAAAGAGTCAGTGCCATGGTTTAGGATGGACTGGCCACAAAATGAATGAGATTCTCTCTTTAACCTCTCTTTCCCTTCCAGGAAGAGGAGAAGGGAGGGAGAATAAGAGAGATACAGACTTACGGGTTGAAAAGAAACTAAACTACTTCAATGAAATATTAAAATAAAAAGAAAAGATAATAATAAGAAAATAACAAAATATATATAGTATATACAAAACCAGTATTGAACTCCCAGGATGATGATCATGTCACCAGCAGTCACGGGAAGGTCTGGGAACTGGGTTTCAGATCTGGATTCAGGAATGCAGGGATCAGGATCAAAGGCAGATGAACGGAGAGAGTCCTCCTTGGACACTGGCCATTGAAGAAACGGGGCTGACCCTTTGATCCCTCCGCTTTTATACAGAGCGTGAGTGAGGCAGATGGGATGAGATACCCTGTCAGTCATTTTTGGGTCATGTGTCCTGTCTGCTCCTCCCCGCAGGTGCGACCACTTTGCGCTTTTCTACTTCTGACCCTCCAAGGGGGCAAGTAACAAAGCTGGCTGCCCCTTGGCTGCTGTAGCAATAAGTCTAAGCAAAACCCTCTCTGCATCCCATGCCTTGGTATCAACTGTAAACATCAGAGCTTATCTGCTAGAAGCAGACACTGTCTGAAAAATATTTTGTTAATTTCAGAGAGTGCAGTTAGTTAAAAGAGACTTAACTGAAAAGTAAAATTACTGAACAAAAAAATTGGTTCTGTTTCACCTCCAGCCAGGACAGAGAGCGATCACTTATTGCAGAGCAGTGGATCCCAGGTGAGGAATCCTACCATCCAGCTTCCACTTTGCATAATAGGTCCATGAATTAATTAAATTTTTATTTGTGAAGGAATTCAAAGAGAACTCAGCATTCCGTGTCAAGGGGTAAATACTCTTTTTCTGAATAGTGTTAGCGTACCATTGTTCATAATGAGAGTAATTTAAAAATCAAGTATATAGAAACCTAGTGTCCCAAACCCAGCTTCAGGACTCGTGGAAAGGTGGGGTTATTTGGCTAGCCTAATTTATTTTTCTCCTTGCATATAGAGAGAGATATGTAAAAGTATTTTTTTTTTTCCCTTCTAACGCCTACTATGATGAAGCTTATGTCAAGTCAGTGGCATAGCTAGGTGTACAAACCCCTGTACACATTTGTCTTACCTTTGCCTTTTATCATACTTGGAGTGATCTCCAGCAGAGTGTAGGTCATTGTGTACTTTCCAAAACCTGAGTGATAGGTGTAACTCAGGATGGAACCCTTAAAGCACAGCAGAGTGTATCTGTTTATGTTGTTCTGCTTCCCTGCCTTCTTTCTTTCTATAAGCGTAAGAATTTTCAGTGTTAAGCATCCGAGAAAAAAACTTAGGTGTGTGTACTTAATAAATTTATATATTGATCTAATGCCAATAATTAGCTTTGACTTGCTCATTGTAATATTTCTTCTGTATGTACTTATTGAACAGTAAGAATCAAATATGAGGAAAATTTTTGCTACTTGTCCTAACAATTCATAAACAAACAAAAATGGAGGAAGTATATATCTGCTTACTTGAATAAATATTTTTATTAGTTAGAACTGTCCTGTTCATTGTAGATGGATAATGCTATGGTTATCAAAAGTACCACTCATTCCTGGAAAAGAAAAAGAAAAAAAAAAAAATTATGTTGTATTGGGTCTGGCTGCGTTGGAGTTCACTTTCCCCGTAGCAGCCCTCGTAGTGCTGTGCTTTGTATTTGTGGCTAGAATAATGTTAATAATACACCATCGTTTGAGCTCCTGCTGAGCAGTGCTCGCACAGCATCAGGGCTGTCCTTCCAGACTCCAGCTCCAAAGGCCAGTAGCCTAGGGGTGGGCAAGAGATTGGGAGGTGACGTAGCCAGGACAGCTGACTCTAACGAAAGGGATATTCCATACCGTACGATGCAATAAAAGCTGGGGAGTCGAGGGCAGCATTTGTTACTAAGGTGTTTGTCTTCTGGAGCAGCTGCTACAGGTGCTGAGGCCCTGCTCCCCAGGAAGTGTCTGGACATTGCCTGCTGATGGGAACCAGAGAATAAAATCTTGTTGTTTTCCCTTGCTTCTGCACACAGCCTTTGCTTTTCTTTATTAAGCTGCCTTTATCTCAGCCGATGAGTTCATTTTCGTCTTGTTTTCTCCTCCCTGTCCTGCTGAGGTGGGGGAGTGGTAGAGCGCCTTGGTGGGCACCTGGAAGCCAAAGAAAGTCAACCCACCGCATAAGTACTCCAATCCTGTTTCTGTTTAAGTACTTCAGTGGTCAAATAAGGAATAAACAGAGTTGCAGATCTCTATTAGAGCACTGAGAAGAATAAAGGAGAGAGCAACTATTCCCTTTCAAACCAGTAAATGAAAAATAGCTGAAATGATAATAAATAAGTTATATATAGTCTAGTTAAATAGAAATAGTTTTTAATGAAGAAAATTATAAAAAAATGAAACCTTTTTTAATGTTAGTTTCACATAGCTGTTCTTAAGCTTCCATTCTCAAACAATTCCTTCCAGCTTTGAATTTGATGTTTTATCTTCCTGTAAACTTGGATTGTTTTCTTGGATTGGAAAATTCTGGAGTAATGCTATGGCATTGGAGGAACCAGTTGAATGACTTTCCCTTGCCTGATGATAGCTCTTCTGGTTTTGCTTATCAGAGAAAAATAATTGATTTTCTTACAGTTCCTTTATTGCCACTTCTTACATTCTTATGAAGAAGGAAGTCTTCTGACTAGTGAGTTGGATTGTTATTTAATTATGATGAAATAAAGACCAATAATACTGAACCACTGTTGATGGCTTATTCCACTCCGCTGAAACAGAAGAAATCAATGGTAGTTTGAAGGATATTTTTCCCTCCTCTTGCTAGCAGTTCACTCCCCAGGTACTTTGATCTTCATCTGTCCCTAGGAGTGACATCATGCTGCTGCTGCCTTGCAAAGTGGTTGCGGATATAGCAGGACAACTTACTCCTTTAAATCCATGATATTTTAATTAGATCAGTAGATATGGATCAGAAAAAGCAAAATTAATAAAGACTTTAGGCAACAGTGATAAAAGTCTTCACAGACCTAATTTAACAGCAATTTGGTAGCAAGACGACGTGAGAGCTGCAGGCAGCTGCACATTGATGCTTGTGGAAGGTAACAACCACCTAGAGAGAGCTAATCAAGGCATTACGTGTTCACAAATACTGAATTGTTGATATACATCGTGTGAATCAAAAGACAGGCCAACCCGCCTCTGGGTTTTCAGTAATTAATCCTGTGGTTTAGGGACTGATCTTTGGATTTTCATTGTCTGAATCATGAGACATTAGGGTTGAGAATATTTTTAAGAACTCATTTCTCACTAGGTTTAGGGCTTTCATAATCCTCACCTGACTTCTTTTGTCTTGCCTCCTGATAGATTAAGCTAATAACCTTTGTTCTTCTTATGATAAATAAATAAATGGAGACTTTCGTGCAGTTTTTGGTGTTGGCTTGCTGTCTTTAGAAGATGCAGGGTAAACCTATGCTCTTTCTTCCTTCATGGGAGAACAAAAGGTGACATCCTATATATTCAAGTTCAATTTGCAATACTTATTGTCTAGACAAAAGTGAGTGTGTTCCCAGGCGTGTTAGATAAAGGACGGAAACAAATTTCTCTGTTTGATAAATAGATGGTTTGCTTCAGCTGGCTGTACTTGATTCTTCCTCCACTTTCTGAAGCCCTGCTCCAACACAGCTCTCTTTAATGGTCTTCGAGACAGAAGAGCCTCTGCCCCCATCCCAGGCATGGCAGTCACCTTCCTCCTCTGTGACACAAAGATGTAGCCAGATGCCACAGGATGGCACACGATGGAGTACTCACGGCAGTGTTGGTGCTGTTGTCCTAGTTACTGTGAAATGACAGCAGAGTGGAGATGTTTGTATTTCACACTATCTGTTCTGATGCACCTGGCCATTTTATTTTTAGCACTTGTTTATGGAAATCAAACCTTTCCCTCATTTTCCATTATAGAGTCATTAACTCCCCAACCAATTACATTAATGCCAGTGCTGGTTTTTGCCTCCTGTTTATTATTGTGAAGTTTCATTGTTGTTTTTGATGCTGATAACCTAGTTCAAATTTATGCTGATGATCATAGGTTAGTTAAGACTAAGTTTAATACTGTCAATCAAACCAATTTGATTTGAATGCATCAGAATTGGGTATTTTTTCTTATAAATCTTTCTTTTTTTCTGTTATCTGATCTTTTCTTTGTCTGTAGTTAAAAGAACTTGAAAGTACATCGAAACATGGACAATTCATAGAAGGTCTCCTTGATTTTATTGACAAGTAACTTTTCTTTTTTACAGGAAAGTCGAGTGTTAAGGACGGTGCCTTTGCTAGCAGCTTGTCTCCCTCCAGACAAATGTAAAATTTTGGTTGGTCGACGTTTTAGTGAAGACAGGTGAGTGGTTTGTCAAGCAGGACCTGCCTTTCGTGAACCCATGCTGACTGGGCCTGATCACCTGGTTGTCCTGCATGTGCTGCGTCATGGCACTGAGGATGATCTGCTCCATAACCTTTCCCGCCACCAAGGTCATACTGACAGGCCTGTAGTTCCCTAGGTCCTCCTTTCAGCCCTTCTTGTGGATCAGTGTCACATTTGCTGACCTTCCTGGTTAGACAGGACTGCTGATAAGTGATTGAAAGTGGCTCAGTGAGCACTTTTGCCAGCTCCCTCAGTATCCTTGGGTAGATCCCATCTGGCCCCATAGACTTGTGTGTGTCTAAGTGGTGTAGCAGGTCCCTCACCATTTCCCCTTGGATTTCTGCTCCCTGCCACTATCTGCTAGCTCAGAGGTCTGGGTGCTCAGAGAACAACTGGTCTTAATATTAAAGACTGAAGCAGAGAAGGCATTAAGTACCTCAGCCTTTTCCTCATCCTTGGTCACTATGTGGCCTCTGTCTAATAAATGATGGAGATTATCTTTAGTCTTCTTTTTATTGCTAGTGTATTTATAGAAACCTTTTTTATTGTCCTTAACAGGAGAAGCCAGGGTAAGTTTTAGTTGGGCTTTGGACCTTCTAATTTTCTCCCTGCATAGCCTCACAGCATCTTTGTAGTCCTCATGAATGGCCTACCACTTCTTCCAATGGCCATAAATTTTCTTTTTTTCCCTGAGTTGCAACTGTAGCCCTCTGTTCAGCTAGGCCAGTCTTTTTCCCTGACAACTCATTTCTTGGCACATGGGGATGGCCTACTCCAGTGCCTTTAAGACTTTCTTCTTGAAAAATGTCCGGCTTTCCCGAACTCCTTTGCCCTTCAGGACTGCCTCCCTAGGGACTCTGTCAGCCAAGCTCCTGAATAAACCAGTCTGCCCTCTGGATGTCCAAGGTGGCAGTCCTGCTGACCCTCCTCCTTGCTTCTCCAATTGAAAACTCTATCATTTCATGATCACTATGCCCAAGATGTCCTCCCTACAAGTTCTTCTCTGTTTACAAATAACAGGTGCAGCAGGGCACCTTCCCTAATTGGCTCCCTCACCAGCTGTGTCAGGAAGTTATCCTCAACACACTCCTGGAACCTCCTAGACTGTTCCTTCTCAGATGTCTTGTATTCCCAGCAGATGTCTTGTAAGTTGAAGTCTCCCATGAGGACAAGAGCTAGTGATCTTCAGACTTCTCCTAGCCGTTTATAGAACATTTCATCTGCCTCTTCATCCTGGTTGAGTGGTCTGTAACAGATTCCCACCATGGTATCTGACTTGTTGGCCCTCTCCCTGATTCTTACCCATAAAAACCCTATTGTCACCATCATTAAGTTCTAGACATTCGTAACACTCCCTAACATACAGGGCCACCCCACCACCTCTTCTTCCTTGCCTATCCATTCTGAAGAGTTTATGGCCGTCTGTTGCAGCACGCCAGTCATGTGAGTCATCCCATCATGTTTCAGTGATGGTGACTACATCATAGTTTTCCTGCTGCACAATGGCTTCTAGCTCCTCCTTTTTGTTGCCCATGGTGTGTGTGTTAGTGTAGAAGCATTTCAGTTGGGCTGTTGATCCCACCACCCTTTTGCTGGGAGAAGCCCTAATTCCTGCGTGACCATTTCCAGACACGGCCAAAATTTCTAACCCATCAATGACCCTCACATCTCTGCTGCTGCATGAATGTCCATTTGCTGCCTTCACTGAGTCAGCAGACTGAGGAACCTCACTAGCGTCCCATCCCACAGGCATTGATACACCATCCTCAGGCTTACCTCTGAAGAGCCTGGTTTCCCCCCCTTTTCTCTTCAAATCTAGTTTAAAGCCCTGTCAATGAGCCCTGCCAACTCCTACATCAAGAACCTTTTCTCCCTTTGAGACAGGCGTACCCTGTCAGATGCCAGCAGGTCTGGTGTTGTGTAAACCGACCTGTGATCAAAAACCCCAAAGTCCTGCCATGGACAACAGGCGCAGAGACAGGTATTGATCTGCTGGCTCTTCCTGTTTCTTCCCCCATCCTTCCATGCAACTGATAGCAGAGCACACTACTTACTGGTGCTCCTGATCCCTTAACCAGTCATCCCAAGGCCTGGAAGTGTCTCTTGATCCCCCTTGGCTTTCTTGTTGCCAGTTCATCACCTGCTAGCTTGTCATGCTGTTCTCTATGGTTCTTTTCATATTTTCTTTGTCTGAAAAACCATTTGCGTTACTGAAATATAAGTAGTAGTTTTTACTGGGGTGTGGGAGATTGTACTTGAGAAGGGAGTCCAGAGGTGAAAAACTCTAGAGAATGTATTTTTTCAAATCCTTTCCTCTTTCTCTTAAAATTAATTATAAGAAAGCACAGCTTTCAGAATGTTTTTTTATTATTCTGAAACCTTGGACAATATTGGCCTTCCACATAATGTCTTTAATCTTCATTAGATGAAGCTATTTCCTAGAAACCAGTTCTTGGTACAAATGGCAATGAAACTTTACTATATACATTTTCAATAAAAGCAGAAATCATGAATACTGATGAAGGAAATTAATTCTGAAACTGAGTAATCTTTGGAGAAAACTTTTGTAGTGTTCAGTGAAGAAAAATGTTAGAAGGTGATTCAGAGTGGTGCTCCCACACCTTTGTGCTGCCTGTATAGTAACTAAAGCACATTAGAAATATGTTACTTTTCTGTTAGTCCTCTATGATAATAACTGTAGTAATTATCTAAAGAGTTCCAGGCTACAGGGAAATTGTACTGTCTTCCCATTAAACCTGAAAATGAAGCAGCTTTTCATACTGATGTGCACTGGGTGGAACACTGTCAATACAGCGTGCTTCTAGTAAATCTCCTTGGAATTTTTTTTGGAAGTGATGATTACACTGTTGAAGCTTCTTCAGGCTTGAATCCAGAGATATTTTTCTAACCTAAAGGATCCTCTTTAGGTCAGAACCAGTTGTGGAACATCTCAGCCTCAAAACAGTTTAAATAAATTCGTAATTACGAAATACCTATGAGGTTTTTTGCCATAAACCATTCTGCAGGCGGAGGAAGAAATGAAAGTTTTCCTTAGCTTAATGTGAATTTTGGTGATCTGATTTATCCAGGTGCAGGGATAAAAGTAATTAAGTAGTCATCATCTTTCCACTCTAAGTATCTGCAGTATGCCTGGTTTGTACTGTGGATGTGAGACTGAATAAATTGGGAGTGCTCAGTCATGGAGTTCATTCCCAGCTTCCTGGCAGGAGGAAGGATGAGAAGGGGAGAAAAGTTAATTTCCAGCTTTGCAAAATGTTATTTCTACATGGAGGTTTTGTTTGTTTGTTTGTTTTTTTCTTAGCTATATATGTGTTCTGCTCATGTTTTAATCCATATTCCTTATTTGTAACTAGCACTTGGTACTTTAATAGCTGGTTAGAGGATCATATCAGTGTTATTTGGGACTTCTAGCATCTTTTCAGGCCATAAATTGGGTAGATGTGTTCAGAGAGCTCACATTAATCAGCTGCAATGACTGAAGTTCCTTCTTTGTTGTGTTACGTTTTAAGAACAGGAATCTGCAGACAGGGGTAGAAACATACCAGTGTTTACCGTGAATGGGGAGTGTTGTACTGTTCCCTGCCCTCCTCTTAGGGTGAGAATCTCTGCTAATGGGACTTTTAAAGCATCGTAAATTGCAGTGGATTAGCTCATGTTTTATGGCATATTAAATTGAACAGGGCTTGGGGTTTTTTTCTGGTTTTCTTGAAAGCCACGCTGTCTGTCAGCAATTTCTTAAAAGAGTGCTTGTTGATACATTTTATAAGTGTCATTGTTTTGAAGCACATTAAGGCCATGCCTTCTCTTTTTTCAAAGTTGTGTCATGTTATTTTGGTCCTTCGTGGCTTCCACCAGAAGTGCATGGGTTGGAAGAAAATAGAAATGAGTGTAGTTCTAAATCTGTGCTTGCACTGTCCTTGCACTTGAACAGTGCCTGAAGATGGAGGGGGCATCTGGTGCACATGTTCTTTTTCTGCATGCATGTAGAAGCCCTACCATGCAGCAGACAAGAGAGGTTGCCCATACATTTGCAAATTATCAGAATAGAACGGTAGTGGGCATATTTGTATTATCACAGGGTCCAGCAGCTCTTGCAAATAGCTCTGAAAAGCTAGAACACTTCAAGGTGGCCTTTTGGAGCATAAATAATTGTCATTATGGATTTCAGTGAAAATTAAGCCATACAGAGCAGATGATTTTATTTTTTTTATTCCTAAAGTCTTTATCACTACAACTTTCTTTAGCCATGACATATCAGCCAGCAAACTGGCAGTTGCTAATCTGTTGCTGTCGGAAGATGTCTGCTTTCCGGTGAAAACAAGCATCCCATCTGACCTGGGTAGCTCTTTCAGTCTTCAGTGCCACTTTTTTGAAGGGCAAGGCAAGTTTGTTACCCAAGAGTTTGTAGGTTATTTTCCCTCATTTTCCCTAGCGCTACAAAATTACATTTTTCCTATGCTTTGTAATCAGCATCCAAAACTAGTGAGGAGCATAGAGGGATTTTATAAGGAATTGCACATAGAATTGGGTGCTAGAGCGTAACTGGGATGACTTGAAAGCTTAACATTTAGGCCTCTGATGTTTATGACAGTAAGACTGAAAATCAGGATCTATTTATTTTTTTAACTTGTGTTTAGGTGAAAGAATAAACATAAAGCACACTTCTTTTAGCATTTCCTCTACACAGTTCCACCTTCTCAGGTCACCTTTTCTTGTGGCTGAAAACTGATACATGAATTATATAGATTACATTTACCTGAGTCTTGATTGACCTATATTGCAGAAAAGTTAAAGAGCTAACCTTCAGAAGTCATTCTAGAATTAAACAGTCAAAGCTTTTTGAATTTGATATTTTTAACACATAATTGACACAGTAACAGTGGAGATGAGAAGTGATTAATCCAATTGGTTTTAAGTGCTAATTTCTGATTTTTCCCAGTCTTGTCCATTTTTCTTGCAGTCTGACATTTTAGTTCTACTGAAAGTACATAATGTTTGCATGGTGACTTGACTCATCAAATGGCATTTCAGAATTAAGAGACTACTTCTGGTACTTCTTTGTGTGTCTGACATACCTTATTAGTATAGATGTTGACCCTATTAAATATAGGCACCTTTTAGGCATCAGCTAGAAGGACAGCGTACACAAGCAGAGGGCTCAAATCATTTGTACTGAAAATTTCAAAACTTTTACGTGAAGCAAGCTTCCTTACTTGCACAAGATTAAGGCTGATTCCATGGTAACTGGAACTCTCACTTCTGACTTTGTGAAGTGATCGTGTATTATGTAGTAGGCAGTGAAAAATTGGTAGTAAGGATTAGCCAGACCTACCAAAACAGTGTGGTAGGACTCTGGCTAATTTGTAAATCGGCAGTAGTTGCAGTTATTTCTATACATTTCTGTTGTAAGGCAGTTGTTTTTGTGGTGTTGATGCTGCAAAGCACAGGAGTATATAGAATATGACAAAATATGTTTTATCAGTGAATTTAGTGACTAAAGACTGTTCTACCGGCATGTACCTTAGATTTTTGAATATCCTAGAAAGGAAGATCTGAAAGTTAGTTTATGTTGATCTCTCAGAATATTTTTATCCTGCATTCATGAAACAAACAGATTTTTAACTGTTTGTAATAATTGCAATGTGTGTAACTTAATTGCCCTCATTAGGAATGTTAGAAGAATGTTTATACGCATTTTTTTTTACCATTGTGTCTGTTTTATTTTTTTCCTGTCTCTCTTAGAAACACTGTTTTTCTTATGAGTGTAGTGGCTGTTTGCTTCATGTCTTTTTGGTTTTTTAATAGTGTGTTTTGTACTGACACCTTGTGCCATTCATAATGCTCCTTTTCTGCCCGTCAGCTTTCACATGGATGTAATTTACCCATAATTTCCTTTCCCTTTTCCCCTACCTTCTTTGGTATTTTCACATGTTAGAAATTACAGATATCTCTTGTCTTTTTTCTATTCTTTCATCGAGTCTTCTCACAGCAGAAATGCAGATAGTATTTCCTAGTTCCTAGTTTTTCCCCTCATGATATTATTTCATCTAATTATTTTAAAAATCCCCTTCTGTTTTCATTAACTACCACCTATCCAAGCCCTTCATGTTTAAGATTTCTAGGTCTTCCTTAGTTGGTGGTATCTGAAATTCTCTAGCATTAGTTAAGATATCTTCTGCTTCATAGTTCTTGATGGAAATCTATCTTCATTAAATCAGTGTCTCTGGTTCAGTGCTTCTGCTTACCAAAGAACGTAGTACTGTGGATTTTGTTCTTGCCATGTTGGTTTTCCTTCATTCTACTCTGCTCTGGCAAAAGGAGATATCTTTCTCATCCTTTCCTTTCTTGTAACTTGAGTATTTCGGCTGGTGATACTTCATCTTCTTATTTCTCTCAGCCTAGTCTTATGTCCCCTGTTGTCCATCTTTCAAAACTTTATTTTAATCTTGGGGTGTCTTCTGCATTTTAATATTCTCATACTATTTACTTTCTGTCCCTCTGTCATCATTTCAGTTTCAGAATGCTGTTCTTCTCTGGTTCAGTTTTGTGTATTGATTTCATAGAGGCCTACTTCTTCTCTGCATTTTTTTACTGATTATATGCAGACATGTGGTCATATCTTGTGCAAATGGTAAAAACTTGCAAATCTATGCTTTTTTGAAATAGAAGGAGGTATCCTAATTCTCTGATATCTTCTGATGACTGTTAAGTGTAAGCTTGCAGTTCTTGTCTCTACTTCCATCTGTTACAGCTATTATAGCATGCTTTTCTTTGGGCTTGATAAGCATAACAATCTTTTCCCGTGAAGGTC
Source organism: Chionis minor (assembly GCA_013398295.1). Lineage (NCBI taxonomy): Eukaryota > Metazoa > Chordata > Aves > Charadriiformes > Chionidae > Chionis > Chionis minor. Next base: position 2,513 of record VZSF01008497.1, on the reverse strand, counting down.
CCTCCAAAATCCTGCTGAACAACTGTTTTCTCAGCCTATTGAACTGTTTTGTCCTAACTGTTCGACAAGTCAGAATGCTATTTCTTCTTGTAAGACTGAAAATAAGTATGTTGTTTTTGGAGCTTTTCTTTGCCTGGTGTCCTGTAGTTTTCCTCGCCCTTGAAATGCATACTTTTACCTCCTGTTACTCAAAGATGCCCGTTTCTTTTTGATTGTTTGTTGAATTTGTTCCATGTGGCTGTTCAGGCTTGGTTGATTGTCCTGGGAACACTTGCAGAGGTAATTAAGCTCTGTTTTACCTGTCCAAAAACCTCAATTTGCCATAAATTTTAATATGTGCATGCAGAATCATAAGTCAGGCCCCCGATATACTGAAAATACTTGAGGCTTGTTTTGTCCATTATTCGTATTATATGTTTCTTATTCTTTTATTTAATCTGTTTTCCATCTAATTTGTTAATTACTTGATAGGGGCTAGATACTTTTGTTTTGTTTTACAGTTTCTTAGTGAACTGATGTCTGGTCTCAAGAAGACAAGGGTCTTCAGTGCTTGAATGATGCAAATTAATGCATTAGAATTTGTACGTGCAACTTGCATATGCAGTTGTATTAAGTAGATATTTTTTATGCTAATGTAGCAGGTATTATTTTTAGCATATCACACATTTGAGGCTTTCTAAGCGCATTAGTGTGTCATTACATCGCAGGAACAGACATATCCTGAATCAAATTTGGTCATGATCATGTTGGCATGGGAACAACGAATGTCTATCCTTTTCTTCCTCCTTCTACTCTACCAGTTAAATTTGTGCTTTTAGGTAGAATTATTTATTAATTAATTGTTTTCAAACTGTGACACTTGGGAAATATTTCACCGAACTTCTTGTTAAATGCCTTATGAGAGAGGGATGACATACATTTCATCTAGATCACAAAGCTCTGACTTTGGGCAGTAAATTTAAGTGTATGCAACCCCTTTTGGCAGAGCCTGTTTCTTGAGTGTTATGTTTGCACTGAGAGTGCTCCACAAAAGGAAGTTTACTGAACTCCCAGTGGATTATGAGGGTTGCATGGTAGCAATGATTAAGGCGATAAAGGGGAACCAAGATGCACCTTTGGTCCAAATACTGACACACTCGAAAGAAAGATCAAATCCAGAAGTCTGCCCAGTGAAATATATTCAACAGTAAGTTTGTTTTGTACGATCTAAAATTCAAGCCCTGCACTAAAAATTAAATGTTATTGTTAGTACACAAGACACAGTGAGCAAGGGCAATTAAAAAATTACAAAGTGAGGGGGAGGAAAGAGGGGTGGCTAGGGCATCTGTTTTCTCAATTTTCTAGGTAATTATTCTTTCACGAATACAGAGTTAAGGTGTAGTCTATATAGCTGGACATACAGGCTGCAGTATGGTTTTCTGAAACTGCAGTTACAAAAGCATTTACATTTGAAGGATGTCTATTAAGATACTCTTTATAAAGAGATGATATGTCAAAAAAGGCGGGGGGAAGTGTGCTAGTGTCTTTTCCTAGCATTGTTCATAGGACCGCATCTAGAAATTGCAGTACATTTTTTGAGCAGTAGGTTTGCTTGGAAATGTTAGGGGAAATACAGCTATAGACTCATATTAATTAATAAAATATAACTTAGGAGATTAATTTTCTTTTTAGGCTACTAGTAAACTTTTTGCAGGCAATTGTTTTTGAATAATACTGTTTGTTCTGCTCAACAGGAATTTCTGGTATATATTGAACAGAGATAGCAGCTGTCAACATGTCAAAAATTTGAATTATTTTAATTTGAAGGCATAGTTATATAAGCAGCCTTGTCACTATTGCTTTTAAGTTTCATTTTATACTTTGTGACCATTTGGGATGAGTGGTTTTGCGTTATTTTCTTTTTTTTCTGGAAAGGTATTGTTATTCTCAAATCTTCCCTCTTTGCAAATATTCACACTTCTGTAGTTTGCTAATTCTGTGCATTATGATAAAATTATATATGCTAGAGAATGATCACTACCAGGAAAACAGATGCAAACACCTCTGCATCCACCACCCTGTTATTTAGGACAGTGAGGATGCAATTACAAGTTTATTTGCATTCCTCTCTGAAATCAAGCTACACAAATCTCCAATACGTTCTGTATAGTATAGTTGCCAGCTACAGTTCAGTAGTTTAGATCAGAAATTAATTGAGGCACTTGGGAAAATTTGTAACTTCAACCAATTTTGGAGCAAGTTATTTCTGTTAATTGATAAAAGCTGTTTGTGGTGAGGACCTACTGTAGGTATGGCACTTTCCTAGTGCTTGTTCACAAGTAAAAATATTCTTACTGAATCAAATAGCAACTAATCGAGTCTTCACTACTTAACCAAATAATTTAAAACTATGTACAAGATACGGTTCTTTATTCAGGTAACTTTCTTGTAGGGTTTTTTTTGTGTGCTTCAGTGTCTTATTTCTTTAGTTTATTAAACTTAAATAAACTTATAAAATAGTTTAATATAATAAT
>VZSF01008496.1:0-292647 GCA_013398295.1 Chionis minor | reverse complement strand
CGAGGCCGGTTGCAGCGGCGCTGCGGTGGGAGGAAAACTTTGAGGCTGGCAGCGGGGTTGCCGGGGGGAGCCGGGAAACGCCGCGGGCTCACCCGGGCGGCCGGCGGTGCGGCGGCTCCCGACTGGGGGAGCGCGGTGAAAGCGCTGCGCCGCCGCTGAGGGGCTACTCACGCCCGCCTCCCCGCTTTATCAATCGGCAAAAAAAAAAATAAAAAGGAAGGGAGGGAGGAGGGTTACGGGAGAAAGAGGGAAAGCGCCAAAGCGAGCATTTGCGAGGGCTCCAGGCATCCCCGCCTCGGCAGCCAGCAACCTCCTCCTCCGAGATGGAGCAACCGACTCCCCCGCAGCGCCGCCGTCCCCCCTCCAGCATCCAGGCAGGGAAGGGCACGGCAGGCAGGGCCGCCGGGCGGGTTTCGCTCGGCGCCGGGGCTCCCTCCCCGCCCACCCCACCTCGGCCGTGCGGGGAGATGCTCCGCGGCACCGGGAGGGTGGAAAACCTCCGCCAAAACCCCTGTCGGCACTTCCCGATCCCAACTCCGGACCCACGCGCATCGACTGCAAAGCCGGTATCTATCTGCCGGTAGTGCCTTATCCCCAAATGCCACCTGTAGGCCTTTTTTCCCGGGAGGATGAACGTCTCAGCTGCCAGGCATCTGAATTCAGGGGAAAAGTTTCAGGTGGTGACTCAGGACCGCGGGGACCCGTTGGCTGGTCCAGCTGGCTCCGGGCGCCACAGGGGGGGAGCCCCGCTGCCGGCTCCCACTCCTCCCGCGAGGAGGTCCCACAAAAACCCATGGCAAATTGCAGCTGCTGCAGGAACACAGGAGGCCCTGCGACGGCAAACCTCTGCGTGTGACCTTACAGAAGCATCTACCTTAATTTCTTAGCAAACAAACTCCGAATCGATTCTGCGATTTAGCACCGATGCAAGGGAAAGACCCCTCAACAGGTGAGCGGCAGCTAAAATACTGCTGGTTTCAAACACAAACGTTCACTTTTTCACACTGCCCCCTCTACTCATCTCTCCGGGACAGGACAGACACACCTGGAAGAGAGCTCTCCTCCTCAGCGACCTTCATCAAGTGAACACAATACCCCAGTTTGCCTCTTTAATCACCCCAAACTCTCCTGCCCTCTTGCCTTCAAATCCCTTTATTGGGTTCACCTGTGCTCCTCCCTCATTAAACCCCTGCAGGCAACTCCGTCAGCTAAACCACCACCAGCTTTCTCTAAAACCTTTCAAAAAGGAAAATAATAACTCCTGACCTTTCAAGTGAAGATGACCATGTAAATCTTTACTGTCTCGATATCTTCTCAGATCCCAACGTTAAAGTAGATTTATGAACCACAGAATTTCTGCACAGAAGCTGAATAAAATTGGAGTTTCCCAAGGATTTTGAGATGAGCCTGCTAATTCATTTGGAATCCTAATAACTAAACCCAGCCTTCAGAAAGACTCAGACCAAATTTCTAGAGTAGCTTAAGCACGCTGAATATTCAAAAAGCAGCAAAGAGTTTTTAATGTGAGGTCTCCCCCCGCAAACGGGATGCCCTCAACTATTACTATATTTAAGTGCTTCTCCCCTGGACGGCGCCATTTAAGCAGTATCCCCCCGCAGAGCCCCTCGCCCTAGCCACACTCGCTGCCCCCAAACCAGTGCCAGGAGCTACTCGGGGAAACGACTTCGCTCCTTCCCACCCTGGGCTCGGGCTCCCCAAGGCGGGCGGCCTTGGGATTCAGGTCCGCTGACCCTCCGAGGGGCTCGCCCATCCCTCTCCCCGCCGTGCCCCTCACCTCCGCCTCGGTGCCCTCCGCCACAGCCCGGGGCGGGGCAGCGCTTCCCGCGGCCGCCGCCGGCTCCAGCCCCGCGGGCGAAGGCGCCGCCGCTCCCCCGCCGCGGCGTTCCCGAGCTGAGGCCGCTCCTGCGGGGGCGGTGCCGCCAGCCGGCGGACGCCGGCCGGCCTTCCTCCTCCTCCACCTCCTTCCCCGCCGCCCAGCGCCGGGCCTCGGGAAGCCGGGCGGGAGCCGAGCGGTGCCGAGGCGAAGCAGCAGAGCTGGCAAACGCGGGCGGATTGTGCCCCCCTCTCGGCTCGGAGGGCCGGCGAATTGCAGGCGCGGACAGAGGGTGTTCCTGCCTTCCTTTCCTTCCTTCCCTCCCTCCCGTCCCCTGCCCGCCCGGCGGCGCAGCGCCCTCGGCCCCAGCACCCCCCGCCGTAGCCAGCTTTTGGGCGAGCACCGCGTTCGGCGGGGCGCGCCTGGGCTTCCCGCGGGCTGACCCGCTCCGGGAGCGCCCGCAGACTCTTCCCTTACTTTACTTTGCCTTGTCAGGGGGAAAAACCACCCCAACCTGCGAGCTCGTCTGAAACAGAAATCCATCTCAGCTGCCACAGGGGTGAACTCGGCCAGTGGGACTAGTTCAGGGATGCTGGCATGGGCTGGGAAGTTAATAAGGGGGTGATTTTCATGAAGTTAAAATGAGTATTAATTACAGCAGGAGATGGGGGAAGATAGTGTCAGCTCCCTGCCAGAGGTGGTGTTTAGGCTTCTGCCAATTCTATTTGCATGTTTGTTTTTACAACCAAGAGATATCTGTAAAGATCCTTATGCACTTCAATAGCGGCCCGTGAGGTCTCCTGTGGTAGAGTTTATTTGCTTTAAATATGAGCATTTCCTTAATACGTGAGCTTTGCAGGGCTTAAGATCGTTCACCCAAAATCTCACATTTAAGAGAAATCTCAAACAGGCTGGATTGGCAGCCTTTGGAACTGGAATTCATTTTTTACTGCAAGATTTACAACCTAAACCACCCTCACTGACATTTTCCCCCTGTCTTTGGGGGAATATTAGCTTCAGCCCATGACCAACGCAGTAGGCCAGGCCGGACTCCGCCACTCAGTACAGTATCCAAAGAAACATTATTTAACAATAGAATCCCAAGAAGATTGAGGTTGGCCAGAGAGTCCAGCAACCCCAGAGCTGTTTCTGTTCCCACCACACTTGCTCATGTGAAAACATGAGTTGGGCATCGTTCAGAACATCAGTTCTGCCCACTTGGCTTTTTTTCAGCGCTGGCTTAAAAAGTCACTCTCCCATGGAAGAGAGCTCCCTTCATGGGGAACTGGCTCCGGGTAAAAATACCTTTTTTTTTTTTCTCCTGGATTGGCGTGAGGGTGGCTCAGTTCCCTGACTGCGTTTGTTGCAGTGGCCCCATGAACAGCCCATTGCAATGGTGCAACTGCGGAAAGCAAGTGACACAGGCGGGAACATGGGATGGCAGCTATCTGAAGTGGCTCTGCTACCAAAAGAAAAGTTCCCCGCACGCCAAAGCCGCACGTTTCTACTCTTTTCCTCGCAGCAACTTTGCCTGACCCTGTGGCATGCCAGTTCAACTCATTAAATCAGCAGAAAACTAACCTGGCAGAGAAAAGCAGAGTTTCCTTCATCTTTAACAAGCCAAGTGGGATCAGTGAGGAGTCAGATAAGCAGCAAAGCCACTGCTGAACAGGTAGTGCAAGACCAAACCCTTCAGCTGCCAGCAGCAGTGAAATTTGCTCAGCCACCCCATGATCCCTTCTTCTCAATTTCACCTGTGTTAATCCAGATTAAATCCCCTAGCTGCAGGTGAGCCCAGAATTTGATCCCACCTGTACTCTGAAGTCAAAAGCAAAACTCTATTGATTTAGGTGGGGCATTCTGATGTTCCTCTCCCCTACAAAAGTGGTGAGAGCATGAATTTTAACCCCTGTTATGTCCTAGTGCTTTATAGCATTCCTATAAATATTTACATGGCAACATGTACTATGGAAATAAGCTCATGGTTCATGCCTCAGCATTGTCTGTAAGCACACAGGTAAATCAAAACCTGTCTAATGACACTTATTCTCTCTTCCCCCATGCCGTGCCTTCCCTTCTCTCAGGCTTCTTAAACATCAACATTCTTCAAATTAGCTACTGGAGGAAGAAAAGGAAGCATAGAGAGGCTAAATATGAGGAAAATATATCACAACATTCAAGCCCACTATTGCACTAGCCAGGTATTTCTTGCCACCATTATTAGCCGAGTCAGAGATTCTGGCCAAGAACCTTGCTTGGTTATACAGAAGACCTACAAATTCAAGAGCTCAGGAGCTTTTGTACTAATGCAGAATTCAGAAGTACTTGTCACAATACACAATCTTTTTTGAAAAGTAATGCTTTTAACTAGAGGAAGATTTAATTTCTACTTCAAAATTTGGTGGATGATTTTAATAAGAGGAGGAATTACAAGCTGAGGTGTCAAGACCCCATTAATTAAATATTTGCATGTGCTTACGTATAATTTAAATGACTGCCATTTATTTAATCTTAAAATTCAGAGTGAAAGAGCAGATTCGCCACTGTTTCTTTAGATATGGCTACATTCACTAAGCTCATGCCTTAAGCCTCCGCTTAATCTGTTTTACTACTCAAAATAATTGCAAGCAGGGCAATAGCTAATATTACATCCCTCCATTTCCTTCTCTTTTAAAGCGCAGCTAATCATAGGAAGAATGTGCAGAGGCATTTGCAACATTTCTGATTTTTTTCCAATGGCCAGCTGTACTGAGAATTTGTTCGAGGATCAATATGCATTTTATACAAATACAATTAAAGTTGTGAATATAATTCCCCAAAGCCCCAAATTAAGTTCTCCTAATCCATCATCTCCTAGCGCTATTGAAATGAATGGAAATTTCGATACTGATTTCAGTGAAAGCAGGTGCAGCTCCTTTATGTGCTAGTCCATTTCAGACCATTTTCTTGTCTGACGCTTACAGGTGTAAATCCAGAGTAGCTCTACTGACACATTTCAATTGTCCACCAGAAAGACACACTATCTTCTAAGACTCCAACCCTCACTCTTAATTATGCATTCCTATTTATTTTTCTTTAATACGTCTGAGTCCCAGCCTGCCTTCCTGAAGTTAATTAAAACCATTTGAAAATACTAGCAGATGTAATCAGAGGAGTGGCTGAAGCAGCCTCCACTAGTTAGTCTGACAGCTTCACACAGATCCGGACATAGGGCAGTGACTCTACCTGTTTACTAATAAACATTCTCCTCTTTAACGCTCGAATTAGAAACGCTATCTATTCAGGAAAGAGATATTATCCAGCCCCTACTTACTAATCAAGTTTAAGAATATATTTTCAAATATATTGATAAATATGTAAAAATAAAAAGCATTAAGCAGTGTATTCAGTTGATGTCTGAGAGGATTCAAATGTGCTGACTTAGAAGAGGTAAAAAAAATCAGTAACATCTCATAATTGGAAGTTTGTAAAGGCAATCCAAGTAACTGGTGTTCTAAACTCTTCTATCATCAACAGAAAGCTACCTTTACATCTACATTTTTTAAAATATACACATATAAATTCATCTAGGCATGTCTGCACGTGTGTGTACGTACATGTATGTGTGACATGTATACTGTGTACAGTATGTATCTGCATGAATACTGCATCCTCAATACCATCCCAAAGCCACTGTGAATAGAAAAGGTATTCATTTCACCTGTTTTATTTGGGGAAATTTTCACCAGGAGTGTCTCACAGACATAAATTAATTTGCATTTCCTGCAAGAGGTACTGTGTCCACAGCACAGACACTAAGATAGAAAAGATAAAAGACCCAACAGCCCATGCCAAGAGGGCACACTGCAAATCATTTGGGGAGGAAAGGCTGGCACCCAGCACCTACTGTCCTCCCATGTCCACGTACCCAATCCACTCAGCCTTAATTCCAAAAATGCTGAGTGACCATGCTTCCCACTGATTGCATTTGCAGCTCTGAATGCTCAGCACTTCTGCACATTAGGCCTGAGGGGTCAAGGAGATGAGACAAACACGGAGTAGCCTCAAAAGGTATTTTGGTTGCAGTGGCTTGCGCAGCAACAGGCACAAAGACTGCAGTAGAAACAGGGATAAAAGAGGAATTCTTCTCATTCACCTGCCTTTGTCACAGGATGATTCTTTCTCTTTTAACGATCCCCTTCAATTGTTCTCTTCTCCATGCACCTTCAGATTTCTAACAGGATCTGAGAATCTTGCTGACACACACACACATATACTTACATCTAGATACTAATACGTGAGAGAGCTGGCAAGAGAACTAAGTGCCATAATTAAAGATTACATCATAATGAATATGCACATAGAGGTTGAATTAGAAGGTTACACCGATGACTGTCATTCTGGCTTTTCCTAACTTTTGAGCGCCTGACTGTGCAACTGAAGTGGCTTTTAACACAAGAAAACAAATGTAAAGGAGAGAGGGCTGGTATTTCCCTTGTCTCCTCTTCAAGCGAGAACAAGGGGAAAGAGAAATCACACCACTTCCCAGTCCTCCATCACCAGCTGCCTAAAAACCCCACACAAGAGCAACAACATCACCTGCCAAAGAGAAGAGATTTTTGTCCTGACTGGGAAGTGGGGTACTAAGGTTATTCATTGGCTTAATCTCTGGAATAGGTAAGACAATGTTTCATTAGAAGTTCAGTCTACCCAAGACTCCTCTCTGTTCCTTGTAGAAACTGTGTCTCTGCCAGTGCGAGATGCTGTTATTCCTGGCAGCACAGTGCTCCAGGTTACTCTGTTTATGTTTTGACAAACTGCCAGCATTTTGCTTAGAAATCAAGTGCTAAAAAGAGAAATGTTATATACCAAGTTTAGAACTCAGCCAGAACTGAACAGAATTTCATAAAATAATAAATGCGTTTCTCTGCTTTTGGAGATTTTCTTCCCTGCCAAATTCCAAAGGATCACGGAAAACAACACTGGTGTTTCAGCCTCTAAAAAAACATTGTCAGAGTCTCTTACAAGGGTAAATTCTAATAATCTGAAATAAATATGCTGTGCTCAAAAAGCATCATAGTTTGAACCAGAAAATAAGACTGGATAATAGTAAATATAAAGCCTTTTGTACAAGGGAGAACATATTTATGATTCTTAACAAGTACAGCATATAGTCCAACTTTTCCAAAATGTGATACTGCACAGAGGGAGGTTTTGGAAAGCTCATCTCACATGGGATGCGCTTCACTCAGAGCTTCTGATCCCTCTCCCAGGAAAAGGGCTGATTTGCACCAGTGACCATTACTTCCCTACTTTTCTGTAGCACCTAGGGACAGCTGCCAAAATCAGGTATACTTTTTTGAAAGTTAACACTAATAAGGTTTCTGTTCACAGGCACAGAAAACACTGGAGTCAAGACTTGAGTATCTCTGGCTGGTTCTACAACTAATAACAGCTAAGAATAATTAGCAGCTTCCAGAAGACACAGAGCAGTTATTTTAGGGTTTAGTTGTTAGCACATCCATCAAGAGTGATTCCACCTTACCAGTAACTGAATTACAAAGTTAGAACACAAATGCAAGATGCACACGGTAACAACTAAAATGCCTATATGCTCTTCCAAGTAAATAGAAGTTTAGCGCTTACATCATTTTACTATCACTTGGGAACTTTGCTGTATCTGTTGTTCATAAACACCTTTGTATAGCTTTTTAAATTACCTACTTACACATACAATATAAGAACTTTGAAAAATATTACGCCTTGTTTATTTAGTATTTTGAAATTTGTCTTCAGTATCTTAAGACAATGCCTAGAAACACTCATGATCACCTACTGAAGTAACAATTTCCACCATTATCTAATCGTCGGCTCAGTTCTGCCGAACCTTCCGGAAAGCCCGGAGACACGCAGCTTTCACCCCCTAGATGTCATGACAGAGGGGTAGACATGTTCCTATCCATCACACTCTCAGTGGGGGGCCTTCCACTTGCCACCCAGAACAGGTCTGGCTGGTCATTTAGAGAATTGTGTTCCAGTATGGATTTCAATACATTGACCCTCACCTGCCTTCTTACATTTCAGAGTGGTTTTACAATATTTCAGGATTATTTACACATAATGTAAATTTTTCTCTTCTCTTTCTAAAGCCCTTTTTATACATCCATTTTGTATTTGACCTTTGCAGCTCCCTGCATGCAGTATAGCTAGACTTGCTGTCTTGTTTAATGCCCCACACATTACTTTTTACAAAATTAGTTGAATGTTATTTTTTCCTGTCGTTCCATGCCTAGGATAGTCTACGCTGTCAGTGGCTGGGAAAGACACGTTTCCACTGCCTGAGGCCTGTGGATTAACCCCTTGAATTAAGCAGATGGGAAATGAGCAGTCCTAGGGGGAAACACAAGCACAGCCACAGGTGAAAATTCAACATAAGCATTTTTCTGTTGATTTCTCTGTTAGCAAACCCAAAGGCAGGCAGATTCAGGTCAGGGAAGAAACCTGCATGCACGTTTCCCCCACCTTTACATGCAGCAAAACTTCTCTGAGTTTTTTACACACGAACAATAATTGATACAAATTTAAAATGCATATATTCACTTACCCAAGGGATTTACTCCAGTGTAACCCAAATACCATTCCTTCTTGCAATCCGCAGAATACATCCTGACCTATACAAATGAGAAAGAACGAGTTTAGTTTCATTATAATCTACTCCAAAATACTCAGAAATCCTGACATGAGGTCCCGCATAGTATTTGGGGGTGATCAGCCATCACCAGAATGCTGCCGTCTTCAGTTAAGGAAAGCAGGAGCAGTAAAAACTTTAGTATAATACAGAAGATCGAAAATGCTGCAGTAGTGTGTTTATGCGGCAAAGCTTTTGATAGCGGGGGGCATGCAATGGTAGCTTCTGTGAGAAGACTCCAGAAGCTGCCCCCATGTTGGGGGCATGTTTATAATTACAGGAGGGGATCGTCTGGCCTGCCAATATCCATAGCAAAGCATCAGCAGCCTCACCGGTGCCAAGTGAGGCAGCAGACGGAAGCCATCTCACTAGGGCCACAGAGAAGCAGAAACCATTCTTTGCTCAGACTGTCACGTGTCTCAAAGGCCACTGGACACAGTTATTCAGGTTGGGGACTCGGAGGTGCTAGGACATAAGTACTCTTCTCCTGTGCTGTCAGCTCTAAGAACTGGCATCTCTTAACCATAGTAACCAAAAGGTGCAGCTAGGCATGGCTGCCCTTTTGAACATTTTCTAATGCGCTTGTCAACACTGGACACTGTTTATTCACCTTCTTGCTAATGTCTTTTTTTACATTCCTTACTCTGGCCCAAGTCAAGGCAAGAGATGACTAACTTTTACAAATTTTCTGCTTTAATACAGAGATGTGTTTTGAGATTAATACATACGTCAAACAAGAGAACACGTGCTCTCATTTTTTTTCCTACTGAAACCTAACCAAAAACGTACCTTCTTACTTTTTGTCTCCTACTCAGTTTGTGGCCCAAAAAAGTACTTTGTGCCTTGCACTGTGATTGGATTCTATCTCTAACAGCCTTCTGGAGGCCATACGAAGAGCCCTGTGAATACTTAATTTAATTAAATCAGGTGTTGCTTCTACATCCCCTACTTCACTCACCTGGCTGGAGAGAGGGGTGGCACAGTTATGCCTTCGTCGAATCCATCCTGGCTAGACCTTTCACAGTACTATTAGCTATTCTGAGTTAGCATTTTGTCCTGCCTGCCAGGCCCAGGTGTGAATCTTACAGGTTTTTAATTCCCCGAATCACTATTACAACTATTTTTTTCAAAAAAAACTCCAAAAACCCAAACTAAAACCATACCGTTGCTGTTTTTAATGGACACCTCCTCCCCATCAACTGGTTGTGGGGGTTTTTTTTATTTGTTTGTTTGTGGTTTTGGTTTTTGTTTTTTAACTAGCTCATGTACTTTATAATTCAGCTCCTGGAACTGGAACAATTTATTGCATTTTCAAACCAGCACCTTTTTCTAGTAGCTCCTTATCTTGCTCCTCAGCTTCCGGAAACCAGCCAGTTTTGAGTAGGAGCTGCCTACTTTTACCAGTAGCACAGAGTGATGATCCAAGCCATTTAGCTGCTCAACAATGCCATCAAGTTCTTGTTTTCTTTACACTTCACATTCTTTCGTTGTGGTCTTGCAAGTATTTGCACTTCAATTCCACTTGTAGTCCTCCTAATTTCTTTTTGTTTGTTCGAAATCAGACACGATACTACCAATGCTGAGTAACTTTTGAGGATTGCTTTACCATCTTCCAAACCATACTTCTTTTTATATACCCCAGCATGATTTCTTTTTGTGGAAGAGCACTATATTGTTGATCCCTGTTCAATTTATGATTGATGATCTCCCTTAATTCCTTTTCTACAAACTTGCTATTCGGCCAGTTATGCCCCAACATCTTTGTGCACAGCGAGTTATTCCTACTTGGCTGTTACATCATGCCCTGTTTAATTCCATCCTATTTTTCATTAAACCACTCCATTTATACAGTAATTTCTTATTCTCACCTGGTCTTACAACATACCTGCAGTTCCTCCTCGCAAGTAAATATGAGAAGTTTGCTGTTTATGCCATCATCCAGGTCTGTAACGAAAACACAGAACAGAACTGGCTCCTGCTCAAAGCTCTGCAGATCTCATGCACAGCACCCTTCTCTTCTGGTAGTGAACTGGGGATGACTCCTCTCAGGTATAGCTATCTAACCAGATTTGTCTGTATTCTTTGATAAGTTCATTTAGAGGATCCTCCCCGATGAGACAGAAAAGAACACCTACCGTGTCTGTCCTACCCATGAGAATCGTTTGCCTGTTTCAGGAGAAAATTAGATCAGCTAGATGTGACTTTTTTTTTCCTCAAGACAAATCCCTTCTGGATGTTGTAATTCTAGGAGCTTACAAGGATGGATGACTTGCTTCAGAATTTTCCCAGGAATTGAAATAAAGCTTGAAAATCTAGAAAAAAAACCTGAGGCAGGCACTTTGTAAGTGAAAAGACAGAACCATGAGCAGACAGACTAGATGTGTTTTGGGGCCCTACTCCCTCATTCCTAACAAGACACGTAAACAACTGTGCTAAAGGGGCTTTATGCTTGTGCTGGAGACGAGGCACTTGCAGCTTTGGTAATAACCTTCCCCTGGCTTAAGCAAATGCAATCTCATTGCTGCACTGCTTTATGGAAAACCACAGGCAGTCTCAATACAGAGACTCGTTAGACAAGGCCATTCAGGCACACATGGGAAGTTGTTAGGCTAGACAGTCTACCATTTCCTCCCTAAATCAAAATACGTGAGCGGTTCAAAAGCATACCCTCTGGGTGGACAAGGCTGCTCTTCTGTGCTGTTGATGGAAGCTAGAAAAAGGTGAACTAAAAATAAACCGTGACTACAGTACCATAGCACCAAATCGTGTCCAGAGCTTCCCAAAAGATATAGCAGAATCTCAGTTTCTCAATATTTTGCTGTATCAATATTAAGTTATAAAGGAAATCTCATTCGTTTACAATCTCCATATTTCTATGGTTCAGGGCTAGACTCACACACATAAAGGCTGACTCGCTATTGCCCAGCTCTGTATGAAGTCATCTATATTCAGTACCAAGTAAGTTATGAAATAGCTAATAAAATCATACTATAGTACCAGGATGGTAGCCATCTGCATTCTCTTATTACTTAGGGACACCTCTGCACAAGGCGTAATGCCTTGTGCTGGAGAAACCTGGAAGAATATCAGATCGTCTGTCTGCCCTAAAAGGACCTGAGCTTTGAAATCTCCACTTCCTTCAAGCTGCCTACCAAGCTGTGAGAAGAAATCCCAGTGTCCCACAGCTCCCTGTTGTGGAGCGCAGAGCTGGCGCAGTGTAGCACAGAGACCTCAGCACTAAACAAGGGCGAAAACACAGCTGGGAATAAAGTCAAGTTTTTACTCTACTGGAGTGTTTTGGTCTAACAAAGGGGTGAAAGTCAGGTAAGTGACTTTCACAGACAAGGAACACATGTTGCATAGCTATAAAAGGTCTAACAGATACAGGACAAATTCTTTTGGATGGATGACTGGACATCCCATTAAAGTCAAAATGGTTTCCAAAAATACTGCACTGAAGATGTCATCAAAGACAGTTATTCACCAGCAGTAAATGCTGCACAATAGTTTCTACACAGCAGTTTAGCACAGGAAGCGGAGACTCCCTTACCACTAACAGAAACATCTGAGGACCTAGAACACAACTATGCAAAATAGAGTTCTGCCAGGACCATGAAGCTAATAACCTTTACTCTGAGAAAAGTGTAACCTTTAAGGGCCAAAAAGGTGAGTCATTCCTTTGGTGACTTCTTCACATTAGCCTGGGGGAGAAGAGCAATCTTTGGTATTTATCATATCGCTCCCAACCATGCTAGCTCTGCCCTACTCCAGCCATTCTTTAAAAGCAGTCACTGCCTTCTTTCATAATTATTTATCTTCTATTAAATGGTGAACACCTTTGATATAAACATTTGAAACACAACCCATGGCATTCTCCCCTTACAGTTTGATGGCCAGATTAATACTAATCTTTTTTTACATCAGTATAAATCCATAACAGTCTTATTGAAGTTACCCTTGATGTATATGGGCACAACAGAGATAAAAGCCCAAACCAAAAACCTACACACCTTCTTAATCAGGAGAGAGAGCGACAGGATTTTAGGTGGATAAACAATTTAAGCAATTAATTCATTTTTTTAAACTACTTTCTGCAGCCTTTAAGAATCTTTTATCATTACCATTGACAACCAACTACATCCCTGAAGAACCCTTATTCAAGAATCTTCTTAAATGAACTGTGCCATTGTCCCTAATGCCTGCTAGGCTGGCATGTGTATTTGTGTCACTTGTGCATTTGCAACACGATAAGATAGATTTTTCAATGTTATTGGATTGACCTTTGAAGACTTGCATTACATATTGATGAGTTACAAAGCTAGATGTCAAGAATTGGCTAAATCTTGAGTAACTGAAGTATCCAGTACCTCAGCAATGCAGTAAGGTATTTGGACAAGCTCAATTCAAATAATCAGCTCAGTCTGTCTCAGGTAAGTTTAGACTGGCAGAAATTGTTAGGGAATGGCAGTATTACTGTCTGAGTACAAAATGGTTTGGTCTAGGAACAAACAAGAGACAAGATAACAGCACAGGCAAGTGTAAGCAAAACTTATATAGAAAATTGAGGATAAGACAAAAATATTATCGTTAACAGCATTTCTTTTACAGAAAAGTTAGATTTTAAATCACCCATTGTTTAGCACAAATAGAAAATATTTACATCTCCACAGGGCAAGCTTTCTTTGCCTTACAGTGCCTGAAAACCTTCTGAAAATGCAATATACGTTGTCCTCTGTCTCTGAGACAATGCTGACTCTTTTCTTGGTGTGGTGTTCACACATTTCCTGAACCCTGATAACAGCACACAAATGCAGAGGAGAGCATGCAGGTGTAGGCACTATGACAGCTTTATTTCTGCACTGAACATTTGTTTTCCTTCACTGTCCTTGGGATTTCATGCCTTGAACCTCACTACTATATTCAGCATTACCAACTCACTTGAGAAAATGGGAAAGTAGTTAGGTAGTCTCAGGACACTTTATTTCTATCACCAGAAGAGCGCCCACTCCCATCTCTGCCTCTTCACTCGCCTTTTCTGGAAAACGAAAATAAATCTTGCAGTAATAGTTAGCTCTACCTAAAAATTAAAACAAGTTCCAAGAGAGTGAGTTTTCACAATTAATCGTAAGAGACGAACTCAAGATGTTTGGTATTACAGACGAAGTTCTGCTATTGCACAAACCGCCTACGCGCCAATGGGACTAAGAAGTTCAGTGCTGTATGAAAACCTAGTTGGGTCTGTTCCAACTAGGGTGTCTCCGTATTTAAACTTTACGGAAGTTATATTCTGAACCTATTCAACAGTTTCAATACTGACAAGACCGAGTTCACATACATGCATCACCTGAAGCCACTTTCATCTAAATATACCCATGTTAAGTGTTGGTGGTGACAGTAAGCTCTTTTTTATGAGGCCTATGGGAGAACCTAGCTTTCTTCTGCCACACTTACTCTGAAAGGATCCAAAATGACATCTTCCACTTCCCCTAATCAGAGGCTGCACAACTGCCCTGTATCTTCAGCTCTTCACAGTGAAGTCATGCCACTTTCCATGATGTCAGCAAAAAAAAAAAAGAAAGAAAAAAGGGGGGGGTGGGATTTAAAATTGAATGATCCATAGGGAACACCACCACCACGTAAGGAAGTATGCTGCTCAGTAAACTGGCAAAGAGCCCTGCATCATAGTCCCTGACCAGGAACAGTTACTACAATTCCAGTTCAATGTAAAGTGCTAAAAATAGGTCCATAGAACAGCAATCTAGAAAGCCTAACTCACAGTTCTCTCTCCCTATAGCTGTTTCCTTATTGTTCACAAGTGTGTCCTCCAAAGGTTTTGTTTTGCTTATGTGTTTGAAATGAAATAAGGTTGAGCACCTCCAAGAATCACCGATCAGACTCATTGACATATTTTAATTATTGTCATAATTTCTGGTCATTCCCTATTAAAAAAGGAATAGTGGGAAAGGATATAGCAGTAAAACTTGTCACAGATATAATGAAGGAAGAATGACAGACTAGAAATATTTAGCTAGAAGAAGAGACAAATACAGAGGAAACAAAGATAAGTAAGCTAATGAATGATATGAAAACAAAATTAGTTATAGCAAGATAGTGTTCTCATGACAGGAGAGCAAGGGGTCACTGGAAGCAATTAATTTGAAAGTTGTATAGAAGAACATAAATTTATATAACAAAAAGTTAGTTTGAAGATTTCACAGCTGAAAGACATTTGTGAAAACAAGTTAGCCAATTCTTTTGTTTAAATCACATTTCTATGAAAATGAAGTTACATCAGATCATAGTAAAATTGCAAACATAAAGACACAAATCTTCATGCTCCAGGAAGTAAAGCAAGTACCACCAAGTAGAAGCTGAAAGAATGGACAAATTACACGAGGGCGGCACTTTCTGCATCTCTCTTAAATGCATCTGATTCAGCAAACTGCCTGAGACAGGACTCTGGACTAGATGAACCATTAGTCCGATGTAGTATCACAGTTTCTAGATTCTTACTTTTGATAATTTCAGTTCAAAATGAGAAGTTCCTTAACAGTGCAATACAAGCAGGCACATTCACTTGGAAACATTTTCTGCCATGTTATTACACTTGACGAGTAAAGCATGCAATTCTACTTACTTCTTAAATTAAGCAAGACATTTACACTATGCTGATGAAAAGTTTCTTACTGCAATGCTAACTTGATGAATAATGAGTGCAGCAGTAGCCCAAAACTAAGCAGGGTATGAGATGAGGCCTAGAAGTTAAGCAACTGGGAAGAACCACTCAAAATTAGGAAATTAAACTGAAAAGTAAATTTTTTAAAACCCCAAAATATAACAGGGATTCAAAATTTAGAGCAACATGTTTTCACAAAAGCTCTTTGCTAACTGACTGTTTTGTTAAGGTTCATTATTTGCTGTAACCAATAAATGTGGTTGGATAGCTAGAGAGAGTTAGGTTTGCCTCCGAAGAGGAGGCTGTTTTAGCCCAGAATGTGCACCTTCTTTTCAGCCTGTGATGCTTGGAATGGCATTTATTGCTTAAAGTCATCAGTTAGGTTTAGTTTTATCATTTTAGCTGTGTTAATCACTAAAAGCCACACATTTGAAATAACTATACTACTTTCCTGTACTATGCTGGGTGTACACAGATTACAGCTACAGTTCATCTATTCTGAGTGTTTAACTTACATTACTGTAATTTAGCACTGTATTTTTTCATGTTTTCATTCAAGCTATGTCTCTAGAAGACCACTTTTTAGGATTCAGTATGCTTCAGTCTGTGTGGAAATGTGAAGTTCTCACCTATTGAGAAATGTGATGTTTTATTATCTAGGAGGAACAAACTGTTAACTTACAAGAAAATACTCTCACAGGCTTCAGTGGAATTAGGTACATAAATATTTGTAAGGAAGTATATGGTAATTTTTCCTTGACTATGTATGAGCATTAAATAAATACTAATAATACCACACAGAAGATAAAGGTAGCATTCTATACAAAGAATATAAAACTCAATGAAAAGATCCACTAACAGAATTATTTTCAGTAAGATTTATACAAGGTAAAATCCTTCCCCCATATACTCCAATAAAGTTGTCTTTGCTTATTTGATTACTGGTAACTTCACTACTTTGAAGACGGTTCTACCAGGAATCTGGCTTTCTTTTTGGCACACATACATGTGGTTTTGCTATAGAGAGGGGAGGATCCAGTGCTCCCCTCAGTCCATCAGTACTAACTCAGAACAGGGAAATGTTTCCACAGCTCTCTTTCCTTGCAACAATATCCATACTGCATCCGCCCCCTTCACAGTGTTAATTTATTTAATGGTCATTTCTAATCCTGAGGCAACTGGACCAGCTTCAGAAGAAGCTTTCAGCAATCTGCGCTTCTTAGGAAGAGCTCAACATTTTGTTCCCTGACAGCATCTGTAAGTTCAATCAAGTATGTCGATCAAAATCTAGTTTATTAAGTAAATCAATAGAAGCATCTATTAACCACTAAAAACACGTGTCAAAAAAAATTGAGTAAAAATTAATCTGTAAAATGGGATAAAATAATCAGCAGTGCTCCAAAGTCCACAGAGAGCGAAAAAACCCAAGCTTGGGCAGGAAATACATTCCAAATTGCCAAGTCCTTTTTATCCCATTTTAAAGCTGTCCATCAAAGGTTTGGTCCATCTAACTCCTAGATCACTCCTCCTCAGAGAAGTTGACACAGATGGGCAAGTAGCAATAGATCCAACTGGTTTTTTATAGCATACCTAAGCTGTCGCTGAGACAGTCAGCCTGCTAAGGTACAATTAACAGCTTGGAGAATGAGACCTTTTGAAATACCTTAGTAAAAAACAGAGTATCTTTTTTTGTATGGCGACACAGCCATTTGGACAGGAGGCAGTACTTCCCAGTACTCCAAAGGCCACCTTCCATTGGTCTGATTACGTCTCTCCCCATTTGAGCACGTAAGGCTTTTAATAACGATTTACATTCTCCTCAGTCTGAAATCTTACAGACCTCAATGATAAATTTTTATCAAGGCTTTTCTGTGATGGGCGAAATACATTTTTTGCTTACTGTGTAACCTAGAATGCCACCTGAATGATCAGATTCAAATACATCCAGTGAGACCTGCTGGACTGAATGCATATCTGGGGCCAAACACCGTTATCAATTACCTTTCCTGAACCTCTGTGGGTAAATGGGGTTGAATGTTAGCAAAAGATCTGACTCACTGAACCTAACCTGTAAGTAATTAAGCCACTTCCAAATAATTTCTGTTTTTCTGTTACCCAAACTGAAATCTTTTCTAACAGACCTATTTGTTCTCTTCATTGCAGCTGCTCACTAAATCGTGTTCATGTCCTCCAACCGGTAGGAGAACAAGCGATATTCTTGTTCTGCAGGGCTTCCTGACAGAGAGCCTGCCGGCTGGGTGCAGAGGTTAATTTTAGCCCTCATAATCCTAAATGCTTCTCTGCCTTCATGGGGCTGTCATCTGATCTGTGAGAAGTTAGAATTAACCTGCACGCATCCCGAGTGCTGCAGCAGTCCATCCAAAAAGGACATTCGAGTGCAGTTAAGCGGGAGAGCCTCTGCCAGCATCAGCTTAGCTCAGCTGCTATGGGTCAGGGCAGCTCAGGGCACGGCCAGGCCCGATTCAAATACATGAGGAACCCCCGAGGAAGCCATTTCCCTGGTCATGCTGAGCACTTTGGTGACCAAATTCTTTCACATACCTCTTCACGCGCTGCGTCCTTTATGATTCACCAGCTGCAGTGTGTACTCACTGTAGAAAGGAAGGATGAAGGAGCAGTCACTGAATTTAGAGCTTTGCAGACAGAAACAGAAATTCCCATTAAAAAAAGAGAAGGAACCCTGAGTTCTCACAGTCCCATAGCTGCCCAAAGAGGCAAAATATCCCCATTTCAGAAGATGGTGTCATCATCACAATGTCAGCACAGAAGAGCTCCCACTTCACACTGCTCTGGTCTATTACAGGTAAGATCACAAGAGCCCTTCCATTTTCATTAATTCAATGGCATCCCGTGATCTCCTTTTGCTTCCGGCTTACAAGTCTTCCAGCAATCAGGGGTAGTACTTCCAGAGATCAGAGGTAGTACTCATTCAGTGTGAAAACTTCCCTGAAGGGGAAATGAGGGGATATTTTCCTTCTCCCCTAAATAAATGAAGTTATAACGTGTCCTGAATTAAGTCTGTATTTTCAAATTAGCCAGCACAATAATCAACCCAATATTTAGCAATGACGTTATGAGCAATTCAGCACATCCTTTTGGACACTCAGATAGGTTGCCATCTGTACTTACTTAGGTATTGAAAGGTAGTGGCAGAAATACTACAGCCTAGAAATGCTAAACTCAAATAGTTTTAATTTAGAACCGAACTGAGACCCATGCTGAGTTGTACAGTCACATCTCTGCTCTACAGCTTGATACATATAGAGACTATAGACAATAAAACAGTTTTCTTAAATAACACAAGTACCATCCCCAATCCCTAAGAGTCACTTCCATCTGTCACTAATAAAGCACTGGTACAGCAAATGCTTACTTAAAAAATCAAGCTAATTCCTGTATATTGTTTATGCACGTAACCTTACGTATAATTTTAGCGGGACTAATTCAAGGCGATCTGAAGCTGGCAGCAATGCAGAGACCAGGTGGGCTGAGCAGTATTTATTTCAACATACTGACTCTCATGTAGGTATAAAGCAAGGTAAGTCCTGGATCTGTTAAGAAGGCCACCGAGGATTTCGAGCTCCACAAAGTTTAGTGGTAGTACAGAGGTCTGAACAAAGAGATGAAACCCCCGTCCTGTAAGGCTCAGTGTCCTTTTCCCTGGGTATCCACACTGGAATTTACTTTATGTTTAGGCTTGCTATAAGCCACCAGTGGCCTGCAGTAGTTTCTCTATGAACACATTAATTGAGACGACCAAAATGAACTGTGCGTCAAGGTATGCAAGTTTTACATTGACTCTTGCAGAACTAACTACTCGCTGCCTAATGAACAGTTATCTGTTAAAAGGGGAATTTAATTTATAAATTAAAAGCATACCATTGCTTGTGTATTTTTAACGTTTCACATTCATAGGGAAGACCTACAGGCAACAGAAAACAGAATGAAGAAGTGAAGTTCTTAAGAGGAAAAGTGAGAAAAATGGAAAAAAGGACTAACACAGCTTGTGAAATGAAAAACATGAATTAATAAAACCTATCATATAGGTTCATATAGGATGTTGTTTTTTAAGACTGAAGGTCCAAAGGCAATTACTTAGCACATTTTAACATGTCTCTATGTAAACAGACATTTCAGTGAATTACTGCCATTGCAAAATATGTTTGCACTTACCTATGTGATTACTCGCAAAATTTTGTATTCAAGCCTTAAATGAATTTAGCAAATGTTATTAGGCCACAAATATAGGTATTTTTAAATCTATAAATTAGTCAGCTCAAATTATATTTCTAAAAAATGATTCAAGACGTGCACCTAATGCGGTAGCATTTAAAAACAGCAAGGCTATAGGAAATGTGTGTTTCTGGCAAAATACAATACATATGTATGGACAGGGAAATAAAACAATTGTATTTACTCTTAATGCCCTCTTATCTACACGGACTATCAATCATCCAGGTATTAGCATCATTCAAGAAACGGCATGCTGTGAGAAAATCATGGTAATCCATTCAGTAATCCATATTTCTATGAATACATGAAAAAAAAGCAGACACCAGTTTAGGTGTGTTTTTTCCTCCCCCCTCTCAATAGAAATTTTATGGGTTATTTCCAGGAGAGAAATCTATACTGTATAGAAAATGTGTAACTAAATTCAGGCTGAATGAATAATCTTCCATTTACACGGTACCCCCCGACACATTCCCGAGCTTTCCAAATGCACTTTACAAACGGATTTGCTAAGTACATTCTTTACAGGCATCATTTTCAGCCCCTCATGGGAGAAAGACAGCTAAAGTTTACTATACACAACAGCAATATGCAAAAGTTAGTAAGAAGCGAGAGAAGGATGAATCATTTGGAATTGCCAAGAGAGTTTTAAGTGTACAGAATAACTATCAAAACTAGAATTGGACCAAAAGAACAAAGTTAATATCCTCCAATTACTTAGATTGGGCAACACCAGTATAGCAAAACCAAATATATCTTTTTCCCATCTTTTATATGCAAAATGCACAAGTGAAAAAACAGGGAGCATATGAAGCAGAGGAACAGCTTATGGAAAACAAGACAAGAATGGCCATATTGGCCTCTAAACTACTATCTTGTTTCCTTGGAATTCTAAATCATCTCATTCAGATCATATTGGCAGGAAAGTGCTTAATGGGGCTCCTTCTCTTCCTTTTGTGAAGATTTCTACAGCAAGAAGGCTTAATAGGTGGGCACAGGATGACTTCTCTTCCACTGAAAAGAGTTTGGTGAGATGATCTGGTCAAAGTAAAGCTTTGGGTCTGACAAAAGAGCTCTCTTACGGCTTCCATCCTGCTTTCCAGCAAATGTGCAAAACCCAGGCATTTAGTGTTCTATGCAATACAAAAAACGTAAGATACGAATTATCTGAGTCAACGCATTACAAAATATGATGTACTGACAGCTCCTTTGATGCTAGACAAGTAAGGCCTACGCCTTGGTCTCAGATCAGCTGTTAGGTAGGTGCTTTCAGAGAAGGGGAAATATGCTCATCAACTCTCCAGTGATTAAGAAATTGGTCTACATTCGCAATGGGCATTTCTACTGAAGTTTTTAACCAAGTAAAAGATCTCAGCTTCTAAATTCTCTTGAGTTTAAATAATGCTTAGAGGACACTATTTCTTTCAGAGTCCTATCCCTTGTGACATTTTACCTCTAGTGAAGGACACCCCATAGGCCTTTGAAACCACCAACTCGCCTGAGGACACGATGTCGCTCAAAAGCACAGTGGCCAGTACCAGCTTCTGTGGCTGGTAGTCCAGGGGATCATTGTTTCTGAGAGTTTTCAAGTATACTCCTGGCAATACATTGGTTTTAATTGCAGACTCAGCGAGAAGGAAGAACATCTCTTTCCTAATATTTTAAGGATAAGCAAGTCGTACCATCCAACAGGACACATTTTAAGGGACATCTGTGACTTGGAAGTCTGCTTGTGTCTTAGTGTGGGGTTAAGACCCTCCAAAGACGTAGGCATTTAGATAAGTTTTGACACAGCTACAGCCTTGTGATTTCCATTTCCCTTTGGAGGCTGCACACCACATACATGTAATTTATATCAACAGAGTGACTGATCAGTCCTGGCTGCGCTGACAACTAGCCCCACGTAGGAGAACAGAAGCGTAACTCCCTTCAAGGCCTTCAGCACGCTGGTGTGGGCCCCCTTCCCAGCATAACAGCGCAGGTCTCCTTAGTGGGCTCCTCAAGAATAATATCATAACTTTTAAATCTGAAGCATCTAATGCTTTAACTACTTCTCCGTATTAAGTTTCCTCCACAGCTGTTTTGCTTTCTTTCCATCAACTGACAGCCTGATGCTTCTGTGTCTGTGAGCCTGAAGAGGCGGACTTGCTCGCTGCATGGGTACCAGGGGAGTGGTTTCCCTGGCAACAACCATCACGTGAAAGCCCGCTGGATATTTGGCTACTCCTCCGACTTCTTCTACTTTAGCTATGTGAAGAGCCAAACTGGGTACTAAGTACCCAAATCCAATCAATTGCTGTAGAAAGACTGGTGCTGAACAGAAAAATATGAAAGATGTGAAGGTTCTTTTATTTGCTGTTCAGTTTAACTGAAGACAGGTTTTGCAGATATGTAGTACTTTAAAGCAACTTTAAAAAAAAAAAATTGGTCTCAATGAAATAATATTTTCTTCAAATGTAGAATGTATTTCTTCTGTATACACAGGTTCTTAGGAATCTTCTTCTTGAATGTGGGTTTAAAATGTACAAAATATAAGTAGCATTTTCCTTTTTTCTGCCTCTCAGAGGTAGATGTTTATATGTTCTTTCATGTTTTTTATAAGACTCATTTTAACAATACTTTTAAAATGAAAAAACAAAAATTTTATTATTTTTTCCTAGTGGGTTTTGCTTGTACAAAGCAGCTGATGTTGTTTTAATACATAGAGCTTATTTTGCTATCTGATATGAAATGCGAAAAAATACAAAAAATTCAAATATTGCATTAATCTAATGAAAGCTTTGCTGATATTTGCTAGATTAATTTGCTGATATTTGCTTGAAAACTGATCTTTGCTCTCCCTAGTGCAATAGTGATCTTATTGAAATATCTACTAGGAAGTCTTTTCACACCTTTTGGGTTGTTTATAATAAAAGACCAGTGTATTGCAAATACTACAGTAAAAGGTGTCTGTCACATATGCACTGTATTTTAAAAGTTCTGCACTGCCTGCATTTTCTTTCTACACAATGCTGCTTTAACTTTGGCCAAATGAAAGAAAAAAAAAAAAAAAAAGGAGACACACAGCTGATCTGCATCGGATGAAGACCTGGCCCATCAAGTTTTTGATCTGGTCAGTCAAAACCCATGGTTTTGGCATAGGTTTATGGTTGGACTCGATGATCTTGAAGGTCTCTTCCAACCCAAGTGATTCTATTCTATTCTATTTTATATGACTGTGAACTTGGATATGCTCATTTAACTCATAAGATCACACACCTAGATGAAAACCATATCCAAGAAAACATGCTCATGGGGCACAGAGGAGAACAAATCATGCTTTATAGCACAGCAACACAGAGAAAGAAAACAGAAAACAAAAAAGGTCTGTATTTACCTGTCCAGACCTACAAAGGGAGTCCATGTCTATTCATTCTGCAATCTAACAACTTGATCGATGATTCTTTATTGATCTGTTCCAACTTGAGATACTCTGTGATTCTGTGATTCTAAGTTTTGGCCACCGAAGTTCCCTTCATGCCTACAAAACTGCTGCTCGTATCCACAGCTGCCGTAAGCCCAGCTTAGCGGGCCTAAATGTCTCAGCAACGATCACTTCCAATGCACAGCCTGGGTATTCCTACAGCTAAATCCTACAAGGATCAAGACTGGTAGGCTTGGTAACCTATATAATACAGAAAATCTGCCTAAAATCAAGATTCACATTCCATGGCAATTTTCAAGCACTGGCCCTACTCTTGTTAAACTACATTACAGTGTAGAAATTAATCACTCATCGTAACATACAAAGGTTGAAGCTTTTCCGCCTAAGGAAATTTTGATGGCCTCTCTGCTGTCACCTGAGGACACCTTATAGTATCACTTCAGAGGATAAGCATAGTCAAAACAGACAAGTCTCTGCAGGTCCACTGAAGCTGCATCACTGTACCAAAAAAAAAAAAAAAAGGCAAATAACTCTCTGCATAAAATGTACATTTGCTTCCCATTTGGGGGGTGGTCTTTCATTGCACTTCAAGGACAGGCAAAGGAATTGAGCGAGATTTGTGGCTGGACCAAAATACGCAGTAAGCAATATCTTGCCTACTAAAAAAGTTAGCCTATGTGAACATGCTGACTTTGCTCTCAAAAGAAAATTATTTTAAAATTTATCTGTTTGCCAAAAAACTAGTCTGTCACCAGTAGTGTCTTAATGCTGTCGTCGCCAACTTCATCACAGCTTTCCTGTGCACTGAAGAGTCATTTTTGAGCAAAACAGAGGAAAGAGCTTTTTCCCCTTCAACCAGCTTAAGGCTGTTTTTGTAGCTGCCGTCCAGGACCCAGCGCAGGACGCTTCCCAGAGCCATAGCCAGTCCAATACTATTAGTACCACATGGATTGCTTTTCACTTCACACTTAAAGCAAGTACAGAGCTGTAGCAGAAATTTAAACCTTACCTTCAATGTAAAGGCTTTCATTAGCCTTAAGATCTAAATACAGAATAAAAGCAGGAAAGAGACAACATTTCCACTGCAGCACAGGGACTCTGTGAATCAGCATCACCACAGCCTGCCTCAGATAACAAAATTTTTCCGACTGAGGAAGTTCAGACTCCCTTCCTCACCTTCGGAACTGAACCTGGACTAGTCTACATTACCAGAACAATCTGTGTCATTCCCCACCTGCGTTACCTCACAAAATACAAAGGAACTAATGTTCTGAAGCTGGACAAAAGAACAGCCTTCCTTTATTTCAGATTGAATTCTTAGTTTATATTAATATATGAAGTGAAATGTATTTACTAAAATCTCTATTATCTTAAGTTCCCTATACTTTTGTTTTTATAGAACTCTTTTATGAAAAAAATTTTTAAAGGAAAAGAAAAAAAGAAGTTAATCTACTCCATGTAAAACTTCACTAAGTTTCTGTATTCATACTTTTTCTTTCCTAAAGCAGTTTTGTTCAATTGGCTTTAAGAAAAGCACTGCAGTACTGGGTTTACGACTGCAATTCTAAAGGAGTATACGCATGTACCATCACTATGAAAAAGCAAATGTTGATTCTAAGAGAATATAAACCCAAACCAGTTCAATAAAGTCTGTTTCGGCATCATTCATAAGTAATTTCCAATAAAAATTAATGATTTTAAGGACATTTACTAAATATACTTGCTTATTTAAGCTCAGTTTGGCAATTTGTTTCACAAGCAATGGAATCAGACAAAGTTAATTTCTATTAGCATAATGTCAAACAGTATTAAAAAACTTAGATCAAATGGGTTTTTGGCAGTCAAACCCCTCCTTTGAAAAATTATAAAGAACAAACATATATTTTGGCAGACAGAATTATAACATCTCCCACGGGTGGAATTTTGGGACTTTTTTTAATGTTAAACAGTCAGTGTTTCAATGCAGAGTACTTCAACAGATGAGCTTAGCAATACTGGCACAGAAAGGGAGGGTTTTTTTCATTATTTTCATGCATGTTCCTTTTGCCTGCCACGCACCCACACACTTTGCTAGAAACAGCAGAAGCGTGCAGAGGTGGTGGTGTAGAGACAGCCACATGCGATTCCTACTCATGTTTCCAGCAAAAGTCACCTGGAAAGACCTGTCTGGAAATAACAGAGGACACTCCTGCACCAGTGGCTCCCTTGGGATGGAGAGGTGTATGGGGAGAACTAGAAAGAGGGCATGTTGTGGCAAGTGGGGAGGAATGGCTTAGAGAGACAAGTCACAGAGCACCGAAAGCCAGAAGCGAGGCCATACCACAACTGCAGAGGGCATAGGATTCACAGCATTTCAGCGGCTGAAGTGCGTTCAGTGCTCCAGAGTCCAGTACGTTATCCAGGAATAAATCCCAGAGAAGCACTGAAAATGCTATTACACTCATTCAACCCCTGGCAGCCATAAATGCCATTTTCTGCAGACGAGACATTAATATTATGCTCCTTATGCTGCTTCTTTTTCTTAGTTTACACGTGTATAAATTAATTCCCTACTATTTGACTGTGGAGACTCACAGGTACCCATCCAGTAAAGTTCTGCATTTATCTGGCTGCACTTTAGTGTGTGTGTACGTGGGTACACACAGGCATAAAATACACCAAGTTTTTCCTATAACTACACTGTGCCACAACATACAGACTGCAGCATAATTACTGAAAACTGCTTCTTGCCATGGCCATTATCTCAGATTCAACAACAGCGCTTGTAATACAGGCACTGCCTTTAAGAATGCAGAAGATTTAACAAGTGGAGAAACAAAGTCAAACACCAGACACTTCATCCAACAAACCCGGCTAAGGTGACCTAATTTATTTACTTATTTATTTATTTAAAGTAATATAAACAAATACCTTCCTATGAAAACCTATAGCCATCCTAACATCCCAATGCCTAAAAGAATTCTCAAAGTTTATTTTTATGGAGTTTTATAGTTCTGACTGGAAATCCACAAAATTGTATGTGCACAGAAACTTCAAAATTATTTCTCCTGGAGTTATTAAACACATGCTTTTATTATATTAAAGTTATCAAAAATGCAACATTATCAGAATGGGAGGTTCATTTATGTCTTCCTGAAATCAGAACAGTTTCTGTCTTTTACTTTGAACTGTCTGTGCATAACTGTGCTATCTATGTCCTTCAGATACATTACAGCTCTTCTAGTAATGTGTGGATATGAACTTTCAAATTACAACCTTCCCCTAGAAAATCCCTAAAACAAACCCTCCCACACTAGAGGCAAAATATTTTACTAGGAACAGCAGAAAACCTCTAATCCAACTACCCTTGTTGGTAAACCATTCTAAAGAGCAAACTATGTCCAGGAAATATGAGTCAAGAAGTCTGTCTTTTACAGATGGCTCCAGTGATTGCTGTTGTCTCAGCATGTTATGATTTATCATTTAATCGTTTAGGACTGTCAGCTTCTGGAAGGTAATAACATTAAAGGGCACAGGTTAGCTTGTATACCGTTGCCGTACACTTTTTACACTGCTAAAACTTTTGTTAAAAGTGTAAATAATTCTGAGCTTGTAAATGTCAAGACTTCAGCGCTCCTGTACTACAACCTGAGCAGCAGTTGGTAAAATTATCAGCTGCACCTCTGGATGGCAAAATTAATGCCCTCTAATTCACTAGGCTCTAGAGAAAGTACATGAAATATGAAATTTATGATATGCAACAGCTCAAACCGATGCCGTATTTCTCTTAAAATCTGAACCCAGGCAATTTTGAGAAGAGAAAGCCTGTACTAGAGAGCTTTCAAGGATCAGCCTGGAACTTCTCTGAAGTTTATTGGTGCCTCACTAAGCTGGATGCAGTGAGAAACACATAGGCAACCTTGAAAACTGTTCGTCAATCTCTTCGTGGAGATTAAGGTCACACATAAAATTTAAAGAGAACTGCAATAGTAAGCAAATAAAAAACCACAGTAAATTTTAACACTTTTCATTATTAGTGCAAAAGCAGTTGCAGCGTAGAGTTACACCTAAAAGCATGGGACCTGCCATATCAGACATACTGATCCCTAACCCACAATTAGAGTCCAGAAAATAAGTTCCGATGAAAGTAGTAACTTCTCCTCAATGCACCACGTCAATACGGAAGGTGGAAGAAACACCTTGCCACTGCTAAGGCACTCTTAAGGAAAAGTGTGGTAAACCTACATTTATCAGAAGATGAGTGGATCGATGACAAGAGTTTTTTGGGGTTTTTCTCTAAAAACAAGCTAGTCGAAACTCCCTAGTCACGTCCAAAACTGAAAATATCCTTCTGCTTCACAGTTTAAATATGGCTCCTCAACTGTTTCCATGACATAACACTTACACTTGATAATCTTGTGTTTCTGTTGATCTAGTTTTGATCTCACCAAAACACTGTGACTCATGAGGAAACCAGGCCAAAGCTTTCAGTACGGACTAGCTCTGAGAAGACCAGAAGCAGAGCTCCAGCCATAGCACAAAAGCTATGAAAAGAGATGAGCAATCAGTGTGCATTCAAAGGCCTGACTAACCAGTCAACAATACCTACACATATAACCGAAACATCTTAACCTTTCCAAAGCAAAACTCACACAATGAAAGCCTCTCGCATCCACAGACCCCGGGCTGATCACCTCAGTGAATTTAATACAGACAAGCTTCCCTAGAGTTCTCCTCTCTGTGCTAAGCACAAGGAATACATTTACAAAAAAGAGATTCTAGATACCTTTTTTTGATCACATAAGAAGTTACCCAAGTTTAAGTACCATTACCCAAAATAAACAGGAGCCCATAATCAAATCTTTGCTTCGCTAATGAAGGCTCTGTGAATCCTGATTTCATGGGGTGAGGAAGTTTTGTAACTGCTATCATGATCCCATTCTTACAGGAAGATCTTCCTGCTTTACTGGTTGTCTCACAACACATACGAAGCATTCCTCTGTCAGCATGGGATAGCATCTGACAGAAAGACCAGTTCATCAGCAGGCAGTGGCCAAAAGATACAACTACGCCGAAATAAGTCTGTATAAATCTTGCTGTACAAAATGTATTACATGAACAAATCCAGAAATAGCATAAGGGAAACCAAAATCACTGTGCTTAATTAATTTTAAAATGGGAATGCAGAGGAGTTGTTTGGGATTGAGGAAAGGGTGAAAAAACACAGAAAAAAAAAAATTGCAACATATACCACCACACAGTAAAGCAAACAGCAATTTGCCTTCAGCAAAGGACCATTTAGGAAGAGGTCCTAGTAGCAGCATGCAGTTTGGGCATTAAAAGTCATCTCCCTTCTGAAACCACCTTGAGGTGGAGACCCCAAAAATACTAACAGATCCTAGGATTTGCTTTGTCCTGGTATGCATCACTGTTACTTCCTATCAGCATCATCCATAACCTCGCATCACACCACACTGTTACATTTTTTGTCTCTATTGATCTGGCCCTCAAGTTCAGCCAGTGCTCAGTATCACAATGACTACCTGTATCTCTGAAGGGACTCAACACCACATCTTGCTAGAAGCTACAACCTGCGTGAGGACATGAAGCTAGCAGATGTGAGGGTAACTAGCCCCAGCATCTTCGTTTTCCTTATAAGCTCTTCCTCCCAGTAGAAGTTAACCTACCTGTTTTACAATTCAAGATTCAGCATCCCAGCAGTTATACAATCTGATTCAGAGTTCCCATTAATAACCACAAAAGAATGCAACAGAAGCTGCTGTAAAAACAAATAAAAAGAAATAGACTGGGAGCTTTTGGAATCAAAATCCATAGTTATGACAAGTATGTAAACAAATTAAGAGAGGAGGGAGAGATATGCAGCAAAGAAGCAATAAGTATGAATATTTTTAGTGTTTACTATGCTCAAACTGGCCCCAGCTTCCTACCAGCCCAATATCAATGCTGGGTAACAATAAATTGCAGACATGAGACAAAAACAGGTTTTAAAGGGGGACTACGAAACAGAAAGGGAATGGCATGGAACAAGGATGGTGTAGGTCAGAAATTCACACTCCCAAAACAGCCACATATAAAAAAACCCCACAGAAGTGGTGGTGTGAAAAGTGTGGGGAAGGATCAGATGATAAAGACAAACAGTATGGGCACAGTAACAGTCACAGCAATGATCTCAGGACAGGACATTACACAATTCCTCCATCCATGCCAACAGCTTGTAAAGAGGAAGATAAAAAGACTGTATTTTTACATGAGAAGATTCAGAGCAGAGATTTAAGCCAGGTGGAGAGGGGTGAAGACAATGACAGGTGCTGCTACGAAATCTTACTGTATTATGACTGATAATCCAGCATGTACAATTTACATTGCTGAGGTAACATCCTTCTAAGAGAACAGAATGTTCCAGAAGCAGAATAAATATAGTGTGCCATTCATTAGTGACACAGACTCAAACAGATGTCTTATTTCTAATTAACACATATCTTCTAAAATTATTCACACATACCCCTTCCTGGGATTGTTTTCAAAGAAGAACAGGTGAACGATGTCTCAGATTAAACAGTTTCACATAACATCCTCTTGGCTTCTGTACTCTCAGGCATACTCACCAGTCCCTCTTAGTTATGTTCCTCTTTACACTGGCTAATCGATCAAAATCAATTAAATTCTTACAAAATCTTAACCTTGCCAGAAAAATATTGAAGAATCTTCACTAAAAAGACAATTTACTTTATTTTTGTATTAGAAATAAGTTATTAAAGCATTGAACAGATAACTTCCAGCACAAAAACTTGTAATTACAGCTACTTAAAAATGTTCACTGTTTATTTAATCAATGCCGCGCATTGTTACAAAGTTAATGCTTAAGTCAAAGAAGTTTCAGTAAGTACCTACACGGTAATTTAATGACAGTATTTTAGGACAGGTCTCATTACTATACTATGAAATGGAACTCAGGATTCCCCACCTAGATCATAACTCATGAAAGCCAATTAAAAGATGCTTACTAACGTCTGTAATAATTTAAACTGTGGTGAGCTTAAAATACTATACCCTGTTGTTAAGTGAAAAGATGTTGTATAAGGCTTTGTTATAAGCCTCACATCAATACATTTATTTTAGCTCTTTTTACAGACATTTCTAATGCAGCTATTACTTTGAGATCTGACAGTAAGTATTTTGTTACGTGGGCAGAAGCAAAAATCCATTCAGATTTTCCAGCTTCCCAATTAAAGTTATTTCTCTTTTGCTCTCTTGACTGTCTGTGTGAAAGAAAAAGTCTCTACTTCCATTTACACCAGGTGAAAGCAAGCCCCTTCTCCCTCAGGCTGGGGTTTTCCCAGAAGCTGGTAGGAGTCAGAGCTGTAAGCAGGGCCAGTTTAGCCATCTGCAGGCTTAGTGCACTAGATGGGGTAGATACAAGGTTAGAGAAGCACCAGATCTGGCCTACGGGGTGTCCAAAATGTGTGTTCAGGAGCAGGATTGGGACTGCTTAGCCTGGTGGGGGATGACAAAAGCATGTTCAAGCGCTCTCTCATCATTCCATGACAGCAGAGTTGTGGCGCTCAACCATTCCTTCTCAAGGCACAAGCAGTGAACACCAAGATGCCCTGCTCTCTGCAAAGTCCTACAGCGCAGAACCTGGTGGAAGCATGTTTAGAAAGCCTTTGGCTAGCATACTTGTACAGTGTAGCATGCCTAAATTCAAGGATTTAAGGCCTAACCTGGTTGCATTTTAACACTTCAGGTGCAGAATAAGGTGTAGGATCGCCTGCCTTCAAATTTCAAAATCTGCTGCTTCCACAGAAAAGCAGCACCTCCTGACAAGTTGTTTCCTGCTTTATTTTATTCTGTCGGAATGGGTTAGTCTAATGCTAGTTTATTCAAAGTATCCTTTGTGGACTTCTTCATGCTGCTCTCGCTGTCAATTTTCTTCCTTCCTATTTATAAATAATGCTTCCTATTTATCCTAAACAGCAACTCATTCTGCTCTCTAACTTCACAAGCTGTCAATTGCAAACGCTAACAGAAAGCCCAGTCTCCTAGAGCTTTAAAATAAGCCTAAGAGATAGCTGCAAATAAGCCGTAATGCATCTCACAACTGCTCTGCAAAACACTCAAGTGAAAATTAACACTTCAGTTGCTAAGAAAGCTTGATAGAAAACCTTGCCATTTGTGCCCTCGCCGCAGCCTCACCACAGACCCAGGTGAATTCAGTCATACCATTAATGCAGAGTGAGGAATAACAGGAGTACCAAGCGTCTGTGCGTTAACTCTCACACAGGGCCAGCCATTAGCCTGCTACAACAGCAACTACTTGAAGACCACTGCTTGGTCAGCGCGTACTGGAGCTCAGCGTGCATCAGGTTCCTGTGCAAGACTGCCAACATCCATGATTTTTTTCCATACCTCCCTGTAATTTCTTTGAATGCAATCTGTGCTGCCAGCGCAGCTCTAAGCATCATGCTTGTGTCACTGAACTCGGTGGGTCAGAGCACACTGCATGCAAGATGCTGCCTTCCTCTCTTCACTGGGAGGACGCTGAAAGCGGCCGTTAGTTGCCTCAAACAATGCTGACTATCGCCCCAAAGAGACCCAGGCCGGACCGCAAAATAAACACTTGGCTGAAGAAAACCCATTCAACAGTCAATAGTGTAACATAAAGTGCTTGAGAATTTAATCCCACTTTGTATTCATTTGCACAGCTACGATGAACGGAAAAGGGTTACTTGGCTGAAGAAGAATACACTTAGTCAAAGGTTTTAATCAAACTTGCACTGACAAAGTCAGACATGGTAAAATAGGGTGGGTTTTGTTAGTGTTTTTTTTTTAACAAAGTACTGGATCAACCACAAAAGTGACTGTTAAGAGATTACAGGAAATAAGGACTAGGATAAGCTGGACAATGAGAAATTGCTTTAGTGAGACTGAACAAGTCACTGAGGCTTTTCTCTCATCCTGCTCTAAGCAATTCATACTTCATTTTCCCATGGCTACCTGGACCAAACGTGTTGTGCTGATGCACACGCACAACACCAGCACGGCAACATCCCTGACTAAGCTTTGTTAACGTCATGCCTTATAGCCCAGGCTCCAGGCAGGCTACAGCTGAGAAAAAGCCTCTCAAGCACCAAAAAAGCAGCTTCAGGTGGATCAGAAGTATTTGTGAATACTTTACCTTTGGAAAACAATTTTGAAATAAATCTGAAATTAGCAAAACATTTTAGTTTTTCAATTTCAAGCATCTTGACTCAAAAATCAGTTTGTTAAAAATTTTGCAATTGAAGTTTATTTAATTTTTGAAGGCTAAACCAATCAAAACCCCACCAAAACAATTCTTCATGTTTTTCTTTGCATGAAGGGGGCAGAGAAGAAAAACGATGGCTGGGTGGTGGTTAGGAATATAAATTTTTGGTCTTATTTTTCTGGTTCAGCCAGAAAATGGAAGAAAAAAAGAAAAAGCTCAATTTACAGTTTTATTTCTGATCACAGGATCTGAAAGTAGAATTCAGGTATTAAGTAGCAAAATAAAACTTGGCAACTAATAGTAAATAAGACTTCATCACTTAAGACAAGCACAAAATGACTAAAATGTGAAAATTGTTACAGGAACAGGTTAAGTGTTTATTTCCCTTCTCCATCCCACTTGCAATACTTGTCATGAGAAGGGAGTGTTTTCATACCTTGTCTCAATTTTTGCTGTAGTGGAAGGTATCTGAATGTTAATACCCAAAGTACGCACTGAACCACAGTGCTGTATAGAATTGCTTTGACCTTTTCAATATTCTGCATTTTGAAGGACTCACCCTTTCAGCAATGCAATGGCTTCCCCATTTACAACCTCACCAGCCATTGGGGAAGTAAAGGGATGTCTGGTAAGAACTGAAAGAGCCTGTGAAAATACACTCCAAGCAAAAGAAAATATACTGAAGAAGGAATATCCAATCCATTCCTGTGACAAAGATGAAAGAAGAATGGAAAACATCATAAAATGAATTAATTTTCTTCAGAAAGCCAATAAAGAAAGAAGTGTGTCTTGTTAAGACTCCTCTGCTTGTAAGTACCCTAGACCTGGCTTGGGTGCTCCAACAAAAAACACCAGAATTTCCAGTCTTTTGAAAAATCTACTTGTAGATCAGCTAGGCTTATGGTAACTTTCAGGAATTTTAAGTTATTGCTCAAAAGAAATGAAGTATGACAAAGAACCCTCCAATACTGTTGATGCACACTGTTTTTAGGACAGTGCAAGGACGCACTTGAGGTGGGCATGGAAGAGACAGGGACTTGGGGCTGTTCACGGTGCCCTTTCCAAT
Organism: Chionis minor; assembly: GCA_013398295.1. NCBI lineage: Eukaryota > Metazoa > Chordata > Aves > Charadriiformes > Chionidae > Chionis > Chionis minor. The sequence goes on along the minus strand of VZSF01008496.1, from coordinate 259,485 downwards.
GCACAAAGTGTTCACTGGTACGGAAACTAACCACAGGAGACAGTCCTGCCAGGCAGTAGAGATGCCAATGTCACCAGTTATATTTGAAGGCAAAGGTCCAATTAGTATTTTACAAAAAACAGAAAGCAAAACTCACTTCCTCCTCCACTATCTCCCCCATTCTCACAGACACACAGCAAAATATTCCTTAGTACAAAGGGAGAGAAAGACTTTCAAGTCGTAATTCAGAACATGATGAAGGTAACAAGCGCAGCTGACATATAGCTAACAGTACCTCACATTCAGAAGCAACTGAAGCAGATCAGAACCAACCCTCAACACTGCTAAAACCAGCAAAAACTATTAAGTTTTATACCCATATACAGGGTATAAGAAGGGTGCTTGTATGTAAAGGCTGGCAATCCATTTCTATTTTACATGCAGCAGCCTTTGCTTCAAGCAGGGGAAGTGCAGGGAGCTCTCTCCTTTCCCTGGCAGGTGCCTAGCCACTGGGTTACAGAACTGTTTTCTCCTGTTTTATGTATGTCTGTGAATTTTAAATTCTCTTCTTCGCAGTGGCACAGCTTCAAAGCAAGGGGTCCCCATTCCAACCATTTCTTCTGTTAGCAGAGCCGAAACACAGTGCCCCCATGCTGAAAAGTGAACTAATCTCTCCAGAAGGTATAACAATTTTGCCTCTGTAAAACACTTACTTATTCTACCTTCTCCGTTTCCTGGCATTAAAGAGAGGTGGCACTGCAAGGGTGATCAATGCTTATGAGGAAGAAATATGGAGTCCTGCCTTGAGAACCCATTGTTGATTCAAGAAACTGGGAAAATCCCATTTAAAATCACGATGGAAATATTTTTCCACAAATGACAGTTAAGCCCAAGCAGTACCATGCAAACAGGTACAGATTTCATGAAAGCAGTTCACAAGCTAATGAAGAAAATACGCATTTTCACTCATCCATACATTACAACTTCTTGAATTATTCATGGTTAAAAGGTCACGGAATCCTACTGCCATTACAGTATATAAGTTTATTAAGTCTAAGCCTACAAAATAAGGAGATGTGAGGTTACTTCATTCTTTCTGCATGCAGTTCAGTGCTCAATGAATTAGTACTTTTTTTCTAAGTGGTAATTTCTGTGCAGATACAAAGCAGCCATAAAGGTTTTTGAGAGCCCAGGCCGAGACCTTTTCAAGACTGCATAAGTTAAAGTTATATGGTTATTGCCGCATTAGAGCAACATGACTAAGAGCTGTCACTGGCTGAGGATGTTCCTCTCAGAGGTGACACACAACCTGTCTCTCCAGAGCAGGGCTTTGGGTCAGCGTGTGACAGCGCTCGGGGAAGCAAAAAGGCCTGCCTGTGTGTGGGAAGACAGGTGAAGTCTGTATTACTGGGGCTGAACGAGCCAACCAAGTATGTGCCAGATCAGGCAGACAGCTAACGAATCTTTATGCTTTGCATCTTTCTGAAGCCACAGTTTTATTAATACAACTCATCTGTTAGTACCTGTGATAACCCCTCTGTGAGAGGTCACTCTTTCCCCGTAACCCTTTGCCAAAAAGGCAGCGAGCATTCCCTTGTTCACCCCATCTCCACAAAACTCATACCTGCTCACTGCCCACATCCCATTGCCTGCTCTCCCCACCTGCTCATTGCTTCGGGGTTAAGGACCAGAGCAACATTAAGGACCTGGAGGGACTTTCCTACACTCTTCTTAATCAAGAGTATTCTCCACCCTTCTTCCCTCCTTGGGACAACCAAAGAACGTGACATCAAGAGATACTGCTCCTTGGCCCCTTCCTCTCTAGCTTGCCTGTTTATTAGAAAATTAGCTGACCCCTCACTAGCACCTTCTGGAACACACTCACTACGTTTTTTCGTAGGTAAGCTTCCACATCTAGGTCTGACACAGGGTAAATCAGTGATTCAGATCATTATTCATGCACCTTCTAGGAGCACCCTGTGGTTCCAGCTGCACCTTGGACTAGTGAAACTCAGCATTAACAGCTGAACCATTCAGCTCATCCCAATGAATCACATTCACAACATGCTCTTAAGATTGTTCTGAAAAGAGTTGTACTTTGTTTTACAGCTTCATAATCTAGTATTTTTAATATTTAAAATCCAGGCTTCAGTGTACAGCTGGATACCATGTCTAACTAAAGCATTTTCATCACAAACTGACGAACTGTCCAAAAAAGTTTGCCCCCTTCTACTTGAGCCATCCTGTTCTCAGCACTTAATTTACACATTTCTAAAGTCACTTTTATAAAACATTGCCACTCTCACTCTCCACTTCAAAATCTTCTAGGGACATTTTTTCTTTTTGTTAATGTTGATCGTGCCTATTTATATATTGACCACAGTCAAATTTCTGTTACAAAAGGTTTAAATAGCCTCTACTGTCTTTATTTTTTCCCCAGCCTTCCTGCATTTCAACTCAGCTATCCGTCTCGCCTTTTTTTTTATGCTCTTACCCTCCATAGCTTGACAAGCAAGATTCTCAAGTTTCAGAAATCTAAAATACTTCACTGTTTTTCTACCCAGACATTTGCAATAGCAAAAGCTGTATGTCCTAATGAAAGGCCCTAACTACAGTAGGTCACAATGGAAAGGGAAAAAAACTCCAACCAAAGACACAACCCTCACCGCAGGATCCTCATCCCTCTTCTCACTTTCTGAAAGACACGGTTTCAATTGCTCTCCTCTCTCTTCTCCTGCTATCGCTTGCCTCTTTGCAGTCCTTTCTCTTTAGAACACCCAGCTGTGCCCCTGTTTATGGACCGAGTTCTTTTCAGCTCGGCCTGTGACTTTTTTCCTGCTGAGGTAGTAATTTTAATTATCTGCTTTTTCTCACTGACTTGCACAGTCTGTGACTATAACCAAGTCATACGCAAAGGTGAGTGTCCAAAAAGATAATCTATTTCACAGCATATGTTTTCCCTGTGTTCTTAAAGAATATCTTGCTCTATTATCATCACATTGCCTGTGTGAGGACGATGCAATTCAGTTTCTCCTGTTTTTCAGTCAGTCAATACCAAAAATCAATACAAATGTGACAATGTGGGAGAAAGAGGCAAATGGCATATAAAAATGGACTGAGTATCAGATTTGCCTCATTCTTGAGCTCAGTAACAAATATAACATCACAGACTTCTAAAAGGCAAAGTATTTTGATACCTCCTTACGTTTCATGCCATTCCACACAAATTTTGTGGCTCCAGCCCACTAAATAAATGCGATTTAGAAACTGTTAATACAGAACCGATCTGATTAGAAAAATCATTCTGCTGGGAGAAATGCACTTTCTGTATGCCAAAATCCACGGAATAAAAACCAAGCCCCCTCCCAGCCTCAGGTGAGAGAGGAGTAACGAGGCGCACAAGCCGCCTTTCGGCGTCGCAGCGGAGAGTGGCCCACACGTGCTGCCCCATTCCCACAGCCGTCTATGCCAGCGGACTTTACCTGCTCCTCCACAGCAAGAGAGTCCCTGCGGAGGGAAACTGAAGAGGGAAGATCGTTTCTGAAAGGAAATCTCATCCTGTGATGGGGATAAATGCAGGCTTCAAACGGAGCTGTGAGGGCGGCAAATGGCGGCCCTTCCGGCCAGAGGGGAGCCCGACGGCAGCCGCCTGCAGCACTTCAGCCAATCAGAGAAAGGCCCTCCTGTGCTCCGGCCAATCAGCGCAGCCCGTGGTGCTGTTGCTGAGGCAGGAGATGGCAGACGCTGGAGTGGGGACGGTGAGGAGATGGGTGGAGGGGGACATTGCTGGTGGCACCTCTGCAGGGATTGCACAGGATTCCCTGAGTCGAGGCTGTTTTGCCTGCAATGCAGCACATGTGAAAAAAGGGACCTCTTTGGGGCTCAGCTCTGTGGTGGAAAAAGAACAGCCCAAGCTGAAGTGGTTAAACAAGTATTTGGAGAATTTATCAGTTCCTGGACACCTATCTCCCGTTTCCTTTACAAACCAACCCCTTCCTATACATTCCCACCTCTTCAAAAACATCATTCCCTCAACTTTCACCTAAGACCAAAATTTCAACTGATAGCGACTATCTTTGTTTCCACACTGACTATTTTTTCTTTTCTGTAACATTTGGAAAGGCAGCCCTATGGCAAATATGGTGATTCTGGCTGAAGAATTACAGAACGGTTTGGGTTGGAAGGGACCTTAAAGACCATCCAGTCCCACCCCCCTGCCCTGGGCAGGGACACCTCCCACTAGACCAGGTTGCTCCAAGCCCCGTCCAACCTGGCCTTGAACCCCTCCAGGGACGGGGCAGCCACAGCTGCTCTGGGCAACCCCGACCAGGGGCTCGCCACCCTCACAGGAAAGAATAGGAGATCTGGTTAGTGTTAAACACATTAATTTCAAAAGGGGATTGATTTTAATATAAAACGGTAAGTCTAAATAATTATTTTTTTCCCCTCCTCTAATAGAAATCGCTTTATTAATGCAGTCTTGAGGTGCATTTCATTATCTGAACATTTGTCTTTTTCTGTTGGGGAAACCAATAATTGTTTTCTAATTCAAAAAATGACTAACAAACCAAGCACACTGCAGCCTCCTGCAGTTTGTGTCTGTATGCAGACATCACAAGACTTCATGGCTAATGGTCATCGTATTTATCCTGTGGCCCACCAGAGTAAAAGCAGAAAATGCTCTAATGAAGAACTTTCCAAGAAGTCAAGCTTTCTACATCCTAGTATATGCAATTGTCATCATCCTATGTGAAGAAAACAGTCAAGGTATAAAGTAGACAAAAAGAGACTCTAAAGACACATTTTTTCAAGTAACTGTCATTTTCACTAATTCAAGCAGCGTAATTGACTTTTCCACACCAGCTTATAGTTATCAATTTTATACCATGCCAGGTATGACAGTTTGTTCACGAAGATAAATTGAGATGTCAACGTATTTTCCAATTTTGAGAGTGTAAATTGTAAATATTTAATGAGCAGATTTAGAAACCTGACTTCTACATCTGTGTTTGATTTATTTGCTAACGTTGGCAGCATGTTTTCCTTATACCTTATACTAATGTACTGAGCATCCTCCCTCACTCTTTTTTCATCCCAAATTTCTTCAACCTGCCAGTGCTAGGACTAAAACACCTCATCTGCAAGGTCTCACACAGGGGTCAAGAAAATTAATGTCTCCTCTCCCTTCCCTCCCTCGTGCTAAGCCACACCATTTTTGTGTATCTCAAGATAAGCAGAATATACTTCAGGAAAACAGTTTTGCTGAGTATCCATATTAAACTTGGACGGAAATCTTCCTTAGATCTTTGTTTTTCAGGGTGTTGCATGGAGTTATTTTTCACTTTTTAGACTAGTCTGGATATTGCGTTATAATACATTACACTAAGGGAACACTCTTCTCGATGTTTCGATTTTATGAAAAATTTCAGTGGCTAGACTTCAAACACGAAGACATTAATTTTTCAACCTGCTAAATAATCCTAAATTAAATTTGCAATAACTCGCTAAGAGCCAGAAAGTCATTTTGCCACTTAAGGTCACCACAAAAAGCAGGGCAAACACAGCGAAGTGACTACAAGGTGCTCTGCTGTTTCAGTCAATGCATCAGTCTATTACATGACGGCACCGCAGTGCAATTGTGCGTGATGGCCCCATGTAAACTGTGGCTTCTGGCCACATCATTCAGAGCCCACTTTGCCTGACCAGCCAGAAGGGCCACAACAAGATGCCACTCACAGCCAAGACTTCATTTTTATCTTTGCAGACTGAAATATGACTTGGGATGTGTTGGAGTACCACAACCGTGACATGCACAGCTGCAATGAAACAGAAATTATCAAATGTAACAAATGAAAAAGAGAAGGGAATCTTCTCATTTTTCTTTTAGCATTAGCATAAATAAATGACACCTTTCTCAAGGACAGATTACCACTTCAGCACCGAATCTCCCAGTCTTACCGTACTTGTTTAAATAAGCTTCATCTATAATAAAATAAAACTGGTATCTTGAAAATTTAGGTTATGCATATTTTTAACAGTTGGAACTCCTGGAAATAGGATGCATGGTTGATATTCTAATCAGTTTGTTAATGGAAGCTATCTGCTCAAAATTTATTTGCTTAACTACACAAAATATTTAAACAAACTATTTAGTTGCTTGCAACAGCTGCTGAAGAAATGACACAATACCCTTTTGAACTCTAAAACACAAAAAGAGAGCTACTGAAGCAAGCTCGCCATCAATTACTGGCTCAAAATTACTTCAGAAAGAATTTCTTCTAATCTCCAGCAGTGTCTTTTATATAATCTTCTTTGTAAAAGTTTAACTATATTTTAAGTAGCACATCCACAACTCCTGCTTACAACAACTCAACTCACAAGACAGACAAATACCTGTGGTGGCATACTGAGAGCTGAAAATCTTAAGCATTTGCTAACATGGATGTGCATACACACGAAAAACACTTCTATGGGATATACAGTTTTTTAAGAAATGGTAGGACACAGAACCAAGAGCAAAAAGCACTGAAAACTACCTCTGGTTTCTAGAAACTAGTTTCTAGTTTCTTCTAGTTTCTAGTTCCAATACACTGAAAACTACTGCTGGCACGAAGTGCACTGTTTGCCCTAGCTATCAGCACTAAGGAGAGATTGTAGACACACAGGATTTTGATAGAAATAATCCTAAAAGCCATCACCCAAGTCTCTACAACCATATTCAGTTTCAATTTAATTCTTAGAGTGAAATCCTGGCACTGAAAGGTCAATGGAACAACTTCCCTTGGCTACAGCAGTAACAAAGCTTCCTCCTGCATCATTAATGCAGAGTATCATTCATTATCGTTGTCATTTAGACCAACCTGTCAGGAAATGGGAACAAATCCTGTAAACAGTTTTCATAGAATACGTGTTATTTCCATGTTCTTCGCTGCAGCAACAAATTAAGGATCCATGTTTTAAGAACACAGTATGTACAAACTGGAGGAGAAAAAAGATGAAGAGAAAAGGAAAGGGAAAAAGCAGCTTGACATTTGATATTTTTCACTGTTGGCAAGTGCTGAGAGAGTAAATGGTCAGGAACATTCAGCAAGCAGTAATCTGTGAAGTTTATTTAACTGCATGGAAACAAGAAATGACCAAAAAAAAAAAAGCCCTCTCCAATCTTTAGGTGTACATGCTTTATTTTTTTTGGAAGTGAGTAATGAAGAATATAGATAAAGAATGTTCACACAGCATTTTAAAGATCTCTAGTGCAACACAATGCGTAGTCCCACCCCAAATGGGCAACACCATGCAGTGAGAACACTTCCTTCAGATTGAGTGACTGGGACACATTAGAAAATTAATTATCATCACCCACATCAAACAGATGGTTTTGACAACCATCAGGCCATTATCATCAACAGGAATCACCACGAGACTTTACATAGCTTGGATGTTGTCTCTGTGGGGTGAAAAAACAAAATAATTAGTGACAAAGTTTGAGGCTGACACAATCAGTGGTGGAACAGCAAATATCAGTGGATCAATCACTGGTAGAGAGTGTCCTGGATGGCTTGGTCAGCTGAGGACAAGAAAACAGCATGCTTTATAATACAGGCAAATATTAAGTCAAACAAAGATCAAAAAAAGGATGCCTGACTTCCAAAATGGAGGATTCCATCTGGAAAGCAATAGCTTAGAAAACAGCTTGAGAAAAGTATTGAGAGAGCACAAGATTTCTGTATTTATTTTTAGATGACAGCCAATACAAAAATTAAAAGAAACTTTGCTCTGCTGGACTCACAGTATTAGCTTAAACCCAAATAGTCTACCTTTAGATTCTTCAGTTTTTCGTGTTTATCCCTTTTCTAATGTTAAGTCAATCTCAAAATGCAAGACCTTTTAAAAAAATCCCCACCCTTACGCCCCATCCTATTGCTTCTTTTCATGGGAACTATTCACTGAATTTATCCTGGATTTGCAAATAGTTTTAGAGCCCTAAACTTTCTCCATTCAATTAATAAAGTCTTCAGATTGAAAATACTGCTGGGTACTATTCGCTCACGTAATTTATCAAAGGGAAGGTGAGCATATGGGGACCAAAATATAGGTCTGAGATGAGAAGAGCCTCGAGAATTGGCTCTTCAGTCTAGAAGAGCAGCTGATGCACCCGCATAAAAATGTCAGAGCAGAGCAGGCAACAACATTAATGTAATAGAACTGCTGAGAATGGCTTGCTTTCCTCCACAGCACACATCTGTTTAAGAACACACAGCAATCACTTCACTTGTACTTGAATTCCCCAACACAAAAGCTGTGGGTGACTTGAGATATCTCTCTGCTTGCTCCTTTGTTATGTTCTTTGCTGTGCTCTTCTATTTTTCTGTCTCCCATTTCCTACACGAACAGAAGCATTCTTTTCTTCTCATTCCCTAATGCTTTCATAAGCTACTGAGTCTATTACTTGGTTATTGTACTTCCTGTTCCCCGCGTTAAGTTTCCTGTGTTTCTAGCACGCAGCTCTTCCCTTCAGATCCTCCACACCGCTCCTTCTTTCTTGCAAAGTTAATTTCCTCCTCTCTCCCCTCCTGAAACCACTTCATTCAACTTTTCTTCACCTTCCCTGCTCATCACCCCTTCCTTGATAAGGGCTCCTACTCCTCATAGGAAGGAGCGACCCAAGTGCCTGGACCGAACTAGGATCTTCCTTTTCATCTCTTCTTCTGGCTTGCTTGCCCTTTAGTTGCTTCCAGCCACGCTCCAGCTTCACCTTCACTGCCTGTTCCCCAGAGAGTGAAAAAGCAAAACTGACAAGGTTTTTGAATTCTGAATGCCTTCATAGTGGAGGGAGTGTTTTGATACACCCGAGATTTGAGTTTCAGGGATGCTGAGAGCCCTTTCATTCCTCCAAGCAAGCACTCCATTTCTTGGTCATATAAGAACAGACGAGAGGAGCGAAACACAATTACTGGTATATGAAATATAGCTGTAGTAATATGTTTTTTCTCCTGCGTTTATGAACTGGCACTTGTTCATGTCAAGAGAAATATATTACCTAGGCAAAAAAACGAGGCATTCTAAGCATCAGTCCCAACTTCTTACTTAGAGGTTCCCAGCAAAGCAGGAGCAAAGCACACAACCCACGTGCGGACAAGGAAGCCAACTCCTTCTTCACAGCTACTTCACCTGAGTCAGCAGACACGACGCATTTTCACAAGAGCCTCCTTCAGCGCCCTTCACATCTTTCCTTGAGGATTACTGTCTCTGGGATAGATATTGCTAAGGACAAAGTAAAAGCAAGGTGGTATTTTGAAGAGCAAAACTTGTCAAGGAGTGCTTGCTATAGAAGATGCAAGTCAAGCTGAGGCAAATCTTATTAGAAGCCAAAACAATTTAAGAAAGCTACACTCCAGCCATAGGACTTACATAGGACATAATTAAAGAAGAGCGAGATAAAAAAGCTAAGTTTTGAAACCTACAGTATGTATAGCAATTTAGAAGCAGCAGGTGGGACGGGAAAATCCTTTCTATTTCTTCTCCATTCCAACTCTGCTGCAGAAAAAAGGTTCAGAAGCATCATGTTGTCACACCTATGTTTCAACCTCTTTCTCCTTGAGGAACCCACTCTATTTTAGCATCCAGGGGCTTTAATTGAGATGGAATCTGGCTGCACCTACACATAAACATTAAAAAAACCAACCTGCTCCTACACAGAAACATAAACAAAACACCTCCCAGCTTAAAAGCAGCAAATCCTCTGGAAAGGACACAAAACTATTAAATTGGAAAAATCAACTGAAGGCCACCTCAACTTCTCATGGGAAATGGTAGTACAGCTTAATAGGCTTTATTAATGATTTTTTTAGGAATTTAGAATTATGCTTTAAATTTTTTATTACAAGGAATACAGAGAAGTCAGATCTGCAGGTAATAAGAATTCACAGCTACAAAGTATCTGTTTTTCAATTCATTTAGTAGTTTTGTCTCAAATCTCTTCAAAATGTTATGACTTGCCCACTGCTAACATACAGCTCTGGGACAAAAATGTACTATTGTCATTTGAAAATCCTGCCGGTATCACAAGATGTCCAATGAAAGATAGTCAATATAAAATCTGCAAGAAAAGTTTTGGGCTTTTTCTGCACATCATAAATGTGTTTGAAATGCTCCCTTGAAGGTTTGACATATTGATCATTACATTGAAAGTGCTCTGATCTGAAACATTATAGGATATCAAATTAGACGTGTTTGCCATTAAAAGAAAAGCCATCAGCAACACTTTAGTGTTGGAGAATCTGTGGCATCACAGAGTTGTAGGGTTAGGAGTGACTTTGCCACACCACTTAACTCATTTTTCCAGCCAGGATCAGCTATCCCCCATCTTTTCTGGCTCATGTTCTGAAAGAGCAGCAGCATTCCTGGAGAATCTACCCCTAGATAAATTAATTTAAAATTAAATGCAGTATATCATTTTTATCACCACTAACATACTGCCTCTGTTTCAGGACTTCAATTTCTAGACGGAAAGGCTCGCTGGTTCAGTTTTTTTCCAGCTGAAACAGAGAACCAGCTACCATTAAGTTTCCTTCGTGTTACCAATGACTTGACAGAGCTTGTGACTTGTTATTTTAAGGTTAACTACAAAGGCATGGGTCCTTCCTTATTACTGTATGGCATAGTTCAGTCTTCCAATTTTTCTCCTGTTCTGCCAGGAGGCACAGCCTTAGGTACAAGAACTGGATGTGAAACCCCCAGATTCTAAAGGACACAGATAAAATATCACTTACATCTAACTCTATGAACTATATCTAGTTGCACAAACTTACCTGAAAGTCAACCAACTTTTGTCATCTGCATATTTATTAGCACCGCCAGCATGCTTTATTCAAAGAGTAATACAGCTAGTATACAGCATTAAGAACAGACCTCTAAAAGGGATGTCATGCATCATTCAGTCATACGGTTTGTAACAGTCTAAATATACTGTAGCAGCACCATTACTTTTATCATCTAAACTTGTAATCACTTCAAAACTTACGCCAGATTTGTGAGACAGTATTTTTTTCCATAAAACTTCTGATTGGCATTAATTATGCTCTCTTGCCGTTTCAAAGGAGAATTTTAACATTAAAATATTGGTACTTTCTATTTCGGATATCTGTTTCAGCCAGTTTCACAGCAGTGATCTGAAGCCCTACCATGCCAATGAAGCTCTGGATGCACAAACGAAGTTCATTGTGTACAAACAGCAATATCCACTGAGATTTAACAGTAGGGGCTGAGTGATCATAATGACACATTATCTAAACACATTCTGTAGATTCATTCTTGCAGCTTTCCCTAACCAACGCACTAAAACCTTTTAAAATATACCTATTTAATCAAAGATGCTGTTAAATTCCCTGCCACACCAACTCTTCTGCAGGAAAATTGTAAGAATGTGCCGTTATTGTTCCGCTATGAAGTGAATTGTAATGGCTAGAGAAGAGGTCCCTGACAGGTATTGCTGCTGTAACATTTCTTTAGCTCGACATTTTGCCATTAACTATCACAAGTCCATTTACTTTACGACCCAGCTGCTGCAGACACTTGGGAATTCAGCTTTCGTCCCTCTGACATTGCCCTGGGGCAGGCTTCTGATAACAATGGCTTTTCCTCAAAAAGGAAACATCAGGTAATACTTACCAAGTTACTTAAACTACTAAAGACAATCTGAAGGAGTTTTTGAAAAGGGTTCAAGTTCTCCAATTTTGAAATAATTTATTTTTTAAATGGAAGACGAAAAAAGCCATAGTTTTAAGCTATTTTACCTTGACACAAGTCCAGAGGTGGGTTTGCTGAGGTCAAGGCAGTGGAGGAAGGGTGAAGGAACACTGGAGGAAGACCAGTGCCCAGCTCTTCCGTGATGACTGCCAGTGCAGTGCGGTGCATACCCAGCCGCAGAGCCCAGGAACAGCCACGCCACTCAGTGCCCACCCCAGCAGGAACACAGCACACATTCCCCACACACTGGCCAGCAAACTGCCCCCTAAGTACTAGACAACAAAGGACCCCGAGGCTGCTCAGCAGAGAAGTTAGATCAGGCCTCAAATACACCAACAGAAACTCTAAGAAGAAAAAAAAAAAAAAAAAAGGGTAATAAAATGTAAACAGTCTGTTTGAATACACAATCCCTTGTGGTATCTATTAAAACAAGAAAAGCACAAGAGAAAAAAAAATAAACTGTGGGCTGGTACACAGAGTACTGAGAAGAGGCTTACATTCAGAAAAGGAAACACCCTGAAAGGGAAAAAAGTCTGCCTTTCCAAAAGAAAATACTTAGTATGCTTTATTTCTGACACTGCTGTCTACTTTTACTTTCAGCTAACGCATTTTATTATGTTTATGAATTTGAGAGATCTGGAATACTTGAAGTATGTTGAAAAGCATCTTGCACTCCTGATCACTAAAAGCATCATTATTCTCTTGACTAACTAACTTTTATGACTGCTGCTGAGCTTCTCAAAACTTCTGGTCCCTTACCCATGGTTTCTGGACGAACAAGTCAGACGTTTGACTTGTGTCAAAGAGGCGGCATGTGTCCAACCGCCTCTTCCTTCAGTCACACCCCTCTCACATTCATCACATCCCTGCTATTCTTTCCACAGTCACCACCATCTTCTTCTTGTCCTCAGCAAAACACATTGCTGAGGACATTCTATCCCTTCTCTTCCTGAACATGCAGAAAAACTTTTTTCTTTTACCCTTGTGAAAGACACACCATCACAGTGGCCAGTGTCTGCTTGTCTTTAGTTAATCCCATAATCTAATTAGACTGAACTATAATACAAAAGAGCAAAGTTTATTCATTAATCTTACCATTCCCTAGACAAGGAAAAAAATCTGAAATCAATACTAATGGTGGAAAAGCTTTGTGTAGAATACTAAAAATATCAGCGTATGCCAATATTTTTCAATCCACCCGTACAAATTAGAGGAATAAAAACTGGATATATCCAATATTCATGTGTGGCCAGGCAGTTGATATTTAATAAAGCAGAAGATTTCTACAGCTACTTTATTAAAACACAGATATTAAACACTTCTCTGTAGCAGAGACTAGAGTCTTTGTTACAGTCCTTGTTATAGTCTCTGTTTCCAATATACATGTGATAAAAACAGCCAGGTGCATACAAGTCATACCAATAACTTGTCTTGAGTGTAGGTGTATTTGGGTTGCATGAGGTTCAGCAGATCAAGATTAGAACAGACATCTCCAATGACATTCTTCCCAACAAGTCTGACAAACATTAGCTAAATGCATCGATTAGAGAGTGAGGGCAACACCAGCGGAATAGCCACACCTACAGTCAGTTATTAATGATCCATGTCATCATGAAAGCTACATAGTTTTAATAACCAGGAAGATCAGCAGATTTCATTGCTACAAGGAATGGGATTAGAATTACGAATCTTGAGAAAAAGTCGGAAAAGTAGGTTAAAAAAGAATTGCAAAATCCTATACCTGAAAAAGAATAATCAACTGAAGAAATAAGCACCAAGGAGCTACTGGCAAGGAAGTACGTTTACAGAAAGTAACTTGTCACTACTCTTAACACTGAACTGAACAGGAGTCAACAGTTTTATTCCTTTGCAAAAAAAGGAAGATACATTCAAAAGAATGTAACTCACATTACCTGATAGCTAATCCTTCCACTGTAGTTAGGACTGATAAATACATAGCTAGTACGTTGTGTCTTACTTTAGGCTTTGCAGGTCCAAAAAATGTGAACCAACTGAGCAGAGTCCAACTAAACCAAAGAACACAAACAAAAATCTAGACATTGTGACCTATGTGGAAAGACTTAATGAACTGAAGTCACTTACTCTAAAGAGAAAAATCATGGGGGAAGGCTAGTCACCGACATAGCAAACTGCAAAGAGAAAATGGCAAAGATAAATAATCTTTTCTCCACATCCAGGAGCACAGAACAAGAACAGGCTAACATCAAAGACAGCAAGAAAGGTTCTGTTTAGATCCTGGAATAATATTTTTAAGCACAAAGATAGCAAAGTCCTACAATAGATATGCTGGGAAGACTGTGAGATTTCTATCATTGTCTCAGGAATGACATAGGCTGAGTAGATCTGGCATGGAGGTGACTTAGAAAACCTCTTATTTTTGGGTAGCGCTTTTCTACAATTGCAAAAATCTCTGCATCAAAAGACGTGCAAAGAAAAGGTGCTTGCAGGACAAGAAATGTGCCAAATATCTAAGCTCCTAGAATCCATAGCAATGTCTGAGTTTTTCATTTTTTTTTAGTTTCTTTTTCACTTTCCATAGTTTTCCACCTTTCCAGAGCAACTTTTCACAGCTGAGTCTAGAAATTACACGACCAAAGGCATTTCACATTAGTGTCTATACTGTTTTAACACAGCCTCTGTAGTTCTGGTTTCCAAAGATGTAGTAAATTTTCAGAGGAGTACTTAAAAAAAGGGACAGTATTTGCTAATATAGTTTAATGGCAAAGATGCATTCTCATGTTTATACATTAAATCATGAAAAAGACAGCTACATATGGCATCCAAGAGAACTGAATAAATTAAGTTTCTTGTTTTGACATATTTTTGGTGTGAGAAAAAGGAACCAGTATCTTTACAGGAAATAATTTGAAGTCAGGAGCTACCCACCACTAAGAATTCAATCCTGCTATCCTTGCATTCCCAGTGCCTCCCCTTTGAAGCTTCCATTCACCTTTGAAATTCGTATGTCAAAGCAAAGTTTGTATCTTAAAAGACCTTCTTCAATTATTCTGAAACTTAGTTAATAGAATCACCCTCTCCCTCCTTCCATCAACTCAGCACAGAGACTGGCAATACAGTGGCACAGCAGGAGTTTAAGGGTTGCTGAAACAAAATTACTATTCTAATGATGATTACTTTGCTCTTATGTCTGTTAACAAAATGAACATTTGGAGAGGCCGATGATCCTTGAAATTTGTTGTTTCACTGTTATCAGAGTTACCAGAATGATTTCTGAGTGTGGGGTCATTTTTCACTATTACTCATATACAAAACATACGCCTGAAGTTAAATGTACAAGAAAAAATGTCAGTTAGGAATTTCAATACGCTACGATGTCTTGGTTGAGAGAAGAGAGAAGACAGGGAGACATGGATATTCAGAATCAAATGCTTCTCAAAACTCTCACCTTCAAAACAAAAAACAATCTTAAAGTACTGCTTCAAGACTTCGTATTGGGACTAGGTTAGAAGAGAAAATGTTAAGCGCCATACCACATAGCAAAGTGGTAACACACAGCTTCTTTTACTAGGAAGCCACCATCAGCCTTGGGGACAGGGCTTCAGCCTGCTCTGGCTGCCTAGTACACCCTGCCCCAGCTCTCCATGGGAATTCTTCTCCCTGAGGTCATGCTCTGCTCCCTATTATTTTCCTGCTCCAGCACGGATGCTCCAAGCTACACATCTGCATGTTCAGAGCCTTCCTACACTCTTTTGGTGGCGATGGCAGTGCCTGAATGCAGCATTCACAACTACTGTTTGTTGTGGCCACCCCTCTGCTGCAAATAATTCTGCTCACACTCAGACTTTTTGTTTTTAATGATCAAGGTGTTGTTTTTCTTTTCCTAAGCCCCAGGAAAAGTCCCACGAGGGGTCTTTACAGTGCCAAAGCGCATGTGAACATGGCTATGGTAACCCCAGCAACTGGCAGACTGGTTGGCACTTGGCATGGCAGTGAAATGCCTGTTCATACATTTTGGCAAAGCATCAACAATTTGAGCGGACTGAATACTCCCTATGAGATGTCCGTGCCACTCTATTGATATGACAAGAGGAAAAGTGGGAAGACCCCTGCTATGTGAGAAACATTTGGGCCTGGGCAAAATAAGGGAAAGGAGGGATCAGAAAAGGACAAGAAGAGTTACAGATAAAGGACCAGAGATTCCTGTGTAGACTACCACATGGAGGAAACCTTGGGCTGATTAAGTAGCTGTGTTTTTTGCCTAGGTGTCTGCCGTTGGGAAAGGAAGTGGGTGGGAGAAATTTCTGCTTC
Source organism: Chionis minor (assembly GCA_013398295.1). Classification (NCBI taxonomy): domain Eukaryota; kingdom Metazoa; phylum Chordata; class Aves; order Charadriiformes; family Chionidae; genus Chionis; species Chionis minor. Next base: position 243,471 of record VZSF01008496.1, on the reverse strand, counting down.
ATCTGGAAAAGGTGTCTTTGCCCATCATCAAAATGCCATTCACTGATGTACTGTGAAAGCAACTCCTCTAAGCAGGGGTGGGGATTAAACAAGTCAGTAGATGACCAAATGTAGCCAGAATGGTAGGTTTTTCATGGATGAAAGGGCTGGGCTGCACCTGCGTTTGATACCAATGGCAAGCTCTGACCGCCAGAGCGGTACTAGTGCTGGGCTACCAGGGTGGTCAGGATCTAGACTGCAGGGGAAGGGGAAACAATGCTGAGAGGAGCACAGTCTTACCTGGGAGCCGGGAAAGACCATGGTCTTGTACCTAAACATTCAGAATGACATTTTAGGCAGTTTTTTCACATTGTCTAGGCTCCTGTTTTCAGACCTATCTGAGAAATGCCACAGAACCGCCCGCAACTGACGTGAAAGTGAGATGGCACCTGTTCCAGAACCTGTGGGCTGTTGCTTCTGCCCTGAAGTACTCTTTCATTTTTGTCAAGGCATCTGAATGGCGTTTATGACATTGCAGGAGTGTGGCATTTACCTTTCAGCACCTGTAGCGGGCTGCTTATCTCCCCTGGGCAGTGTCTCAAGCAAGCAGAGTGTGGAGACAGATGAAGGCGCTGGTTTTACCTCTTGGCACAAAGTGGACTGTGTTTCTGCTTTCAGCATGGAAAGGTATGGGATATTCCTTACCGTGTGTGCTGTAACTGGACTGCTGCATGTGCTTTTTCACAGGAAAGGCCTGCAGAAGAGGCAAAGCTCTTAGCAGGAGGGAGTAACAGTAGACAACGCTTAAATGAACAGCTGCGTGTAAGCAGGGAAGAAGGTGTGAGGGAGTCAGAGCCTCTGACAGCCATGAGTTTGCCTAAACACTTGAGTTGGACTGAAATACAAAACAGGTTAAAGAGAAAATGGCCTCAAGTTGCACCAGGGGAGGTTTAGGTTGGGTATTAGGAAAAACTCTTTTACAGAAAGGGTTACCAACCATTGGAACAGGCTGCCCAGGGAGGTGGTGGAATCACCATCCCTGGAGGTATTTAAAAGACGGGTGGACGTGGTGCTGAGGGACATGGTTTAGGGGAGGTTTTGGCAGTGTAAGTTCATGGTTCGACTTGATGCCCTTGCAGGTCTCTTCCAGCCCAAGTGATTCTGTGATTCTGTGAAAGGACTCATCTGACAAAGTCCTGCTTATGGATTTTCGAGGGTTTTCAGTATTACCTGGAGGAGGGGGAAGGACAGCTCTTACAAGTGAACTGCTGATTAATTAGACAAGACAAATGCCAGCCTTAATGCTGTAATGAAGAGAGCCATCTTCTAACACTTTGCCCACACACTTGACACTTCACACGGTCCTTCATGCTGACAGGTCACAGGCTTACTATGTTTTTGCAGAGCAAACATCAATACAGATTATCACCTACCAAGAGCTGTCACGCACCAATACTACACACAACGTCCTCATTTCTGGCCTCAATGAGAAACAAGCTTCTAAAAAATCATTATCTTCCTGAATTTTTAAGAACAGATATAAATTGAAGACATATACACAGCTGGTAATTACAAACACAAAAAGGGAAAGTGTGAAAAACCTTAATGCTGACTAAGTAAAGGCAAAAATGAAGACTGTCATAATGGGGGGGAAACATTTAATTACAGAGCAAAGGTGACAAGTGTGATTCTTGAATCTCGACGCGCATCACATGGCAAGCATATCCCAAGTGATCTTAATACTGTACATGTGATGGCAGATAAAGGAAATTTTCCAGAAGGCAATGGAAGCTCTTGCCTATAAAACAATGTGTCCACAGTGAGATACTTTTAGAATTTTTTTCTGAAACTTAAAAGACTAAAAGAGAATTAATACACTATTGTGAAAGACATAAGGTACATTTCAAAAACAGCCTCCTCTTCTCATTGCCTACATCAGCTGACTTCCTGGAGTGCTCCATTTGTCTTTAAGTGTACTCTTAGAGAATCCCATTGAAGACTTAAGAGCCCTCAGTACTATCTTTTCATCTTCTTACCCTGCTGCCTGCTTTTAGGCATCTGCAGCAGAGTCACATGCTTGAACTAAAATGCCATCTCTCTGTTCCTCCTGCTTTGCAGGTTTTACCTTTCCCAGCATTCCAGTGTCTACTCATTTCTCATGCAGCACATCACCTTAGACTTTTGTGATTCAGAATCCGAAGTGCTTTTTTAAAAAAAAAAATAATTTTACAACTACATAGTTCAACAAACAAATAAACCAAGATGGAAATTAAGATCATAAATGACATGAGAAACATCACTAGTGGCAACTACATAGCCTGAAACTCCTGCTCGGTGACCCCAAAGCTTGAAACATTAAGCCACAACATCCCAGAAACAGCAGCGTGGCCAAGCACATGGATAGGCTGCCTGCTCCCTCATTTACATCCCATGTGCATCTTCTCCCACTGCCATGCCTTCTTCTCTGTCTCGTCCAGCTGTGCCATTGATGGTTTCTTCTCACTCCTTTCAGCCATTTCTGGAACTTCCTTACCTCTCTTCTCCTTTCCCTTCCTCGCTGTGGCTGTGCATAAGAGCTCACAAAGAACAGGTAAGGAAAAACAGTGAGATGGGAAGAAGAGGCAGAGACAGGTACCAAAATGATGAGTGGAAGAAAAGCACCTGTTTAAGTCTGCCTTGATGAAGTAACAGGACCAGAGCAAGTTTACGAAAAGGCTTCCTGGACCCACTTCTATCACACTGCTTCAAGACTGTCAGCCCTGCAGAAGAGAGCCCAGCAGCTGCTAATCAGATACAGGAGGCCCTCTATATTCCCTGTCTATTTAGAACATTATTTATCGCCCTGGCCTAAAAGGAACCATTACACTATCTAATCCCTGGCTGCAGAAATGCTACAGGTGCTCAGGGCAAAGCTGCACTGTATGAAGGTCAACTCAGTAGAAGGGCATGTAATTTTTTCAGGCTTTGACTGTTACACTTACAATGCTGATTGGCTATTAATCTTAAAAGCAATTCATCTTTCTCATGCTTATTGATTAAAAAAATGTAGAGTAGCAGACAGTGACATTGTTATTGACCTTGGGAATTCTGTTGTGGTTGCCAAGAAGGCAAAATAAGCCACACTTGCCTACAGCTGTTTTGATAGAAAGTTAAACTTGACTCCCACGTCTCCTCTCCAGAGTTTGATTTTCCATGATAACACGAAGGAAGAATTAATGTGGCTGTCACAGCACCACCAGAGCGGCTACAATCCCCTTGCTGTATTTCCAGGTGAGTGTTCCTGTGAACTTCTACTACCTTGAAATAAGTGGAATTGCCTGCTGTGTCTGAGATCTTTATCTCTAAGGAATGTTGCCTTTATTGGAAGAGCTGAGCAGAAAGAGCTTTCTCATGAATCTGAGAGTGGAGATTAGACTTGTTGCCTTTAGATTAAACCTCTCCTAATTAACCTTCCAATTAACCTCACATCACTCCTTTGAAGAAGACTGTAAATACAAATGATACTACATTCCCTTTTATGAAAGAACCGATTTTGCTAGATAGAATTATGATATATGACCATAATCTACAGAGAATTGTATTAGCAAGAGTTTTAAACTCTGCTGAACGGCGAAGGCACAGCTGCTATGACAAGCACAAAAAGCAAAGCATGAAATTTTATAATCCAAGTTTTCTCTTGCAAAGAAGTGAACTCGGAGATGCAGGAACACTTGAAAATACTGGTTCCATTTGCCAGCTTTAAAGAAAACTCGAGTTGAAAACTAAGCCATTGAGAAATTAAGGAAACAAAACAAAACCTAACCAACAAAGTATCCTCAAGACAGGAGCAACGGATCTGCAACAACCACGCAATGCTCCAAATGAAATCTTCCTCTCACTCACGTGAGGAGAAGCGGTTCTACTCCAAAGGATTTTTGTGTGATTCCTATTATGCTGAAACACCATCTTCTCCCGTCTCTGTCCTCACCCAGAACAGTGCCTATCTTTTTGCCTTCTCAAGTACTGTTTTTTTCATCTGTGAAAACTTCTTTCAGTTAGAGACAATGTTCTGCTGTATGCGTAGGCGGTGAGAAAGGAAATTGTTTAAAAACTGGAAAAAGCTCTGTGTGAAATTTCTGTTTATGAACTACAACTTACTCAGTACTAATTTTCCTTTTCTCACTTTTTTGCCTGTATATCGGTGCCTTTGTATTTGAAGGATTTCACCGTTACCTGACCTCGATGAGCAACTTAGAAATCTTTCTTCTGTAGCTGGTTTCCACTGGGCAACAGTGGTTGCCGGAGACGCAAAAGAAACTGGTGCAGTTACCTAGGCACTAACAGGACCATCCTCCGCTCAGCGTACATAGCCAACTACCAAAGAGTAGGTCCAGCTCCACATTCTCCCTGATTGACAAACAGGACACGGACAAGGCAGTCTGCCACACCTACCCAAACAAACCATAAATAGCCAGTCATGCCTTCATTGATACTGAACTACTTCGTCCTGTGAGAACTCATATTCCTCCACTAGAAGGCTTGATGGAAACACAGGAAGACCTTTCATGCCAGATTCTTGTTAAGGCAACACATCCTTACTAATTTTATTGGCCAAACCAAAAGCACGTACCCCAGTTCCAGCACTCTCGTCTGACACTATTTCTGTTGACTGTACCTGTTCTTCAGGCTGCAGCAAGATGCAAGCTATGCTTCCCTCAGCTTCGTTCTTGGAGACTTCCCTGCTCTCTCAGATATAACTCTCTCCTTCAGGAGCCACCTTTCTCCTCCCACCACCTTACCAACTTCATTGACAGTCCTCCCTTAGGTTCCCATAGGCTGGAAAGTGTCCATTTCATTTAAATGCTACCAGCGAACATCTCTCCCATGTGCCACAGCAGTCTTTTCTCGAAAGATTTAGGTTTGCCTTTGCCTTTTTTAACATGCATTTGTATATACATGTTTCACTCCTCTTCCAGGACTAGAACTAGAAATGCCAAACTCTTACCAAGAAAGGAGATAAGTCTTGCTAAAATCCATCTCACTGAAATGTTCAGCTTACTTTCTAAAGCAAAAGGACCTAGCAGTGCACATAAGTCTACAGAAGAATTTAAGTATTACTCAAGCTGCAGGAAAAGGTAACAATTTTTAGTTATCACACCGATTTTTTGGGCAGCACTCTAGCACCAAGTAACCTCATTTCATTTTCCCACACAGTAATTCAAAATGTATGAGTGTTTTTTCTTTCTTTTCCCTAGCCTCCAATTCAAGCCAGCAACGTTGTATTCTACAAAGCAGTGATGCTAGCATATGTTCCTGTGCTACCACAGCATGACACCAAGAACACAGACATACATGTACATAGAAATAACCACCCTTATACAGGCTCTGTGATTTTTTAATACTAGCGATAAAGGTGAGAATGACAAACGAAAAAGAAAGAGGAATAAGAAAATATCTGTTTTACTATGAAATCGGGTCTTCTTTCTTTTCTTTCTCTTCGGTAAAGTTCTACACCCAGAGCAGCCTCGAGTTCTGTGATACATTTGTGTCTCTGGACTGAATTCTGAACAATAAGACTACATTTAACAACACGGCACTATTAAAACTGTCATAGCAGCTTGAAAATCAGACTTTTCAAAGAACACGTGTGGCTCACCTGACAGAAATAGCTATCATGGGGAAGCTAAAATATTTGAGAAATGAAAGAATATCTACAGTTAAGCCAGTTTCCTTAGTCCTGTGCACAGCACTAAAGCTGAATGCAAACCGGTATGGCAAAGCTGTTCTCCCATGGTATGTACCATGCAACCAGTGAGTGGGGGCTCTCCTCAGGCTCTGCGTCATCATCTATCAGCCATCACAGGAAACAACACCCCATAAAAAGACTGTGAGTGTGAACGCAAGTATTTCTGGTATTTCTAATTTTCAGGATAGCATGTTTATTTAGCCTCCAATTTTCTATAAGCAAATTATAGCTGTATTGCTGAACTTTCCAGACCAAACTGTCCCACAGCATACAAAAAGCATGACCTTTTGTCCGTACAGGCCTGCAAGCCTGTGTGCGTTGCTAACGGACACAGCGATGCACCTCTAGAAGAGGGCCTGTGTAAGGTGCTGAGCAGGATTCAGCCAGCCAACACCTGCTAAAACAGGGATTAAGATGGAATTCAAGGCCATAACTTCAAAGCCTGTCCATAAATATTTACATTTGCTCTTTCAAGTTCTGACAATTACATCAAATGGCCAGAAGTAAAAGAAAGTCTGCATTTGTGTATTTTTAGAACAGTTCCCAGAATCAGAGCTTGGAAGGGGCTCCAAAGATACCTACTCGTGATGCAAATAAGCATCCTATCAGATTACCGCTTGCAGAGTATCAAGGAGGAGGGTTGAACGTTCTCTGAGAACAGAAGCAAATGCATTGCTTTCAGCCAAAGGGAAAAAATGAAATCTCCATTATTTATTGTCAGAAGAAAATCTGAGCAACCATTTATGCATATACATCTAATTAGTTAGCAAACTTTCCACAGGGGAAGATTTTTGTTGTTCATTAGAATTCAGTTAACTTGGGATATTTTAAAAATGCACAAAAACAAATACGAAGTTAAAAACAGGTTTTCAGTGGGAGAGAGGTCGTTCAGAATGCCACTGCAACTGAGTTCAGAATTCTGCGTATCCTCCAGGACAGAGACTAAGACCTGGCTCCTGCTTCTCAGAATCACAGATTATCAAAAAAGGGTCTCCATTATTTAGCTCTGGAGTCTGCCCTTCTGAAACTCGTGATGTACTTCTCTATGTAGACAAGAACATGCATCCAAGCTGTGTAAGACTGTGTCACCTCCTGCCAGGACTTCAGCTGAGTCTTTATCCCAGTCTTTGAAGAACTCTTACAAGGCTACTGTCTGTGTTAAATTCTTTCACTCTTCCTTACTAAGACTATTTTTTATTTTCTTTGTAGGTTTTCCCTAATCTTAGTCTATCTTTTGAACAAAGGTTTCCCCTCATTGCTTCTCAGACAAATGTACTATCTGTGCTTAGCAGAGAAATGATGACCATAGATAGCTACTCATCCAGCCTACGTGAGCAAAGGTCTTACTGTAAATGCAAAGCACCGCATGCAAATTTGGATTGGATTAAGGACTTCACAAGTGCAATGGTTTTCATACGTTTTTTTTATTATTTTTATGGCTACTCATTATCTGGACTTGGTTGTGCTAATGCCAGTAGATAATAAGATCACTAAGCCAGTACTGTTACAAACAGAACTCCTCTGCTCAAGATCAAACAGAAATGAAATAGTTCTTTTTTTCTTTTTTTTTTAAAGGATGACTGCAATATGTATTGTAAACATATAAAGCACAGCCAATGTGATACTCAGGAGAAAAAGCAAGTGAATTTGCCTCCATTTCGGACAAATAAGGAGAATTCTAACTTTGTTTTCTACACAAACAAAAGGGAAAAGAGAGAAGCTGGTCAGCATTTTCTGGGCTTTTATTTACACACTGCAATGTTGGCCAGTCCTCAGACCATGTAATTCTTGCACTTCCCTTTAAACCATTTAATGGATTCCTACTAAATAAGCTGCTTCTGAAGTAAGATTTTCTGTGAGACTAAATCACAACCAAAAAAATTTAAAAAGAGAGACCACCACACACACTCCCAATAAAACAAGTAATGCCCCAGTATCCAAAGCTAAAATACAGTAGAAATTTAATATGTAAGGAAGCATTGTGTGTTTTTATGAATCTTTTGCAAGATCTGCTAACTTGTTGAGTTTAGGATTCAAAGAAATACTTCTGTATTGAACAGAATTTGAACAGACTTACAGTTTACCACGTTTGAACCGCTTTTACGTTTTTACTATTGACCCCCATGTTCTTCCATCCCAAGGCTCAAATACATATTCATCTTGGAAAGCGACTACTGCGTTATTCCCAAGTGAATCAGGATATCACCTCTGCTCATTCATAGCAATGCCTGCATCTCTGATGACGATAAATAGAAGACCGTTGTTCCAGGCTGGAATTAACTCTACATAGTGCCTGAGGTAGAACTGGGAAAGTGGCATGTAAGTGTCTTTATTTTTAACTACACTGACATCTACCAATTGCACCCTCACTTGACAGAATGTGGCATTTTCATAGTGTGAGGAGAAAGAACTGAATCCAGCATGCCCGCATCCCAGCCTCCGTGCTTTAACCCGAAGTCTGCCTACTCCCTTTGTCTTTGGGGAGCACAATGTACCTCATCAGGTGGTTGCACACCAAGGAAGGGCAAAGGAAAAGGCTCAGTTGTTTGGTCTGTGAGCGGGATCAGAAATAGGTCTCTTACCCTCTGTTACCTCATACAGCCTTTGGAGTCGAGTCAGGAATCCCAGCAGTGAACAGGCATGCGGATACCTGTAAGCTTTCACATCCTGGCATTTCTGAGGTCTGTTTCACATCAGCACTTTCTGGGAGGAACTGTTCAGAGAGAGAAGAAGAAGAAAAGAAATTATTAAAAAAACAGAGGCTAGTTGTGTAGAGAGAGAGCAAAGATGGTGGCCAGAGGACATGGAGGAGTGGATGTAAACGTAGCTTTATTACCTCATGTGTATATTGCTCTAATGCAACATAAAGAAAATCTGCAATGTATGAAACAGGCCAGGCTGAACCAGTACAGCCACGAACACACAAGCCAGGAAGAGAAGGACTTAAATAATGAATGAAGGAAGAGCCACACTCCCTGCAGGCAATGTGATTGCCTAACACCAATGAAATGTCTTGGAGGAGAAAAAGGGGGGGGTTGCGCTGTGTTATTAACTACCATCATAGAAAATCACATCTTCCCAGTTTAAAATATAATTCGTTCTACATTGGCTGTAGATACAAACAGGTTTAGGAGGAAAACTAGCAAAAAACACATGTTATAGACCTAGATATATATATCATGGACCAAAATATTTGGACCTATAGCATCCTACCACTTTACCTTTCTCCCTTCATCCCCTTGTGCTCCTCTGCCAAGCTTCATTACTATCAAATAACTACAGCAGGCTCACAAGTTTTTCTGTTTCATCTGTAAGCCTTCTGGCACAGGGATTTTGTTTTCCACTATTTTTGATCTTCCTATCATTATGTGGGCTAGTGGAAAACAAAAATCAAACTGAAACTCAACAACAGGTTCTCAGCATGAGGGACCACCCAGGTCAGTACACTCAATAGCACTGTTAGGTGTTCCTTCGCCACCAGACTAACAATAAAATAAGCAAAATCAAGTAATGAGAACATCTGGGGGAGAACCCAAAAAGAACATCCAGGGAGTAAGGTTAGCTTTTTATTTCATGTAAACACACAACATAATACCGCAAACTTTCCCATCCTCCTGCGTTAATACTTTGCTATTATCATTCTTGCCTATTTATTTAATGCCTTGGCGTTAAACTACTAGTGTTAACTACGTATGGCTCTACTAGAGGCTGACAAAATCCACTTGGAAAGAAGCAACTCTGTCAGCATACACAGCTGAAGCTTATTCCTAGAATAGCAGGAATCAGTCCAAGCCGTAGTCTTGCACGACTCCTGTCACATAAGGGACTATTACTGCAAGTAAGCACTGAATATCGTGCTCAAAGGAAGATCTGTAACTTCTGCATCTCATTATGGGCTGGTAGCTTTTTGGGGGGGCACGCACAGCTGTGTATGCCATGCAGGTGTAGGCACCCCGAGCAGAGAAAGGAAACCACGCTCCTGGGTGCAGGTGAGGATAGGGCTTCAGCTTGCAACATGATGAGCATCCACCACACAAGCTGAATCCAAGAGGTCCTCTGGATACTCAGCCCATCTGAACACCAGGACATACACAGTGTATCCAGCACTCTACAGATTTATTAATATTTCATCCTGATATGTATTTTTAATCAAAAGATCTTAAAGTCCAGTAGAATTTCCAGTTTATATATTCCAGTCCTTAGATTCTTTCATTACTAAATAGTTTATAGGATACAGACCTTAGACAAAAAAAATCAAGATTTTAATGATTTACATGGATTTCTGGGATGATGAAGGTTCATACATATAAACTGTGCATCTTATAACTCAGTACCAAAATGCAATTTACCATTTTAGAGAGAAAGTTACAGGTGAAAAAGTTTCCATAAACAGGAAACATAGTGACATTTTAATAATTTGTATCAATCAGACCATTCCAGTGTTCCCCTTGCATTCAAATTCAGACTGGAACAGAGAAGAATGGAAAAGAAAGCAAAACATTTAGGGTCTCTGTGATATACAGATACTTTTAGAGGGGTATTTCCCAGGTTGTCACCAGACAGAAGCCTTGCCTTTCAGACCACCAACCTAAGGGAATTTGTACAGCTGATCACGTTGGAGAGAAAACTCAGAGCATCAGCTTGACATACCCAACAGTGAAAACACACTTATCTCTTCCTGATATATTTCAGTATTATTCACCTGTTCATTCAGACTGACTACTTGACAACTTGTAACTGCAGTCTACAGGATGATTACCTCAAACAAATTAAAAGAGAATTCCACATGACTGCTGCATTAATGTAAAAAAGAAAAAAAAAAAAAGGTAGGTATGAAAGGGCTAGTCTGTGTAGAGACAAATCAATTTAAATTCTTGTGTGGAAGGAAGAAAGGATTTCAAAGTGAAAACTAAGTGCTGAAGGCAGAATCATTGATAAAGATTAAGAAAGATTTTCGGATTGTTGTTTTCTTGTTTTGGATTTTTTTTCCTGTTTTTTACTAGTCATATCTGAAATATACTCAGAAGATCAATTTTTAAGCTAGTATCCTTTGCCATATTGGGAATGAAGGCACAAATTCCCTGTCTTGGTCATCTTCTCTATGTGACCATGAGACATTTAACAAAAAACACCTTCAGCAGATTAAAATGGATGGAAATTACTCTGGGAGAAAAAGAAATACTTGAATTTCCTAAAGGTCCTTTAAATGTTTTCAAACATTTCCTTTCTTAGAATACCAAATAAATAATTTAAATTAATTGACAAATCTGGAACCTTCTGGTTAAGGGCTTGGTAAAAATCAAAATATAGGATCTGACTTTAAAGACCACAATGCCTCCCTTGTCCTCTTTCTTCCTAGGTGAGAGAGTCTCAGTAAAGCTTCCGAACGCTCTGCTCCCCGTCTGACTCCCTTGGAGTTGAGCATTCATTTTTTTTCACTGAAGGCAAAGGCTTTCATGCACTACACTTGAAAATATGTGTATTTTGAAATCCCCCAAAGCAGATATTTAACACTGTGTGAGTAACTGTATTCAAACTATCTGGATTAAATATTTCAATGAATAATATTCCCCACTGAAAATTAAACGGGCCCACAGCAGTCTACATATGCCTGACTAACCAACGTAGTAGTAGTTGTCAATTTTTATCCTAGACTGAGTATGACAAATGTCTCCATTCTGCATATCAATTTCTACTACAATTATGGAAGGTAATAATTAATTCAGTTAAATCAAAAAAGTTTACAGAACCACGTGAACTTGGCTTCTGAAGTATCCTGCCACTTGATATATCGGGTTATTTAGTGGATTCTCAGTGTGTTTGACAATATTGGGCAGCAAAACATAATTCTTACTTAACAGCGATGTATTGCATAGCGTGATGAAAAAAGTAAGGCATTTTTTGTATAAAACCCAAAACCTACAAGCTCTACCAAGTTGCATTAAGGTACTTAGAGGCTCATAAGAGCAGCTGTGCAGCAGCTGTACAGTTAGTGGCTTTCAAGGCCAATTGAAAACCGAGTCCAGAATAATCAACTGCAAATGCAACTGATACGTCAAAGCTGGCAGCACAGTGAAAACAGATATTTGTCCAGCTGGCTGGACACTAGACTATGAACAGGAACAAGACAAAAAGTTCCAAATTTCAGCTTTTGCAAATATATACGTGCTTAGTAGACAGAAATATAAGCTACTCCAAAAAAATAATCTCTGAAACACACTATCACATAATAAACAAGTCTATACTTTCTGATAAGTGTTTGTCTTCTAATAGCTTCTTTGAAGCCGGTCTGGACTGTCAGAAGCCAAGACGCACCACTGGAGAGGCATCACTTACACACCAGTGCTGTGCTACCAATCTCCTGCCTGGGAGCAATGTGGCTGGGATGGGAAAGTCCCTCTAGCGTTATTATCGACCACATTAGTATTGAAGGAAAAAAGCAAATTCATTGCTTTTATTACCAAAAAAACCCCCCAAACCCCTTTTTCTTCCCTTGGTGATTTTTTTCTTGGGGGATGAATGCTACCTGTAATCCTGAGTCTTCACAGCATGTTTTCTCTCAAAGAATAGATTAAGTTAGTAACTACTGTTGAGTACGTAAAAGGTATGTTTGTCTGGCATATGAAAGACAAATATTGGAGCTCCTGCTCTATCCCCTTCAATATTTCACATCCCAGGCATGTGCCCTATCAAGTGGGCCAGAGGCTATTTCTCTCATACTCTTCATTCTTAGAAGCTGTTTCAAAGGGGTTTTTTTTCTAGAAACAAGTTATTTGGCAATTTGATTAATGCTGATTAAAAAAAGAAGACAACTCATCAGACTTACTTACGTGATCCCAGACACCCAAAACTATTCCAGTAAGACTCAGATTTTATGGCACAAATCTGAGTATGGGTATCCGTTTTACTGACAATTTGCTCCTTCTGCTCTCTGTGGGCACTTACTGCCTCATCTCAGCGGCAGACAGGCCTGCTTTGCTACCTGTAGATTTCCAGAATCTTCATCTCAGCACATTTTCCTGTCTAGCTTTTCTACCTCACCTTCCTGGAAAGCACATAGGTGAAAACAAACAGCTAGGCAGAACCAGAGGGAACACGTATTGTGTGACAACAGAAACTCCCACATACCAGCTGGAGAACGTTTTCACAGTCACCACCTTTCCGTCTGCCCTCTCAGATTTTACCTTTAAAGGCCAATGAAACACCTTCAGAAGCGTAAGAATTACAGCTGGATTAAAAAAATAAATCCATCACAATCAACAGCAATATGAGTTTTATAATACTATAAATTTTTTTCTTTAGCCCCTAATAACACCTTTCATTCCACATATACTAATGAGAGATACAACTCACCACCTCTTCCACAGTTAACAGTTTCTTTCTATTACAAGAGCTCGCTGTCTTTTTCCTATCAAATTTGTCTCAGTCAGCACTTGGATTGAAGCTTGCTGCAGTTTTGTCCGAGAAGGAGACAGCGCGACCCAAAGCTCATCCGCTTTTTCCAGATATAATCAGCTGGTCTAATAAAAGATACTCCGTATCTCTTCCTATAAATCTTGCATCTTTCAGACCTCTGGGCAAACACAATTACAAGCTCACTTTCAGTAGTTCTGTACTGCAGCATACTTCTCTTTCAGTATCAAACAGAATTACTTTATTCAGTCTCTTGAGGTTTACTGCAATTAATTGGGATGGAAAAGCCCACAAAGTCTATTGGCAAATGGTCGTATTTAGTACCCAATTTGTATTTTCTACATCTACCTTGCTTGTTGAGCAATGTCTCGATGTCTAGCTAATCTATACAACATATGTAAGAGCCACCACAGCAAAACCATGCTGGAAAGCTGCTCTGACGTAGGGTGGCTTGTGATCATCTGATTTGATGCACTCTTTATACACCCTTACCAAATACAGGTTTTTTTCTAAGGCTGCTTGCAAAATCCAGAGAGTATGAAATAAGGTTTACTCCATGCTGGAGCCCTGTGGCCTAGGAAGAAATGTCTGTCTCTAAGATCGGTGTCCTGTTTTCACACACAATTTCTTTTTGCTGCATATGGAGTGTAGTGACTGCTTTTTATGCAAAGTTTTGTGATGAAAAAATCTAAACCCAGTCATGCTAGGAATGAACAACTGGCAAATATGGTGAGTAAATGTGTTACTTCAAAGACAGGAGCAGGCTTTCTGAAATTATTTGAATGAGCTATCAGTCTTCTTGTTTGAATGCAAACAGTATACGTGTTACTCCTCTGGGGTCCAGTTCTTCTGGTTTCCAGCCTCTCCAAATCTTATTTTCAACATTTTTTCTGACACATGTCAGGGCCTGGGGGACTGATCAGCTGAATACAGCACAGTACTGCCATGAACAGAGGAAACACTCATTTGTCTGCTCTCGTTCCAGAAGATAAACTCCATCAAACTCAGGAATTCAGAATCACCTTTATCACTCCTTGGAAGCATTTCAGCATCGTCTGAAATTTATCCGTCTAGTGATACTTTCTTATATTCTTAAGATGAACCAGCGCACAGAAGGCTATGTACAGCATCTGACCTGCCAGTGACTTAGATGGAAACATTTACTGTAATTGCAGAGAAAGAACTCCCGATTTGTGCACTGAACAGTTTCCTTCTGGAGTACTGGATGCCCACACTTAACCTCTCAGAGAAGTAACAGACCATTAATGGGAAAATCTCACACCCACTGCAAGTTGTTTCCCGTGGAGATGATTTAGCCTTGCCAACAGTTTTCTGCTGCTGCTTTGTCATCCCCTTCTTGCTCAGTATCTCATCACTCCATAACTTTTAACACAGGCTTAGAGAGCAACAGGTACCTAAAAGCAGGTACTGAAATATTACTAGAAGTAGTACTGAAGACTCCCAAATAATGCAAGGCTGACAATCATCTTGACAATCTTTCTCCAAGATCTTGGAAGTTTTATTTTTGGATAACTAACAGCAAGAAGTCTGAAACCCAAAATAATTTTTAGAGAGGCCAAACTCTACTCCCTGATGATGAAGAGCTGTTGGGAGGTGAGAAGCAGCAAGACAGGAGATACAGTGCTACTGGGAGACTTCCAAAGCCGCTGATAAACTGTTACACCAGGAAAAATGGAATTTTCTCACCCTGTCACTGGCTCTTTAAAGGAGCCAGTTACAGGGCTAGGGTTACAGGACCCTAGAAGACATCCCCTAAGGGAAAAGTACTTAGCAGTTAGGAAGGCATTCCAGGTATCCTGGGTCTGTTGAATCATGGCTATTTTTGGACACAGGTTACTGTGCTAAGTATCTTGTTGGTATGAATTGTATGGTGGTCTTTACGTTCGTATATTTAATACAATGGATCTAAGAATTGAATACACAGTATTGCAATATTGAAGCGTGCAAGTTCTTCAGCTCAGAAGGTTCTTTGTCAATGTGGTGGTGCTCCTGCAGGATAAAAGGAGCCAAGGGTAGATGGATAGCTCTTGCCAAGATCCTGGCACAGCATGATGCAGAAAAAACAGAGAATGAACTTGACAGAGAAGAGCCATTTGAGCAAACTGTCTGCACATGCTTTGAGGAAGGCTTCAATTTAGGCTTGGAGACACTATTTAGCCATTTACTGTGGGAGACGGGGGTAGTTCTGCAGGGTAAACATTAGGTTCACATCGCCTCTTTGCATCTGCTCAGCAATCAGTGCAGCAATTTGGTTCTGTACACCTCTCTCGAGGACTTGCTCTGTCCTAAGTCTACTAAAATCCCCCAAACGCTAAGCTTAATTACCAATTGCTTCTCATTACCACCAGATAAAGTGGCATGTGATCAACTTGGTGTGTCATGCACAGGGTGCGCTATCTACCAATATTCAGTGGAATAATTCATGGTAACACTGGAACATGTACTGGATGAGCTACATCCAATCTCTTACTCCTGTCTTTCTCCTTCTCTTCCTGTTGAAGAAGAAAGCGTGTACTCTCCTCTCTACCAACAGCACCACATTTTTACCTGCCCCTCAGTATCAAACATGGGTTTATATTGCATTTGTGATTAAATTGGCATTTACACACAAGGAGAAAAAGCAGCCAAAAAGAGTCTCATACTATTATATCCGTACAAGAAATCCTGCAGATCAGAAAGTATTAAAAAATCATTCTGTCTAGCGGCAGAAAGGAAACAAAAGCTGTCTGATAATCAAGCCATAACACCTCAGCAGTCAGTGATAAAAAAAATAAAGGAGTGGAAAAAAAAAAAAAGAAGAAAAAAACAACCTGCAAAATGAGGTACTTAGTATGACAGATCTGGATTAGCAACATCTTCAGAACACATGAATGCGAGCACGAAAGAGACCAGATGTTGTCAGCATCATAACATGTATTTTATGAGCTAGAACGTTATCTGTAGAGTTCTCCAAAGAATACCTGTAGTCTACACATTTTCTCCAAATAAATTCTGCTATTTAAGATTCCCTTCTCTCTTAATACGTGACATGGATGTAAGCCATCTAAACATGAATACAGTCAAAGATCCTTTTAGTATACTTTACAGCAGCTCAGACTGTAAGGGAAAGCCTGGGTTATGCACCTAATTTTTAGCTGTACTGGATACATGATTGCCTTCTTGAGTGGCAATCACAAATTATTATCAAAGGGCAATATAAATGGCATTCAGATTTCAATGACTGAGCTCATTACGACACTTAGAGCACTTACCACTTACTGTGAGGTTTGCTGATTGCTGCTTATCCACAGATCACAAATATTGCAGAGCACCTTAGACAACCAGAGCCATTTTCTTCCAATTGTACTTATCTCAGCTGACACCTTGCTTTGTCAGTAATTTGACTATAGTCAGCACACCTATGGGGAAAAGCCAGGAGAAAACTGCAAGTCAGACTGAGTTAGGTGTGACATCAACTGCCCTACCACACACAGAAGTTGAGGTCAAATTACATGAAAGGAGATGCTGAAATACTACAGACTTCGTGAAGGACTGAAAGTCCAAATTGTCCCCTTTTGTCACAACTGGAATCCAGTAAGCCATTTGAAACCTTCTCACTGAAAGAGAAGTATCAAGGAGAATTTAACTGAGGTACATTTCCTTGTAGGAACAGAAGCAGAAGAGGGAAGGGCTGGAGCCAAGGCCTTGCTGCAGGGCTGTAGTTCTATCACAGGGCAATTCTGAAAATGTTGATACTTGTGATTTCAGAGGAGCAATTAAACCTTCTAAATACCATCTTAAAGAGGAGGAATTGTGAAGAAACTCATTTTTTCAGACTAAACCCTAACCTGTTAATATCTTCCCATTTAGAGACCACAAAAGTCTGTGTGTGTTTGAGAAGGGGGTGAACACCTTGGCAAGACCTGCTACCTCAGACACAGGCTTGGTCAGGCCTTGGAGTTTCTGGGAGTAGGAGTTGTTCCCAGGTGTGCAGGTCAGCCAGCACTTGTACCCTAGGACTTCTCATGACAGCATCATAAACTACTTCATGTAACATTTGCCAAATTTTTTTACATAACAAGCAAAATATCTGTAAAATATCCGTTTCACTTCCCTGACCCGTTAGCAGCTTTTCTTACCAGCTTACTCAATGGTAAGTGTGCTCTGTATATTCTGTATTGATTTCACATGTCCTGCTCACTCCAGCTTTAATTTGATTTCCCTGCTAACTTCTTAGTGTTAGCTAACACCTCTCAGTGATAAAGCTTCTCAGATAATGAAAATAACTGTGTTTAATGCTTCAATGCAAGTGATCAGTAACTTTCCAAAGCAGAAAGGCATTTAAGTCATGGTTACATCTTAGGGACTACAACATTTTGAAAACAGAAAGTAATATAGGAATCAAACATTTGAAATTATAGCTTTGCCTTTAATCTAAGTATTTCTTCTTTCTTCCTTACTTTACCTTTTTTCCTTAGCTTACCTTCTTACCTTACTTTGTATTTCATATAATAGCTGGACTAAAATCAGCCTCAAGAATTCATCAGTCCATACCCGGCTATAAAGCAGGATCCTCTACACTCATCTGTCAGACAGTGATAGTTTTAAAGAGCTTCAAAGACGAAGATTTCAAAATGTCAATAGGAGAGCTACTACAGTACTTCTCTACCTCCTCTACCTTTCCCAAGTCATCTCTGCTTAAGTCACAACCACAAAAATGGAGGAAAACTTGTTCTGTCTTCGATAGAACTTCATTAAGTGCATATTAACAGTAAAACAATGTCCTTTCTTCAGTGACATTTTTAATCTACCAGTGTCAAAACAGTTCACAAAGCAGATGCCAGTCCTTACCCACATTTCTCTGACATGTAAAACAAAACATGGGTAAGCTGAGGCCAGAGCCAGAATCCCAGCCCAGGATCTTCTGTGCTATGGTCATGTCTGAGTCGCTATCACGTCTCCATCATGCCAGAAGCAATCAAAATCTACCAACCAGAATTCAAGTTTAGATCATGCAGCAGAATCATTTAACTTTCTTAGTAGATTTTTCCCTAGCTTAGTAGCTAAGGAAACGTATAAGTGTTGTCTAAGAAAAGCAAACAAATAACCTTTGCCTCGAGCATTACCAAGTATCTTGGACTGAAGATAGAACCAACCATACAATGGGAAAAAGCTGGCTGTGTTGAATTTCCTTACAAACATCGTAGTGTCTGTCAGCAGACAGACACTCTGTCTTGTTGTTGTGATCCAATGTTCAAGACCAAGGGGGAGAAAGTTACAGCTTCCTTTTGTAGCCCTATGTGGTGTGTATGTGTGCTTCAGATCATGTTACATGGAGTAGCCACACAGATAGGTAATCTCTCTGAGTTTTTTTCTTTTTCCTTCACCAGCTGCTGTACACAAACTGTACTAGAAAGTAATGCTGTTTCTCATCAACTGCTTTGAATTTCTCCAGCTCCACCTTTTAACTATTGCCACTTGTCCACAGTTCTTTTCTAGAGCCTTTAGTACCCATAGAGATCACAAGGCTTATTACCAAGTTATGCCATAAACTGCTTTTTGATAGATAGTCAGTGCTCCCCCTCTCTCAGACATTTTCTCCGGCCCTGTAGTGGTCCTTGCAAAGAACTGCTCTCCAGTTCACAGTACTGTCTTATGATCCCTGTGGTTTATTCACAGATTCACTTTACTGCACTCAACTGTATCAACCTGCAATCCTTATAGCGTGGGGCAGGGGGAGAAATGCAGCTGTTCACACATGGGCACCACACATTTTCTGCAGGTGACGCTTTTGCCTTTTCACAAGCGTTCCTACAGCAGCTCCGAGGAACTGCTGCAATAGCAAGTCTCAGCATGGGCCAATGCTTTCTCCACAGACAAAGCAAAACTCTACTGCCAAAAGAACAATGCACAAAATCCCCAATAAAATCTCTTGCAGAGACTTCCCCATCCCAAGACAACAGCTATAGGGAAGAAATACATGGCTTTATTTTGCCTGTGAACAGGAAACCTGTCTGTATATTTTAACCATCCAGCTGCTACTCGAAGATATGGGGATATACCCAAAGACAAGTTGAGCAATTAACCACCCTGGATGGTTTGCACTATCCCTTCTTATTTCTGAAATCTCATTGCATTTGTTGGTCAGAACAAAGAGGGTGGTCTCTGGTTTAAGTTCTTCCTGAAGGTATTGGTAATCACAGAGAAAACCTGATTAAAACCTGCTCCTACCATGATGCCTGCTCCTCTATCACATGATGCAATGATTTACATTAATAACAGTAGAGTGCAGAGAAGACCTGCTGAGCCTTTAATAAACTTCCTTTTTCCAATCACTTAGAATGTTCTTTAAAGTTGCAACTGAAGTAATACAAAGCCTGCATAACAGTATACTTGACATTTACGATCTTGGCAATAAATCTGATTTTCCTTTTTACAATGTCTGCTTTTGATTAATTGTAAAAAGTTTACTATAAATACCTCAAGAGAAACAGTGGAATGGTTAATAAACTACATTCTGCATGGTAATACCTTAAATTATAATGGAGTAAATGCCTTAAACCATGCACATTAAATTCAAAGTACTACAAAAAGCCAAATGCTCACAAGTTCAACTTTCATTACTATTCTCATTAGGGAATAATTGTGAGGCGCCCTGAATTTCTTCTAGCCTTGGCATCTATTAATGTAATGCATAATTCTGTACAGGTTTTAAGAGTAAAGCTCCACTGTTCAAATGTAAGCAAGGTTTGTAATGCATCTTAAAGACCCTTATTTTTCATAGTACAGCATGATTAAGTTAGAACAGCGAGAGACTGTAATCTAGACCTGAAAGTCTAAGAAACCTCCCCCAGTATTATTATTATTTTTTAGCATGACACAAGCGGAACACAAGGAATGCAATTATGCCAGAATTCTGCAGCAGCAAAGACCTGGCAGTGAGCTGTGCAGGGTGCGTTTCCATCACTTCAGGAAAACTGTCTAACCTGCTACTCATGGGTCCTTTTCTGGGAGGGTGCCAAAGCTGAAGGGTAATAGAACTATAATGAACAGCTCCAAAATCAAATTATGCTGTTGTAATGTGGCATTATTTGGCATAAATGATTTCATTGCAATTGAGAAAACAGACACATAGCCCACAGCAGGTGGTTGGTGATGAACTAGCACCAGATCAGTTGGCTTGTCGACAGAAAGAACGGCAAGAGAAAAGATTCTGCTTATAGAAGCAGGTCTGCTATCCAGTACAATAAACATAGAGATGCGTTATTAAAGGAGTAACGGATATCGCAGAGAATTAAAATAGCTACTGTATAAATGTTTCTGAAGTGTTTGTCTGACTCAGTGCAGAGGCCAGGACCAGACCGGTGCAGTGTTCACATCTCATTAGTCCCTCACCAAATAGGTGTGAAATGATGGATGTGCCATGATGCGATCTGCCCAAGACTTCGCTGTTCTTCTAATTACTGTTAGAAGCTCATTTTGCTTCTGATTCTGCCACTTGTAGACAGTCCTACCACAATCAACAGTTGAAATAAATCACAGTTCTTAGTAGCTTTGAAGAAGAGCAACCAGAAGTCATGCTCCCAACACTTTCCATTTTTTCCGGGTTTTTGGTTTTAATTGTAACTCATTTTTAACACAGAAAAAAAAGTTGCTTTTTTTAATAGGTCTTTACCTTAATTGCTTGTGCACTTGTAACATTTCAAAACCAGCTATTATCATCAACATGAGACAGATAAAGCGCTGAACGAGAAAAATCAGGTAATTGCTCGTTACAGTTGAATACTAAATAAACAAAGCAGGCATCTTCCAAAAGATCACTGGGCCTGACTATTTCATCCGTGCATGAACACACAATGCCAACGCGCTCACCAGCTCTTTGAAGATGCAACCGAAAGCTCTATACAAACAGGGAGTTGGGTTTACCCAACCGCATGCCCTGTTCCCTCGCCCCAAGGGCCGTGTGGACAGGCAGCTGCCCAGCACAAGGCAGCAGAAGAGCTCACAGAGAGCAAGTCTTCCAGATGATACACAAATCCATACAGCCACAGTAGACAAGTTCTTTGCGTGCACCAAAAGCCATGCACACAGAGAAGCGTGGACATGTACGTCAGAGGATTCCGTTTAATGCAAATTCTCCAAGAACATGAAAAAGAGTATTTTTAAATTCATATAGATGCACTCATAAGTGCATGCATCTATGCATCTACAGCAACAGAAAACAATGCTAAAAACTAGCCCAAGCCTTGAGAGGTTTTCATGCTCTGTATTTTCCCTAGAGATGCTGAATTATATGAGTAGCTTATTTTTTAATATTGTTGCTCTTCACTGAGATATGTTGCTCTGTTCCCCACATAACACAAAATTACGCTTCTCATCTTCTTTTTCCTTCTCTCCATCACATTTCTACAGACACAACACCACCATCAACTATCCACAAGCTCTCTTCATTTTAGTCTGCCTAATAATTCACCCGTTATTTCAGACCACAAGTAAACAGCCTCCAGGTAGATGTTTTTCCAGAACCGCGCATAAGGAATTTTCCCAGTATCCCTCTGCAGAGCCTGCTATCATCTGCCATTTGAGACAGATTAGGGGAACTCTGGCCTTGTCCAGTTTGCAATTCCTGTGTCTTGGGAAGAACCCATTGGAGACCACTAACATGAACACCCAATAAACACTGAGGATTCACATCAGTTGAAGTTCTGAAGGCAAAGCTGTTTATGTTTATTGCTTAAAACTGGCACAGTACAGCTCTTCTCTGTGCTTGAAAAACATTTATTCAGAAAGTATTTAAAAAAAACCCTAACTATTGATATCTTGATACTGTTTTATCCCACTGCTACCACGAGACGTCACCTTCACCATCAATCCCAGAAAACATCAAATTAAACCAAGAATACCTAATAGCAGAAGAGACTACAACGTAAGTTAGAACAGCGTAAGACTGGATCTTAATTAGAAAAATTCATTAGGAAAAGCCAAGGATGCTATTAAACTAAAGAACAACATCATAAAAGAGTTGCAAGCTTCCAACTCTTAAGTAAAATAAATGGTAAATAGATTTTTACTATCAAGTGTTGGTGTGCTGAAACTGGTTCTCACTCCTGTTACCTTGGTCCTGCCTCTTCTCAGACCCTGTTTCTGAAACCCTCAAGAGCAAGGCTGTGATAACTTTCTCTAAACCTCTTCACATTCTTGTACCATGACAGCTCCAGTGCTTGGGGACACTACGTGCATCAGAAATGCAGTTGCAGACCCCAGAGGGCAGAAAATTCTGTAAGAAAAGCTCCTGACTGTGGGAACATAACCCCGGACAAAATAAAAAATGCAGTTTTACCCATGCCAGCTTCAGATGAGACTGTGAAACCTACTTGTCAAGGACCCAAGAAGGGCATTTCAGCTTCAGCTGGTCTCCTGGGGAGCATACCTTTCTGAATGCCGTGCTTCGGCTTCCGATGTCAAACAAGTAAAGCCTTTCAGTTCTCCTACTTTACAACTTACTCCCGAGTTCAGCACCACAGGTCACACTGCTGCAGTTCAGTGTCTTAGAAGAGCACCAAGCCATAGGAAAACAGCAGAAATTTGTAGGCACAGAACAGCCTTTTTAAAAAGGCAGGAGCACTCCATGTAGAGACACAGGCTCACAGGATAACTTGGGCTGGAAGGGACCTGAGGAAGCCTCTAGTCCATTCTCCTACTCAAGGCACAGCCAGCTCAGGGGCCAGGCCAAGCTGCTCAGGGCTTTATCCACTCGAATCCTGAGAACCTGAAGGATGTAAAACCCCTCCACCACCACCACCCACCCCTACCACCCCCAGCCCCATTTGCTGTCATTCACAGTTATGATGGGAATGCACTCCTTCACTTCCTCCAGGTCACTGATAAACATGTTAAACAGAGTGAGTCACAGCACAGACCTCCCACAGTACTCTACTTGTCACTGGCTCCCATTAAGTTAAAACATTAGGTTAGAACAGGAGAAAAGCCCGAAGCAGACAAAAGTACTGGCAGCATAATTCACTGACAGTGCCCTAGGATCGTGGCTCTGCCTGTTCTGCCCTGACACATCAAGCCAGCTCACCTACATCCTTTTTTGCTTCAGGATCCAATCAAGCTATATTCACCTTGGCCAGTATTCAGCAGAAGTCTATAATAATTAGTTGTCAAGTCTTTCACTGCTCCTCCACAGCAATGTTACTCACGTATAGCAGTCCATGACAGATCTTGCCTAACCCTCTATTTCCTCCAACAAAGAAGAGAATAATCTTTCCAAAGTTAATGAAAAGGCATCATACATATATATTATTTCTATATGTAGGTTTCATTAAAACACGTAATTTCTTCATCTTCTCTGCAATACAGAATGATGTAACAGATAGCTCAGTAATGAGAATCCCACAAGTTCAACCAAGGAGAAAAAGGAGTGAGTATCATGCTCACTGAAAGGTCTATATTCCACCTTGACGAACTCGGGTATCCTTCCAGCAGCAGTGCTGGCCATCACTGGTCTCTGTTAAAACCAGCCTTTAAAAGGATGGATTATTTCTGGTTCTCCCCAGGTCCTGTGTCTGGTTCCACAGGTTGCCCTGCAAACAGCTGGTCCGGTGCACTTCCAGAAGTGGCTGCAGGGACAGCAGCACAGACCTAAAGAGCTTCCCCAGTTGTCCGGTGTCCATGGGAACTAAAAACACATGTGGGATCATGGTTCACTTTATGGCAAGAACCATTAAATAGATAAATTGTACAACAGAAAGCAATAACAACTTTGTATAAGTAGCAATAATCTCCTTTAATAATGATGATATAAATATTTCTTTTATTCAGCCTGTATTCAAACTCCAAACCAAGTTTTAAGCAATAATTTAAAAACTACACATTAAAAACCCCCACATATATATGCAGCGTGACTGGTCCCTGAAAGAGAAAGCAGTAACTAGGTAAGTCTGTGCATCCTTCACATACCCTCTGTGGCTGCTGGCTGGTTAACCAGCACAATGAATTTCATTTTCCTCATGGAGTCAGAACCCTGCTGGGTGAGGAAATTAAGATACAGAGGAAAGGGGGAGACAAATTTTGCTGCATTTTAAAACCACTACCACTTTTCCAGGCACAGAGAAATGAACAGCCTGGATATGGGAGAAGAGCTTGATCAGTGATAGGGTTTTAAGGGCTTCCATCACTTCCGTTAGGGTGCTACTGAAAAGTTAAGTATTTCTCAGCTCTGATTTACTTTCCTCTGATTTTTTACTCTGTCTTCTCACTTATTTATGTTCCTAAGAAAGATGAGCCAGGGGACTGCATGGCACAGAATGAGACGACCCCACGCATACATTATGGAGGTTGCTGATACTCTCTTACTAGTGCCATTAGCCACTTAAAATTAGTCCAATGAGTAGGATCTCATGTAATTGCAGCTTAGTTGATTTGAGCACCTTCTGCTCATTGTTCCTATTGCTGAACTCCAGGATTAGAGGACCTTGCTTGCTTGCGATAGGGGACTCTCCATGTATTCTTGCAGATCATGTAAACAGTGATCTGACCTGTCAAGTTCCCTTAGTTCCCTTATCATGTTCCATTCCAGCTTGAAAAGTCACCCTCAGCAACCCTGAAATCAGCTGTGTTTTGGGGTTAGCTTTTTGGGGGTCTATAGAGCAAGCAAAGTAGTGCTATAAGCTTTGTGAAGGAGTTTCCAGAGTCATTTGTAAACATTGAGTATTTTTGGTGCGTTTGGTGTGGTACCGATAACCTCATTGTGCCCTCTGTGACACCCTCACTGTACTTGCTGTCTTACAGAGATGACAGTCGACCTCCCAGGAAGTCAGGACAGTACTAGAGAAACATCTGAAAAACAAGTGGTTTTTTAGAGACTACTCAGGCTGCCTTTTACATGGTAATTCATAAACATGCATTTCACCCTTAAGTCATACCAAGTTGATGCACCAGAGGTCTGTGGTAACACCCTTGGCATTCGCTGGTACATGGAGACCCCGTGACACCTCTAAATTCACCACTAAATGTCAGTGGTATTACAGAGGTAAAACGTCAACATCAGCGATTTCTTCATGATGTAGGTGCCTGTCATCCAGCTACTGTGCTTGTATACCCTCAGCTTTGTAATTCCTAATGCTTATCCAGCTTCAGAGTCCCATGTTTTTTGAGATTCTGCAATGATTATAATTACTAAAGCAAGAGAATAAGCAAACACACTCCTTCCCTTTACTATAAGCAAACTGACTTGCTGCTGCCTGTGCAATGTTCCTGGCATATGCTTCCTAAATAGCCACCGTCAACAGAAAGAGCAGCTTGCTGGATAGAAAGCTGGCTCGGTCCCAAAAGCACTGTCACGTCCCAACTTCCTTTCCTCAGAAAGCGTTATTTATTAAGAAAGCTTACACTTGAGGAGGAAGAAGCATTTTGCAACGCTGTGTTCTCAAGCTCAAGAAAATCAGTTTGTCCAAGTTTCCAGAATGTTTGCGTCTCTCCATCTGCTGCAGCTAGTGCTGGCGTCACCAAATACTGACAGCAGGGATCTGCCAATTGCTGTGACTTGCTATTTTTTGTTTTTGTAAAAAACAAACCGTGAGAACACATTGTTTTTTAAAATGATGTCACAACATTAAAAACAAAGTTTGCTTGCAGAGTGGTCTTTCTCATTCCCTTTGGAAAAATATCTCTCTTATACAGAAGACAAAAAGAATAAAAAAAAATCTCATTTGCTGGTTGCTGAAAGCTCCTGGGTGTATTGCCGTAGGCCCTGCAGAATTGTTAATCCTGAAACCCCTCACTGTGCCAACTGTGACTCCTGCACCCACCTGCACACCCTGTGGGGATGGGATAGGGATCTGCCACCTCTCTCCTTGGTGTAGAGCCCCCCAGGACTCATGTACCCACCAGCTCAAGGGCAGGTAACGCTATGCTTGGCAGGGAAAGCCCTCAGAGTTAGGGTAAATCAAACTTGTATTACGTTATCTGCTTGCAAACTGCAATTCATGCCACTTCCCAGCTAACCTTGGATCTGGTTCTTTTGCCTTTGCACTCTACCGCCTCTTCAGGTGAACTGCGTTACTAAAGCCCTTGGAGTTACCGATGTAAAATCATTTGCCCAGTGCAGGTTACAGAAGCTGGGGAACTGAGGCCGTTCACCTGACCAGTCAATATGAAAATCAATGCCTGCTCCCAGCTACACTGCACCCTGTCTTCTCATCCTAGTCAACCTATGCCTTACATAACTGCAGCTTACTTTATTATCTCAATTTTTTTTTCTCCTTCCTGTTTACTGTCTCTTCCCTCTCCTTGGTTACTGACCTTTTTCCTTCGTTCTCATCTTTACAGAGACCACAACAGTAAGAAACCCCTTCAAATATGCAGAGGCGACACTGCTTTCCTGAACTTGTCTGTAGTGATTGTGTATTGGGTTGAACAAGACACCGGGTGCTTTCTTCTGTAGGATCTAAGCTCACTGCCATCAGTCTCCTTTGACTACCTGCTGGGTTAACTCAGATCCTCATCTTTACTGTACACTGCTACTGCATGTGAAGTAGCAGCAATGACTGCCTGTGTATCATTTCAAAAAATAACTATATATCCATCAAAAGAATACAATCCACTCTTAGCATTTACATGAGAAAAGTTACATGAAATACATTCTGAACGTGGCAAGAAGTCATAGTATTTTCAGCTATTCCAAATACTAAAATAAAGTTAAACTGGTGTTTTCAAAAAAAGTACTCTATCCTAACCAGCAAAATTGCTCTACATTTTGCCGTCACTGAAGACAATTTGAACAACAATCTAATTTGTGGTTCAACAGATGCGCTGTCACACACTGGATACGCATACATAAGGCTTCCTCTCACATAATGTCAATTGTACTTTTCATTTTGTGGATAAAAACAACAGTCACCATGTTTTAAAAGTGCAAAGAGGTTTTTCTGGCATCATTGTGCAGTAGCGAGGTGTCTAAATAGCTACTTTAAAAGAAGTTTCTAATAAGGTCTGGTCCCAGGTTCAATGTTTCGGAATATTTTGCTCTTAACAGCAGTGAGATATAACTGCTACTGAGTGAGACTAAGGGAGCAGTAGCCTCTTCTCTGATGTCTGATAAGATGAATTGAAAAGGACGAATCGCAGGAAATGCCACATTAGCGTGCCATCTCCACGCTGACAAAGCCTGCCATTGAAATGCCGAGAACCCAGTGGCTAAGGCAATGTTGTCTTGCACAAGAGATGCTGGAGCAAAAAAGGCAGTTAATATGTCATGCTGGAAACCTGGTATCTCGTACGTTGGCAAAAAAACAAGTGGGAAAGGGGTGAAATTCAGCAGTTGCACTTTTAATCCGTGAAGCTCCCCGCTTTGTGTTCTGCCCTGATACAGCTGTCAGGGCAGAGCAGCGATACTTACTGTAGAGCCACCTTCCTTGCAACCCACTTGTCTTTCCTATGTATGACACCACCTTGCTCAGCAGGATCTCCGTCTGAGCCAGAGTCCAGAGGCAATGCTGTAATACTCAAGACTGAGCAGGAATTGTGCCATTAACTGCTTAAAGGCAAATACATCATACACACTAAGAAATCGCATATAAAATTCTGGCCAATTTAAGTGATACATAAAGTCTGGCTGCGGCAGGGATCATCTTTTTGTTGCAGGCTGTAAAACGTCTTCACTCAGAAAAGCTGAGCAAGAACTCAAGGTGCAACACAAAAACGAATGCCACTGAATATATTAAAGAATGCCACTGAATATATTAAACAGTGAGTTAAAGCCTGTTTTGAGTAAATAAGTGGAGAAAATAAATGTGTGCATGATTTAACTGAAGCATCACAAATAAGAGGGAGAACAATTTTTAACTTGACAAAAAGAGAGGAAGAGAGAGACTTTTCCAGAGTTCAGAATTTTGTATTAGCACAGACATGTTCTCGGTAAAAGCAATTTTCCTCTCTCTCCCACTGAGCCATATTTGTCCCTGTTGCTACTATACTGATTTCAGCAGAGTATCATCAGGAAGAATCTAATAACAGCTAGTTTGTCATTACGCTTCCCTCAGTAACAAACTGAAGCACGCTGTGGTGCGAGTGGATGTGGTGAAACACTGAAAGACAGCAATTAGGAAAATGGTAAATATCACATCTTTTCCCATTCTAGAACTGGCAGTTTGCAAATCCAGTTTTTAGGCTATCTGATCACTGAGTAACTCAGTTCCCGTCTCAATTATTTACTCTAATATCCAAAGAAGTATTTTTTAAATGCCGTCTCCTCAAACTTGACTGAAAAAGTCAAGTGTATTAGAAGCTATGTTGAAGGTAAAGGATAGATAAACTTGAAAGCAGAAGGCTGTGATTTTAATGTTTTAAGTCATGTTAAGGAAGAAAAATGGTAAATAATTTTGGAAACTGCTCCAAAGGTTGTAATCTCCTCGAAAGAGTTTCTTTAATTTCTAAACAATCAGGTATTTAGAAAGTGCTGACAAAAAAAAACATAAAAGAGGAGTTATCTAGTTAGTTTGAATTAAATGTTAGTATTAACAAAAGCAAGAAAGACGACAGAAGAAAAAATGGTTTAAAAATCCACAAGAATATTACAGCTCTCCCCTTTGTTACTCTCTGTGAAATAATTTAAACAACATCTGTTTACTATAATATTTAATGAGCACCGCCGAGTTAGGGTAATCCCAGCTCAGGTATTTTCACAAAGCACTTAATCTTGCTGTACTTCTCAACCCTGATAGATCAGCCCAGAGACTTGCAAATGTGGGAAATCACTCATGTGCAGCACTCGGCATATCTCTTGGCTGCCCAGCTCCTGGAGGAGGTTTGCTGAGCTTCTGCAGAACGTACTGTCACAGAAAATAAGCAAAGAGGAAAGGAAATGGGTGAAGACGCTGGCCTAAGGAGAGTTATGGAAACTAATGACTGCGCCGTAACATGGGAAAGGAACAGGACAGGAACATTCAGTGAGCCAGAAGGGAAATTAAAGCCTTTTGAGGCGAATGTGAGTTATGAGGGGGCTCCTCGTGGCATAAGTATACAATTTATCTTCCTGTAAGAAAAATAAAGCCAACCTGGGACAGTAATCTAGCTAATTATGCAATGACTTTATAGACACTGCTTGAACAGAAAATACTTTGTCTATGGACTGTTTCCTCTGTATTTTCTGCCTGTTTGCCCATGGAAGAGCATTGCAAAATCTTCCCTTAGACTGTACTGTGTCAAAGTGAAAGAGTAACTTGATACCAACACTATAATCTCAGTGAAAAAAAATTACATTTCCTGCTGTGGTCCTAAAATCTTTTATTTCTCTACCATTCCTCAATTAATGGCTAAGGCAGGAAAGGACTGTACTAGACAAACTCTGCTTAGCAGCCCTAGTAATGCTAGTACTGGCCAGTTTAATCTTTCAATCATCAGCACCAAAGCAAGGAGTCTTGTCCTTATCATGAAATAAATACTGTGTTGCAGCTCTTCAGAGTGGTGTAGAAAATAACATTTCTCCATAAGAGCGGAATGCTCTCACAAACAGCCGTGATGGACTGGTTTAGGGCTCAGAAAAGCAAGACAACTTTGTCCAGAGATGGTTTTAGATTCCCATAGCCTGAGTTATATTTATTACCAAATGTAACATCTTTTGCTCTGCTTTAGTATTTGGATACCAATCTACCAGGACTTGGACCAACAATCGATTTCAAACAGTCCACTAAACCACTTACAGCAGGTTTTCCACCTTCTTGACATCAGTTTGGTCTCTATTTAGATTAGTAATCTCAACTGTAATCTGGATGATTGATCTGGTAAAAATCTCTACAGACAGTTACCAGTCTATTCAGAAATATAAATTAGAATAGAAATTAAACTATATACCTCACAGGTATAAAATATCAGAGAAGGACCACGACAAAGGACACTCCTTATGTTGGCAAACTGAAGCAGTGCGACAGAAAAGCCTGCTGGCTTTTTCCTGAGCAACTATGAGTATGAGAATGGCTGGAGTTAATTAGTTTAGGAGCGGAACTTGCTGACTGTGTAAGATGGTGTAACATTTTAAAAAAAAGTCACCTGGTGTGTAATGTAAGAAAAGCCACATGTCGAGCCTCTAGAATGTAGCTGCAGAAAGTTCTGATGGGGGATGACTGGAGTCAATAGGGTCACAAGGGTGTTCATAAGGATACCATTCAAATCAATGAACATGGCACTACGGGTAAGAAAGGCACTCCTAGTTTTCAAGGGCAAAAATAGCTGCATTACAGCCTCAAACAATAGCCTGAGAGGTGAAAATTTAAGATCATCTTGTGTTACCACCACTCTGTATTAAGCACCTCTTTTTTATCCGTGATCTGCACTACATCTATCTGATAATGAGTGAGATATGTCATATAATTACACTTCAAAGAGGCTAGGGTAATTGATGATCATTGAAAGCTGGCTTTCCTATAATATGCTAAAACGAATGAAGCTCCTTGTGTGCTTTTGGGGGCACCACTACAGCAGAGATGTCTAATTACTAAGAAGTTCAGTTCAACAGATGTCAACTTATCAGTTCAAATAGCTATTTCATAAGGACAAAGATGAAATATGGACTGAAGGAGCTCGTCTGAACTTGCAAAATTTCACTCTGCCACCTTCCCCAACACTCAATAAAAGCTACTAAAGAAACCTGTGAAAGACCTAATTCCAGCTGTAGCTTCGTCAGCATTCAACATGTGCTAAATGATGCTTTAGCAAAAGGACGGCTGGTGTCAAGCTGGAGGAAGGGCAGGGGAGCCTGTTGCATGGCTAAATGTTTTTTTTCATGTGAAATGTCTTGTAAAAAGGTGTACAGTGAGGAGGAGGAGGAGAAGAAAAGATGGGATATTATTGTTATCACCATAGTTGCTACAAGGAAAAGCAACTCTGTTGACAATAAAGGTTCAGGAATTTGTCACACCATTGAAGCAGCCCATCTCCAACGTGGTGAAGATAACTGAGGAAAAAGAATGAGAGGTATTTTGGTGATGACCAGCCACCTGCCCTCTTACAGGCAATATGTCTTTGGTGAAAAACTAGCTTTTGCACCATTTTCCTTTCTGCCAGCTCTAAGAAAAATGATAATGCCTATTTCACCAAACTCTGACCTTACAACAATAGAGGGACACACAGCGTAGGTGGAATCCTACACAATTTCACACTTCTTATGCTCTAACTCACTAGAGTCATTAATGATTAAAGAACAGATCTGAGAGCACACACATCAAACCTGAGGCTCTTTGTTGAACCCACCCAAAACAAAAAAAAAAAAAAAAGATTATGATGTGCTGGGCTACCTCTACTGCACAGAGCAAGCAAGAGCATGATTGTCCACAGAATTTCTACACGGAAACCTACCAGCACCATTTCTTTAGTTACTACCCCATTTTCCCCCCCCTCTCTTGAAGAAAATATTACAAGTCAGAAGAAAATTGTGACTATGTACAGGCAACTAGTTTAGATAGTAGTTCCAGGGAAGATGAGATCCGTGCCTGTGCTATTTAGACTTACTGTGAGGACAAAGTACTCAAAGTAGAAAAAACCCAGAGCTTGAGCTGCAAAGTAAAGCGTGCATCTCATTAGTATTTGTCTCTGTACCCCAGCACACAAGCTGAACTTTTTTTAGCTGCCACAACATTAAAGCTCAATTAAAGTAAGTGCAGGGCTTAGTGAGCTTCCTGAAGAGGTGAGCAGCCACCTGGGTTTTGAGATACTCTCCCTTTCCTCTGGGCCTACTCCAAGGAGAAAGAAAGCATTAAATGATACCCATTTATACCTATCAACTCTGAGTGCTCAGTCATATGGAAAAGCCCTGTACCAATCTTGTATTAAGATAAACAAAGATATGTTTCTATTAATTCTCTCTTTTTATAAGATTCCTAATTTAGAGGAATAGTATCTTTCTAGCACAGAATGTGCCCTTCATTAACATTTATCTGCCTTATTTTTTATACAAATTTAAACAAGGAGAATTTAAAATTGCGTATGGCACTGTATTTGGCAGTGTTGTCCAATGCCTGTCACTGGAATGAGACAGGAGATTATGCAAGGTAGCAGAGCTGCTCCTTTTTCTTTTTTATTTAATTTATTTTTGTGGATTTATATTACAGTTTTATCCTTTTCCTAATAGGGAGATAATATGGTATATTTTAAAAGTATCCAGTGGCTATTCATACATTTTTGAAAAGCTGGGTGTTAAAGATTAAAGGCAACAAGAGTTACACAGAGAAACTGTTTTTCATTTCTCATTTCTCTCTCTCTTCATTCTCTTCTTCAGCTACCTCCTGCAACACACACAGACATATTTCTATGCTGGCCACTCAGTGTTTTCACACAGATCACTTAAATAATCTTAGTGTTTCTGTTTATTTCCCTGGCAATTCTCTGGCCGCTAAAAGTTTATGCTTTTTAAATCTGTTTATTACACCCTTCCAGCTTAATTTCTTAATCCTCTTTTGTTATTTCTATTTTTGATGTTTTTAAACTGGGAAAGCTGCCTTCTTTCTTCCTGCAAGGTTTAAATGAGTTCTTTAATCATACAAGCAGCAACACATACTCCTGCATGCTGCACCCACCTTCTGAGAAGCATTCCCTGACAAAGTCCTTCCTCCTAGTCTCGCTCTTCCAGTCCTGGTTACACAATACTAAAAACTTAACAAGTAGCTAATAGGACGAACAGACAGTGGTAAACCCCAACTTTCATATAGCATTCACAGGCACCAGAGAGAGGAGATGTACAATGCACTTGTGCACAGCCTTAGACTGAGCAATTTCACAAGAAAGGTAAAAAACCTACTCCCAAGTTATTAGCCCACGTGATGCTGCCACGAACAAGGCGTACGTACCACTCCAGCACCTCCTATTTTGTGTAGCCACTCACTCACTGTTTAAGTGATCCTCACAGAACACGATCACAGCCACTCTCCTGTTCCACAGTCTTACTCACCTGCTTAGCATTAGCCTCATGCATTTCTCCTATTAAACTGCAAAGGCGTGTCAATAATGTTCATCAGGTAAAAATGAAGAGTTCACATATATGACCCGATAGGATAATATTTTATCCTCACTTGGCAGAGGTGAAATATGGCTATGTAAGCCCATGGAGATTTAGTCTTATGTACCTAAGGAAATATAGTATCTTAATGACTTTTTATAATATACTTTTTCTCTATTTTCCTGGTTCATGAATCTGGTACTGAAATCTCACAGATACCACTCAAATTACATTAACCTTGTAATACTGCAAGTCTCAATGACTGCAGACAGCAGTGAATATTGAGTTAAAGTAATTTCAGAGACAAACCAAATGACAATATTACTTCTTCTCAAGATCAGGATGCATCGATATAACTTCTTTGTATGTTGAGCGTGCCAGATTTACAGGAGATGTGACTACACTGTTCTTGCCTTCCTTCTCAAGTTAGTAAATACAACTGTGAAGAAATGGGGTGGTTTCTTTCTGGAGTAAAATCCTGCCACACCAATGGCCAAAAATAATCAAGCGATATTATTCAGTCTCCTTTTCATCTCCATAGAGATTAGCAATATTAGAAAGGGAAACACAGCTTTAATTAGTCTGGTCACAGAAAAGGAAAAATACATGATGGCTCTTGCAGATAAATCAAGGGAAAGATATAAATCGCATCTCAGAAGGCAAATAGTAATTTTCTCCTGGATCTCAGACCAGGTAAAATCCATTATACTACTTAAATCCTGTAGCAGAAAAACTACATGCTTGTGACTTAACACTCTAAGAGTATTTCTAAAAAACATGTACTGATTTCTCGGTTTGGTGAACATCAATATGTGTAAGCCAAATAGTTACTGAGGCAAACTTTAGGCTGCTATTTACTGTGAAGGACAATCAATCTTAAAATTTACCTTAATGTAGTAAACATCACATGGTTCCTAAATTATTGAAACACGCCCCAAGCACTAGATATTTCTCTAACTCCAGGTATTTCTCTAACTCCAAGTTAGCTCAAATGCTCAGTACTCTCACAAGACCTTATACCACACCTGACATTTCACTCACCTCTCTTTTACCCATGCACTTGTTCAGCAAAGCTAAACTTTATAAGCAGATATTTAAGAATATGCTTCTCTGGAAGAGACACCCCAACCTCTTCTTCAGGGCTTAGCATTTGAAACAGATACACCAGTGCCACTTTCTAATGCAAATCCAAATTCCCCTACGCGGAATGTGATTAGCATGGGCCACTCTCACCGGGCAGAAACTCTTCAGCCTGAAATGTTACAGAGCAGATACAGATGGCTTTTGACAGGGAAGATCAGGATGAATTTGTTAAAATGGAAAGTAAAGCACAATTAATGATGGGATTCAAAAATGTAAGACACAGAGCCAGGGCAACGAGACAGAAAGGCCCTGAAAAAGACAAAGCCCTCCCTGAACTTACAGTGAACCACAGTGTTGGCAGTACTGCTGCAACAGGGTGAGAGAGCACAAAGTGCCTTCGCTTTTCCACACAAGCAGCTTCACAGAACAGCTCCATCTCCAGAGCACACTTGGCACAGCGCAAAGCTACATCTGCAGGATACATATCAACTTTCTCCTGGGGGTTAGGAGTGCTGGAAGTGCAGCGTGTTTTGCTCGTCAGCCTGTTAGCGTGCCTGCTTCGAGCAAGAGCAAAAGTTAGCAGAGGCAGTTAGCCAGCAGAAGAGCTCCTTGCTCTGTCTGCAGCTGCCCTCGCTGGCAGGAGGCTTGCCACGCCAGCGACACAGCTGCCTAGCATGCTACACCCATATTTTGCTCTAAGGGTTGCATTTGTCCCTTAATTATGTTGCGGCGTTTAAGTCTACAGAGACCGGAGTGATTAGATGTAAAACTACAGCAGTTATAAAGATCTGAAATATGATCACACAATGTGACTGCAGGACTGATAGAACAGCCCCAATTAAAACTTTGCACTGGAATCCTGCTTTGAAGTATGAAGCTGCTCCTCAGCTGTACCACAGCATCTGCCTAGGATGGTCTGAGGATACAGAAAACATTTTTAATCCAAACCAAAGTAACTTTATTTGTTACATAAATACATTTATAATAAGCGTGGCTCCACCAGGGCTCACAGGAGAGACAACGGTTCTCTCAAATGGTTCCATCAAAACTACATTATGGGAAGAGAAGAGCACAAAGGGAAGCAAATGTATATGGTCTACAAACAAACAGGAATAAAATAGCATTATTAAGGCACTGAATCCAAGCCCTGAAAAAGTTAGGAAATGACAGAATTCAGCTTGTTTGTATATCATGATAATTTGCCCCTGCCTCCTGCATATATGCAGTCCAGGCGAGTCTTCATGACCTGAATATTCACTTTGTCCTGCAGGATTCCTACGTCTCCCCGAACGGACAATGCTCCCTGAATAAGCAGCGATTCCTTATTTTCGCCTTCTCCTAGAGATCCAGTGTGCTGCTCTATGCCTTACTCACTGCGTGCTGCTCTGAAGACAGAATTATTCATTGTTTCAAAGGGTTTTCTCTGGCACTGACAAGGTAGTATCTGAGAACTTCTCAAATATTAATGACAGCTGTTTGCACAACGTGCCTGTGAGGTGATAGGATGTGTAAGAAGGTAGCTTGTTTTGGACTGGGCAGCAGTCAGCCTTTTAACAACCTTCAGCTGGGAAAATGAGGGAAGAAGTGTCTGTTCTAAGGGTGAGGGACTATGATAAGGAGTCTATTTTGCTTGAGACTTGCTTGAGTTTTGTGAAAAATTAACAGCCAAAGGAAAACAGAGTGTGAATCCTACCCCAGGCTGAAAAGCAGTAAACCTGGCTTTACAAGAAAGGTTGTTACAGCCGACCATCGCCTCATTTTTCACATGTAGAAACTGAAATACACTGAAATAAGGACAGATAGTGGCCACCTGTGTAGTGTATGCAATTTGGCACCCGGGTCTTGATTCTGGGGAACACCTGCTGCTGCATAAACCATTATAATATTCAAATTGTAACATCTAAATAACTCATTTTCAACTGTGAGGGCACAGTGACTTTCCCAATCAGGCTCCAGGGGTTCAAGGCAGGCACAAGATGACTGGGGACAAGTAATTAGTGACCCTCTCAGACTTCTCATCTCACCTCCTCACATCTTTGGTAAAGGCTGGAAACCCACTCCAGGGGCAGCATTCGGTGGCCTTGAACATGAGACAGCCCTCTAGCAGTCGCCCGCCGCCTCCAGGTCCTGCACCAAAAAAGCGCAACAACGCTGGAAACTTCAGCCACAAATGAGGTAGGGATGGGCCGCACAGCAGTAGCCATGCCAACAGCATCAGGTACTAGAAACCGGAATATGACACTGGCCACTGTCACCCAGAAAATTTGTCCGACGCTGTGTGCTACAATGGATTAACTGTCACCTTAGATTACTATTAGTGAAACTAACATTGAATTAGCTTTCCTTTAAATTAAGTCAAAATGTTGGCTAGAGACTTCTCCCTCCCATGTCCTGCCAATGAAAACCTTTCTTAACAGATACTTTTTAATCTGAGCTGTCATCATTTTCCCCACCACAGTAATAAATACCTTACTTTGCTCCCATTCTTGTGAAAAATATAAATTTAACATTGTTTCAGTAATTACACAGATGCATCAACTAATTTGTACAGGTCAGCAGTACCACAGCTACCTTTGACACCTCCTGTGGATGGAAGATCCCATTCCCTTGCTTCCCAAACTACAAAAGCACCTCACAATTCCCCATGCACCTGCTAAAATAACTTCCCTGCTACAAAGACCCCATTCTTTTCAAGAAATAAAGGAAAATGTCAGCCACGGCTGCAGGACCAAAAGCCTCCCATCCTGGGACAGAGAAGTTTGACAGTCAACAGTCCACTGTATTTGGGATCTGACAGGTTTTAACAGGATGGATTTAGGCTCTGCTTCCTTACACAAGTCAACAGACAGAGTACATGCAGAAGGAAAGGTATTAAAGAGACACAGAGAAGTTCACAGCAGTCACAGCATCCCACGCCTTTCTCCCATCTCTCTCAGGGACAAATCCCGTTTCATTCCTCCTAACAGCAACATGCTCCTGCCTGGATTCATGCTCTTCTCCCAGCAAGACAGGGGACGACTTCTCTCTGCTGTACGGTAACACAGCCAGTCTCATCTCATATTCACATCAGCTCTCATTGAAATTTGGGAGTTACTCAGTATAAGGACAGCATAATTAATTAGAAGGTCGTGTACTGTATAGTAAGAAGCAGATATTTTGAAAGGAAGAGTGCACTTACATCAATGCTTAAATACCTGCCTTTCTGTAGTTGGAGGATATTTAAAAAAAAAAAAAAGGAATGAATTACAGCTCATTACAAAAGCTGATATATCCAGTTTTTCTTACACGGAGAAAATCAACTGCGATTAACAGGCGAGTGACCACTTCTTAATTGACAAAGTTATTATTTTTTACGTCCAGGTTAATTTGTCAACACAAATTTCATAGCAGGGAATGGAAACTGGATGAATGAAATAATTTATAGTATTACAGGATTTTCTTCCTCTTTTAAATCAAATTTTCCTTTGGGGTTAGTTCAATTTGCTCGTGTTCCTTTAAATTCAGGGACCAGAGTACTTATATTATGCAGTCTAGTCCTCATAGTCTGGCCAGTTGTTGACCAGCAGATGTGTATATAAAGCAACATATATATACACACACTATATTTATAGTGTGTATAGAGAGTTATATATATGTATAGTGACAAATCTTGCATAGGACAAGACATGAAGAATAGTCACTCGGGAAAATCTGGAAGTCAGGGAAGAAAAAAACAAAATACAATAAAAAAAAAAAAACTTCATTATTATAGAGTTTGTAAAAGCAGCTGAAGAACTTACCTGCATAACAATCTTGAAGCCACTGCCTGGAAGATTTACTCTGGGTAAGCAAAGACCAGTAAAAGAGCTGCGAGGCAGGTTTAAGCAAGACATCACTGTTAAACTGTCTTGTTAAACAAACTACCTGTCCTGAAAGCCTTCAGCTTCATTGATAAAAATACTGAGAAAAATCAAAGCCCACCCAGCTGGAATAATCAGCCAAGAGGACTCAGAGGAGACTGAAGCCAGACAGGCTGGATGAACAGATGCCTTGAAAAATTACATGTAGGAAACAGATAAGTGAGGGCAAAAAGCAGTGGTGCAGCGTGAGTTCCTGGAACTCATCTGAACCCCTTCATAAAAGCATTGCAGGCACGGCCAGTTCTATTAATGAAGCTTTTTAATGATAATCTCTACGTTATGTTTCTTCTCTCTGCATGAAGGTCATTTTATTAACCAGTGTAACTCGCAAACAGATCTTGCACACAAATTTTGCTTTTGCTTTTCTTTCTCATCTTCTCATTTTGTGTATAGAAGTGTAACAGTTGCGTGACTCACTATGTGGAAATGGATGAGAAGAGTCTTTTCTCCTCCAAAATGCAAAGCTGGAGGAGTCACTAAAGTGCACTGGAAGAGTAATGCTGCTGTAGACTAACCATCAGATGCGAGTTCCTTAAAAATTATTTAACTTTACTTAGCTAGTAAACAAGCAGGTGAGAACAGAGGCAAAGCAGCAACTCCCCCACCCTCCACATCCCCAAATCCTCCAAAGGTTGGATGTACCAGGGAAAAAGCTAATACTCTCTCACATTGCAACCCTTTCTGTCACTTTTAGGAGGAATCTGAAAGGGAGTATTGTAAGTAAAAGTTGGACTTTTTTTTGTATTTAAAATGAGAGATAGTTATTTATACAGGTAGCATATTTAAAGAACTTTTTGTTCAAAAGAAAGCTATTAATCAAGATTTTTTCCTCCTTTGGAAAGACAAGAGAAATAAAAGGTTTACTTTTTCATAGTCCCCAGATATCTGGAGAGGAATGCATATAGTGTTAAATGTACCTGAGGCAGTTGGCTGTGCGCTGTGATTCTTTATACAATATTAGGCCCAGCAGGATGAGAAACAACTAATTGTCCTGGGCATAAGACTCGCATTTTGATATATTTTCAAAAGGAGACACAGCAGGAAGCACATACCTTTTTACGCCTGAAAAGGTGGCATGAACTTGAACCTGAAGCACCTCAGGTTCCTGGGCTTTTTGGGTATGTAATGCAGTCACATGAAACAGTTATTACATGACAGGAATTACTGCTTAGCAGTTAAGTAAAAAGCAAGATTCTGTGCAGAATTAAAAAAAAAAAAAGAACGGATGAAGAACAGTTTCCAGTTTTCTCTGGAGCACCAAAATATTTTGTTTTCTCTTGTAGAAGAGAGTGTCTTTAGGTGTGGAATTACGAAGAATCCCCCAGGAAGAAGCATTCAGTTGAAGAGCTAAAATAGCTTTTCCGCACATGTTAATTCCTTCTTCGAGAGGGAATGCAGGACAGGGAGCACTTTAGAAGAAACTTCTATTTACAAGTTCTAATAGCTTTGTACGCGATGATTTCTTTCATGAGACATCTCAACCACTTACAATGTATTCTTACATTTTCAAATATCAAGCAAAGTAGTGACAGATGCTGTGAAGCAGCCGAAGAGATAGCTCTCTCTCCCTGTGATTTATTATGTATTCCATTAGATAGTGCTGCTCAGCTGAGCTTTTGAAGGTGGAAGGCAAGATTAACAGAGGAGGGAAGGCTTCTTATTAATTAAAGCGATGCACTGCCAATTGTAGGGGCGATCAAATATTGGTTCAGTCTTACCACTGCTGCTTACTTTTAATAGGCATGCGTCTATTTGATAAAGGTGATGGAACTGCGCTGCAGAGCAGAGGCTGCACGCGAAGTCACAGCCTCGTTGCTCACCTTGTTTAAGATCAGATTTGTGCATACTGACAAGACAAAGACTTATGAGAAAAACAGTTCAACAAGTGCGAAGAGACCACGGTATTGAACCTGAAAAACAAAACTGTTCATTACTTGAACAGCGTAACAAGGCAGTTTATAAGCAGTATGCTTATTTATTGTAAATGCTGCAGCTAAGCTAATGATTTTTGTTTTAGTTGGAGTTCAGATTCTCACTTTCATCAGCATTATCTTGCCAAATATGTTCCCAAGCTTATTGTAATTTAGGATTTGACACTAGCAATTGTCTTTTTTTTTCCCCTCAAAGGATGAATTAGTTCACAATAAAAGATGCATATTAGGCAATTTATTATGCTAATGACTTGCAGAAAAAAAGCCAAATTACCTTGATGGTAGATTATATTGAACAATAAAAACCCACACTCGTTGCAATTCTCAGTGAACGCATAGTTTAGCTGTAGTTAGCTACAGGAAGTTTCCTGGTAATAGTATCCACATTCGAGACAAACAGAGATGCATTAGCAGTAACCACATTCATAGTGAAACAATGCAGACAGATCTCACTCGGATTTGTAATTATGTCTCATTACCCTTCAGTAGTCATTTTTAGCTCAGCTTGGAAGCGGAGCTTGTGTCACGACATATGGTGCATACGCTGGCATTTGCTACCTGATTATTTTAAAATCTATCATCTGATTTCAAGCAAACTGAAAGAGAAGTTGAGACTCAAAAAAACATTAAGGTCTGTACAAATTTTATGCAAATAGGCGAGTCAGGTAGAAGAAAAAGATTACATTAATGTTCCTCATTGATATAGAAGCTTGACCTGAAAATACGAATCCACAGGAAACAAAGTATCCTGCGTTGTTCCCAGAATCGTTATTCACTTTGAGCTATGAAACCTTTCCTACCATACGCTGCGAGCCCGGCCACCTTCACTGACCTCCCTGAGACCTGGGGACATATGCACTTCAGGGCACGGGGCTATGACTCACCTGGAAAAGTAGGAGAGAGATATGGAATCTAATAGCTACACATCATTAAGCTTACACAGGGGTAAGGATATTGGTGGAGAGAAACATTTTTGACAGATGGATTAACATTCCTAACTTCAGTAAAAGTAGATTATACAAAAAATTTAGATGAGTATCAGAATTATTTTTTTAAGTTGGGTCAATGACAAGATTCAAACAGACACAGAAAAAGCTGTTCTGTGATAATGGCAGGACATAAAATAATCAGTCTTACACGAGCAAGAAAATAAAGAAATCAACGTAACTGGAGGAAAAATAGAAAGTGGCCTGAACACTAATCCTGCACCAACTCTAATCAAATATCTGAACAAACTAAATCAGCTCAGACTCTTCCAGATTCTCCAGCACCAAGAAAAGCCAGCAGCAGCATCAGAAGGCTACAGTGGAATGAGATTTGACCACATGTACTGACAAAATGAAAACAAGTCCTTTTAAGCAGATGATTAGAGGGATTATTACCAATAAGAAAAGAAGCAAATGCACTTAAGAATTTAGTAAGTTGAGGTTTCTGAATGCACATCATCATGGGGTTTTTTTCTCCAATCACTGTTACTGTTACCTAGTACCTCTGAATCAATCACCCTGGCATAAACATCATCCTTATTTTCAAGTGACTAATTACAACTCACTTTGTCTTTACACTTATGTAATCTGCACTGCTTAAATTAAGCTTTTATATATTTAATTGTTATTCATTTCTCTGTTTGGGGGGCAAAAAAAAAATTAATTAGTCAAAGCTTGCATCTTCCTCCACTGGTTATCGCGCACACACTGACCTTTTCGCTATGACATGCACAGGCAATGCCATCACACAAAAAGCAAGGACAATGATCTGGAGCTAGGTTAGTGACAAATGTTTGCGGTAGCAGTGGAAGTTCAGCATCACTGTAATAACATCAAAAGATGGAGCTGCAGCTTACTGGTTCTCAACTAGCACATTATGAAAATGAGCATTTTCAGTGTGTTCTGTAGCAGGAAATATTTTATCTGCTAGAAAACCAACAGCTTTTGGAAATGATTAAGCTCTCAAGCTTCTTTTCAGCATTTAACAAGCTGTGAAAGTTGTTTACAGTGTTGGATGTACAGCACCATCACTTTTATCCTCTAATGCAGCGACGAAGATACAACATAAATGAAACCCCATCTTCTTTTCCTCTGTATCATTGTTCTGCACTTTGTTAAAGTATGACACGTGAAAAAAATCTGTAATATAAATAATTACCTAGGACCAATTTAAAGTTCAACATCAGTCTGTAGGAAGATCTTTCATGATTGTCACTAGTAGGAAAGCTGAAAAACTGAGAAGAGTGGCTGTAGCATCAGAGCGAGTAGGATTTGGGGAAAGCTGTTCCAAAATGCAGTCGCTGAGTGAAGCTAAGGCCTGGTCTGCACAGGGTAGGTACATTTCCCAGCACAGAATGGCAGTTAAGAGGGGTGACTTTTTCACTGCCTGAACACGAGTACCAGCGTTTTGACACCAACACAGCAGCGTTGAGGTGGACGGAACCTGCCCAGCAAGCACATGTGCTCTGTGTTAGCGAGTTACTCTTTGACCAGGTGAGCTATTTCTACCTAGAGATCTTGCCATTATGGGCAAAATGCATCCAGTTTGGGCACACCCAAAGAAATACTTTCCAGTCTAGTCAGGACCCCAGTTTTGGCAAAGCTTCATTTTCTGCTTTAGGATAAAAACCTGACAATATCCTGATTTCCCTAAATCCTACTCCATCCCCTCCATTTCAATACATGATCTAGTTACCTGTGAAATGACTGATTTGATTATCCATGGATGTGCGCATAGCATTCACATGAAAAACCGCAACACAGGCTGAAGCATATACTGTAAAGACAAAAAACACAAATGTTTAAAAAAAAAATCAAATCAAAGCTCACAAAAATACTAAGAAGCAGCTGTGACTAAGACAACAGGCATAGATTCAAGCCCTCAGCTTCCTGCTCTCAATACTGCATGACACCAAGCATGTCATTTGAGCATGCTGTGCCTGGTCTCCCATCTCTAAAACAAACACAACAGACACTAAGATGCCGCAAGTGTATGTGGAGAGATTATTTTGAAACCTGCTTCCTTTTCCACTGGTTTCCATGGAAAATTAGCATCTCCCTCTGCTAACGGTGCTCATTTCGGTAAGGCAGGCAAGCTCAGTGAGAAACACAAGAAAGTTCAGACAACTGTAATTTCAGAGCATGCTGGGTAGGGAGGAAAAAGGCAACAGTATGTTTGACAGGCCAGGCCAGGGGAAAAGGCATTTGGCTGCAGCCATTCCCTGCCTCGGAACGTGCCTGTGAGGGGTGGAAAGCCTCCTCACGCTTCCTGCTCATCTGCATTTCCACACTGTCTGGCACTCAGCTCTTCCTCCCCTCGGATGAGCTGCTTGCAGCCCACAGCTGCTCCCTGCACCCCTTGTTTCCAGTAGTGGAGGGGGAGGTTCGGTTTCCACCCTGCAGTGATGCCAGCGTGGCTTTCCTTTTTTTGACAGTGCCTCAGTCACTATCGTGGGTCAATCTGTACCCAGAAAGAGACGCACGAGGGTTCAATTGTGTATTGTATGAATTTCACTCCTTTCCAGAAGCAGATCTATTCTGCCTTACTGTAGCCATCTATAGATTAAACATTCAGTCAAAACAACTCACTCAGACTTGCTCACTGAAGAATGGAAAGGGCAACTCAACTCCCCTGACTTAGAACAATATTAATGCAGGGTGAACTGTCCTTTGGAAAAGTTACCCTTCCACTGCCTACGGAGGCTGCCTAAAGATTAATTTTAGACTGCATGTTTAATGCAGGTCAGGTGGAATATGAAATGATTTTCTGGCCTTGTATTTATTGCCCTTTTGTGTCAGAGGTACAGCATATTTACTCTTATTCAATTAGGGAAAAGATTCAATTAAATGCACAAAACAGGGTAATTCAGAAAGTTAAAATACAATGGCATATCATGGCAGCCACACAGTGCTATCAGTAACAATGCTCTTGAGTTTAGTAA
Organism: Chionis minor; assembly: GCA_013398295.1. Classification (NCBI taxonomy): domain Eukaryota; kingdom Metazoa; phylum Chordata; class Aves; order Charadriiformes; family Chionidae; genus Chionis; species Chionis minor. The sequence continues at coordinate 199,520 of VZSF01008496.1, read as the reverse complement.
GAGAGTACTGAAGCTGTGCTTAAACATACATGCAGGGAAGAAGGGGCAGAAATACCATTACTATTCTGAATACACCATCTGCGAAGAAAGTAAGAACACGAGAGCAGCTGTATTTACTGAGGCTACTGGCTATCTAACTCAGCGGCACATTCACAGAGAATTTGGAGGTCTCTGTATTTTAAGGAAACGTATGACTGTCTTGTCTGTCCATCTGTATTTCCTCTCAGATCTTGCTTCATTCTCCTTTCAAAGGACTGGCCATTCCAGGACTGGTCATTCCATTTGGGAACACACATTAATAGTCTGATAGAAGTAGATCCATGTTAAGATCCAACTACAACTAAAAATAGTAATATGCTACACTATTAATTTAGTGTGTCAAGTCTATGCCATAATTACCACTAACAAATTCATATTTTAAATACAAAACAAGCCCTTTATTTCACACATGCAGCCAGACTTTCTCAGGGCAACGTGCAGAGCAAGCAAACATCTTGGAAGCAAAAGGCCTCAAAGACAGACAAAATCCAAGTAGTCAGCCTACAATTTAGTTCATGACAACAACTACTGACTGATTGAATTCTCTGAGCTTTTCCTCTGTCACCACTAGGACCAGGGAAACAGGGAGTTACCACAAGGAGACATGGAGACTTTACAAAGCGTCCCCTTCAGTAGCATTGATCGGTGTGGCATGTATTACCACACGGCAGGACGCTGCCACATCCCCATGGCTGCACAGCAGGCTTCCCCCTCCCTGGCATTTAACACAGAGCAGTAGCCACCTGAATCAGAGAGGTCCGCCTGCTTAAAATGAAAGATGACATTTTCATGAAACCAAATAAACCCAGGAATGGCAGATGGTGTGTATGTGCAGGGAGGGAGGTGGAGGAAGGAGAGCATGGTTTAAAAAAAGTACCTGCCCCAAATACAGAGCAAACTACAATCAAATTACAAGCACTGGCAAAGTGAAAAGAAAGGGAAGAAGTAATCCTCTGGCGATGGTATAGGGAGAATGTTGGAGTGTAATCAGTGTGATTAGGTGTAACTCTGTGGATCCAGCAAGAACAAAAGAATTTGATAGCCAGGTAAAATGGAGTACCCAGGGATTATGCATTTCACGGTTCATATCCGTCAGAGAGAACACACATGAGCTGCACCTTCCAGAAAATCTCCGCACAGATTGGCAGCAAAGCTTTCAACAGGACAAGTTACAGTTGATAAGGCCAGAGGCAGCAGTCACCACATGACAGTGAAAGCCCATCTCAGACAGATCACCTTCCTCTCTGTCTTTCTCAATACCTGCTCGCATTTAAGCAGATAAAACTCGTTGACTCTCATAATGTCCAGGCCACACCCAAAAATATTGACAGTGTTCGAAGTTCCTAGTAAAGTTGATTTATTTTTTTTTTTGGAATGTGTTATATAACCACAGCAAATCCATCAGTGCCTTGTAGATCACCATAGAAACAGGCTGACAACTCTCAGTGCAAGAGGAAGAAGCCCTGATCTCAGCTTGGAAAAAATGCTGATGCGAGCGGTCAAACACACGGACCTCCCGCCCTCATTTCCAGCATCATGGACTCCTGCTGCTCGCTTACTCTCAGCCTTTTGGCTGCAGGATCGGATGGAGGGTTTCCTACTCCACAGAGCACTACGTAAGACACTGTATCATTTTCTACCAAAGAGAGTAAGACACTGAGGCTCTATTCCAAATTGAAGATCACAAAATAAAAATAGCTAACTTGGTATTTCTGTAAGAAATAAGACTGCCTTAACTATCTGAACTGCAAAACAGTGGGGTTCCTGTGCACTTGAAGGTGCAGTGGTTGCTGCCATTACCCCTTTTTTGGTGCTGCCTGGTGCATCTTCCTAATGACCTGGGTCACAAGAATAGAGAAAAATCACACAATCTACGAGGCCAGAGGCTAGAATTGCTCTGCTGAAGGGGGGAAAAAACGGGGTAAAAGAAAGGCTTAGTGTTATTCAAGGGGACATGTATTTATTAGGGACTTGTACAGCACCTCCATTTCTTTATTTTTAGTGTTGAACTAGAAAAGTTTCAATGGCATTTCTTCCTTGCTGAAGTATCTTCCTGGACAGGTACCCATTTTTCAGTGGCCCTCACGTCATGTGAAGTAGGAAATGTGTGTGTTTCCACATAATTCTTCAAATTAATACTCAACAAATGAACTGATTAATAGTTCATAAATACTAATTGTACTTGATTAGAGAAATATACACCAATTGCCCTGTTCATTGACCTGAAAATACATTCCTCAGCTTAATGTATTTCCCTAAATTTTGAACTGATGACAGCAAATCTTTTAATCAATCTCATAATTTTACAACTTCAACTTAAAACCACTCTAATCCTTCAAAAAGAATTGACATTTAGTCAAACAAAATGATGAATGTCTTTGCACTGAAGTAAGCGCTCATATGCTCAATTTATCTCAAGCTTAAAAATTTCTTAGCCCAAGCTTGTCCCAAAGTGAATTTAATTTAAATATGTATTTACACAGTAATTATGGCTCAGTACAATTTAAACTCTAGGGAAATACACAAAAATATTAATGGGTGGGACTAAATGCTAAAACATAGCAAATTTCATTTTCTTTCATGTTACTTTCCATGTTTCAATGTGCAGTCTCATCTTGGTTTAATTATATTTCACATCGCTATCCTTGAAATGTTTATTTGCTGTACGCTTAATTCTGTAGTCCCAAATTTAAGCACGTTTTGCAATAGTTACCAATGCACGATGTTAACTATACCAGAGGTCCAGAGAATTCCTCAGCTCTTTTTTTTACATCATTCTATTTTATCATATGATTATGCTTATTGTGCTTAACATATTACTGTTATAATGCAAACATAGTGGTATATTTTACTTAAATATGTTGCTACATTTGGTTTCTTTTAGTGAATCAGTCATTCAGGGAAGCATGCAGAGGCCAAGGGCTGAAAAAAATAGTTTCTGTGGAAATAAAGTTTACTTAAGCTAAGGCTTTCACTGGAGAAACCTTTGGGGAAATTACAACATAATACTTTCAATATTTATACAATAATTCATTACTACAAGTAAGAACTCTGATTCTTTCTTAATTAAGCTGTACTATGTCCAGTTTTCATAGACACAAACATTCCTATTTCCCTTTGAAAGGAAGGTCAGTGACCAACTGAGTCACTAGACTTATTCATTCAGTATGTTACTAGTCACTCACCAACCCTTTATTCAGTTGAATGTTTTATTCCCGTAGCACCTGGAATTTTGAGAGGTGGCACTGCATGATTAGGTAGGGGAATCTGCTAAGAGACTGAATGCTGGTATGGCACGTGGAGCAATGTTGATTACAATTGCAGAGATTTAGGGTTAGCACATACCGTTTCGACGAGCGCAAGTTAATCCCTCCAAGACTCATATAGGCTGGTATCAGAACGTCTTTCTATCGATTGACTGAAAGAGCAACCAACTCTACCATTCACCTAGATCAGACATTCTGGTTTCATCCCAGTGTCAGGGTTTACTATTTATATGTAATACAGAGTCACTGTGAAGTTTGCTAATAAATTTACTGCTCATTAGTCCTAACTGCTCTGGAAATAGGAAGCAAGCTGAAGCAGAGAAAACTCATCTCCCCATATGAACCGTTCCTACACACGGCCCTGGTGAATGACAGCTAATACTATTATTTCTTCATCTGATATTGGTAAGGATTCTTTAGAAGTTAATAGCATACTAAACCCAGGTATAGCCCCCTCGGATCTCTGAGCAAGCCTGTAGAGGGCTCCACACAGCATGTGGAAGAGCAAATAAGTACAAGGTCCAGAGCTGCAGGTTTACAAAGGTGGTGGGGTAGGAAAGTGTTATTTCTGAAAGCCACTTCAGCCGTTTCATACCTCTGCAAGCCTGAAGTTCGGCAGTTTAGAACCACCAAGTTTAATAATTGATGTTTCACTGCTGAGAAAAGTATTCCTTAAGAAGGTGCAAAAGTTAATCTATACTCCAGTAACTTACAATACTTAGGAAAGCAACAACAGTAAAATCTAACAGGCATATAAATCTTACTGAAGCAAAAGCCCAACTGCCATAAACACATTCGGAAAGATGATTTTGCTTTTTGCCTTTAGACATTTTTAATGTGAAACAAAATAAAACAACCATACGAACATGAACCTATCCTTGTCCTTGTTCCCTCACACCTCAGAAAAATGTGTCAGTATGGCAGTATGGAGTGCTGATCTGAGTGTTCATTACAGCAGTTACGATGAAACCACATGGGCTATCTTGGCTGGATCTGTCACAGCCAACCAGGTCAATGAGCTGCAAACTCGTTCCTTCCTGTCCTTTTCATAACGGGTGGCTCTGGCGTAAATAACGAACAGATAATAGGCTTGACAGATTCTTTTGGATCCCTTCTCAAGTGCCCTGTACCTCTTCCCCTCTGCGTGACCAAGAAAGCACATCTGGTAATAAATACCCCTTTGTCACATAACCAAGCGTACCCATGTGCATCTAGTTTGTCACTTGGAGCACCTTCTGTGTCCCACGACACGACAGATGCAACAGGAGATGTAGGCAGTTTTGCCTAATGACAGGTGATCCTTCTGTCACATGAACAGAACTGTCCTTAATTGTATGACTGAATGCAGACTTCACAACTGGCAAGGAACAACTGCATTTTTGATACAGCAAAACACTTGGAATCCCATGACACAGGAAAAACTTGCAGCTTCTTTGAGAAACAATCTCCTTTTTGGAGGGTATAGAGATGTGGAAAACAATAGTGAGAACAAGAAAAAAGGGAAAGAGTTCGGTGGTAATGACAACTTGTGTTATGTTTCCTATACAGAGAGAGATGGAAAAGAAGTATTTGCTGATACTTGTGGCAAGCAACTTAAGAGTCTACTACATTCAATTTGATTCCCCATATGTCTTAATAGACCTGACTATGGATATTATTACTGGCCATAAATATTAAACTAGTCTTATCCCAAGAACAGCAATAATATTCACTTATAATGTTCAATTCTCACCCTATCTAGCTGTGAATTTCACAAGTTGACTGGAGGTACTCTAAAGAAATACTTCTTCAATTTATCTTACTTTACCTGCCATCAATTATACAGAATTATGACTGATTCTTCTAATACACCAAGTTTTTTTTCTTTCGCTCTACTTAAGACTTGCAAGAAGTGTTCACAAACAATTCAATATGTAACATTAGCCTTGCTGTCCACTGGATCTTTTCAGAATTATTTGTGAATTTTTTTAACATGGAATTCACATTCCAAACAAAGGCTCGTGTCTGTCAGTGACAATAAAATCTTAACTTTCTCTGCATTGCTTTCCATTCCCCTAATGAATCGAATATCCGATTTTTGCTTTAACCTACTGTTGACATATTCTGCAGAGATTTTTTACTTTGCTACTTTACCAGTGACAATGAGAATTCCTTTTTCTCAGAGCAATGGGAAAGTTTAAAGCTTGGCAGCGTGCGAGGTTTGGATTGTTTTTGCCAGCGTACATTACCTTTAAATTTATGCAAGCTGAATCTCGTATGCCAAGTTTTTAAAATTAATCTGGAGTCTCTCACAATTCCCTATGGTTTTCACAAACTGAAAAGTTTATGGGCCAAACCGTTGAAAAATGTCTCTGGATTTCTTCTCTGCTTTGGCGCACGCAAAAAGCATCTGCAGATACCAGCCATTTTGTTTCAAAATCAGCGTACCCACCTTCCTTTGTGTGCGATAACCGTGAGAAGCCATGCAGCTTTAACCAAGCCAAAGAGCTTAAACACTGGCACGCTGTCATCCACACCCAAACATATCACCATCTCCAAAGTAGAAATAGCCCGTGTAATTCAGGAAGGGATAACAACATGAAGCAGCTTTTTCATTGACATTATCAGATTGCCTCACTACTTCTGTTTGAAGGAACTCCTAGGGAGTGAACACACCACCACAGCCCTTGACTACACAAAGGATAGATTTGTCCCTGCCCCTACTCTGGGCTGTTCCAACCACCTCTCCACAATGCCTGGACAAATTCAGGTGTTAGTTTACTTATGGATCCCTCCCCAAAGATGGTATGGGCAGGAATGCATGAGGTTTATGTCCCTCTGCCCTGCACAGTCCTTCTTCAAGATGACCTGCACACCCTAAAATTCCTGCAAATCTTCAGACTGCATCACCGTGCAGGCAGCAAGTGGTCTTGGCATCGTGCTGTTAAGAACTCCATGGCAGACTGCAACACGTATCTTGCAGTGCTACAGACACTGAACTGAAACACATGAAATAATAATTAGTATTACCTCAGACCCAAATGGGGAGAGCCTGAGCAAAATTCTGTGTAGCGTGGATGTGGGCAGTTTGCTCTACAGCCTTCTTCCCCTACACAGCAAAGACACAAATCACTTTATGCCTGACAGCCCTGGTCCAGCAATCAGCCCCTCATCTGTTCAAACTTGCTACAGTTACTATTGGCACAGGAACTTTTTTTTTCTTTGGAAGTTAAAAAAAAGTCTGGTATTTTGATAAAGCTGCCTGAAAAAAACTCATTTTCCTATGATAAAGAAATAATCCAAGTAATTCCTTCAGAAATTCTTTTAAGACTGAGACTAGGATTTGACAGTGACTCAAGAGAATGTATTTTGATATTTATGAAAATGTTCAGGATTTATGTCTTGATACATTTTAGGGACATAAGCATTCTCCTAAACAAAAGCCTATTTATATATATTTATGTATTTTACATATGTGAAAGCTGCAGTTCTCTTCTAAATTGGAGTGTTATAATTTCTAGATTGGAAAAATAAAAAAAATATTTAAGTGATTCAAAACATCATGAAAGTCAAGCATTGACAGTTCTAGATGGAGAATCGGGCTGAGTATTTCTTTCAGCAATACATTCATGAAAGCATGCAATTTACACTGCTCTCTCTCCATCATTAAGTCCAGCAATTGCATTAGCCTCCTTGCCAGCTTCTTGAGAAAATACTCCTAATGTGGTCCAGCTTCTCAAACCATCGAGGACTACAAAATACAGGGAATGAGGAAGGGCAGCAGTGAAAAGGTTATCTTTTGCTACGTTATTCATGCAAAGAAGCTACTTTTCTGTACAAAGAATCTTGTAACCAGTTGTTTATAATCTGACATAAAACCTGAATAAAAGACAGAGCCATGGTTATTATGGTTTTCTCACATATGTTACGGACTTCTAGTTCTTTCTCTTTCACTAGTTTCTTGTAACGCTATTTGCAGTTCACATCAGAAAACTGTGGTGGTGTTCCATTTTGAGTTGCCTGGCATTTTACTCTAAGTGTGCCCATTTTTCTGTCCGATTTAGATTTTGAAATTGAGTTCAGAAAGAATGGTGCTGGGTGAGCCAGGCCAGCTGTGCTGCCTGACATTCTTTGCTGATGCATTGCCGCTCCCCGAGACCTCCCCATTACAGGTCTCAGCCCCTCATGGCCCCTCTCTACAAGACTTTGCTTCACCTGTGCATTTGCTGTCATCTCTGTTGCTTTTGATGATGCAGAGAATTTCTTAAACAAAGTGAATTTGCAATTTGGATAATGCAAGAACAACACTCTGCAGGGCAGGATTTGCATAGGTTTTTAATGCAAATATCTATAAGTGTTTAAACCTTCAAAACACACATTTTAGGTTACCTTTTTTCCCCTTAATGAATATTCTCTGCTGGACTATTTAGAGACAACCTACAAGCGTCTTTGTTTACAGAGTAAGTTAATCAATACAGTTATTACACTAAGGCACAGGGGTTAAACTTTTTTTATCTGCCCCAAACACATACAAGAGTTTGATGGTGTCAAATGGTGTGACACAGTTGAAAACCGAGGCAAGTTTGTTGACAAAGCAGCTAAGGTTCATGAACCTTTCAGATGAACCTCCAGCAAATTTTCAGTGAACTCGGCCTGATATAATATTTCCCTTTAAGCATCGTGAAAAGAGCCACTTTGAAACCCTTCAAACTACAACTACATGAATAAATGTTTTTAAGGTTCACCGGCAGTTAAGAATATTTCAGGTTAATATAAAAACCCCCACACTAGAAAGAACAGATTAGCCAATCCTCCCCCGTGTCGCCTCAAACACTGTTTTATTTCAATTCCATGCATTTTAATAACAGCAATAAAAATTTGGGAAGAAAAGGCCTTATGAACATGGAGAATTCAACACTCTCCAGAAGACTAATGACATCCAGGTCATGAACAAACCCCTGGTTCAAATGCCCTCTCAGTGCTGTGCAGCAAGGATTTAAACATTGGTCTTCTGCTTCCCAGAGAAGTGCCCTACCTCCCTGGCTACATCTTGCACTGTGAATTTGTCTTGTCAGAGTTGCTCCAAGATTAAGTTAGGATAAATAGGTGTAGTAATGCCTGCGCTGTATGACAGTCAGCAGCCCCAATCAGGAGAGCGGTATCTTGATTACCCCTGTTCCACTGACTAACCCTTTACAGGTACTTAGAACAACTAGTAAACAAAGAAATAAAGTACTAGGGGAATTCACACTGAGTATTTATAGCTCACTGTGACACAGCCAACAAAATCAGAGAAAACAGTATTGATGGCTGATTCATCCAGGGCTTTATTCCGTATACCAAACTCAAAACCAATGTCAGACACCATGAAACTCATTAACAGCAATTTTCTGAAGGCTCTTTGCCACTTGCGGCAGTGTAGCTTATATGCAGTGCGAGGGTAACACATACCTGATACACATTTAGCTAATTAGTGTAAGTTAGAAATGCAGTCTTGCACTTCTGACTCTCTGAACAATGGTACCTATTAAGACCTAGAGTAACCTTTGGAAAACATGGTGATCAAGTGCAGAAAAATGCCCCTCTCCAAGGAAAGTGACTGTGTGAGCACCCTTCAATTCCAGCAATGCTACTTGACAGGCCAGTAACACCTCTTACAATTTCAATCCAAACAATCTCATTAGCTGCTCTGACAGAAACTACCAGAGGTAAGATTTCTCTTGACTTCACAATACAATTAAGATGGGAAGGGACCTCCAGAACGGTCCAAGCAATATTCTCATTAAAGAGGCATAGGCAAAGACCCCATGGGAGTAATGCTGGCTTTAAGATCTCCCTTAATATGCAAAAAAAGGAGAAATATTTCCATAATGCTGTCTACGGTTAAGGGAAATTCACTTTGAAGAATCTGGCTTGTAGGCAGCCATCCAAAGCCACATAGAGAAACATCTGATAAAAGTCTAAGCTGCAAGACCCAGTACTCTTTTAAACTAAGAAAGCTCAACATTGTTTTAGCTGAGTATGGAGAAAAAACAAGTCAAATCAGGTGCTAATACTGAAAACTCAATAATTACCCTCATCTGTTTATTTATAAAATAAAAATTTATAAAAACAGCATCTAAAAGACAACTCCACTATCATTTGCTGAGGATGTGGAAAACATTTTTTTAGTGTTTTGTCCAATGTGAATAAAGATTTACTGCTTCTGTCCTTATCTGTTACAGAAGGCTTTTACCTGCAGCGAGGGCAACACAAGGAAAGGCTCCCTTGCAGTCTGGCATTTGGTATCATTGAAAACTCTCCTGAGAGTCCTTTATAGAACTGGAAAGTGAGCCAAGGGAGCTTATAATAAATATAGAACAGCAAAGCCCTTTTAGAAATGAATGAAGAAGTGAATGACTTGTTACGGTAAATACACAATATTTGGATACTGAATGCTTACCCTGAAAGCAATTCCAACAGAAACATTTTATTTTATTACTACAGTTCATACTTATCTCAAGAAATCAAAAGGAGGCAAGCATTGTTGGAAACTGGAACCACTTTTTACATCCTCACAGATGTCTAAATGTATTGTCTTACGGTAATTGCAAAACCAAGATGTGTTATTTTTTTTCCCTTTTTTGACTAATTTTCAAGTTGTGAGAGGGCATATCTTAATTAATCCTATACTGATTTTTGAGATAGTGACGCACCAGCTAGAATCCTGCTCATCTAGTATCATCATGAGACTCTGAAAGCAGTAAGCTTTCCCAGGAAAATAATGACTTTTCTTGCATTTAATATTTAAAATGTGATTTAAATGTTAATAATTAATGTCAGACTACTTTTAATTTCTATCAGTGAAAGCATACGCTGCAGTTCCATTTCCAGTGGGAAGAAAACTGTGGGCACTGTAGTCTTTTGTTATTAAAGCATTACAGTAGCAGCGTGAGTCTGTACAAATGTTAATTTGTCATCATTTTCTTGTAGGATAATATTTACAGTGTTTCAGAGTGTATGTATGTGATCAGCATTTTGTACCCACCTGGCAATTGTGTCTGAACATCTGCTTTCACGGTTTGTGTTCACCAAGGCCTGGTTCTTTCCGTGCTGATATGGTACGAAGACCAATACAGCTACAGCACACTGATCTTTACTGATCTGTCGCATTTATTATTCACAACCACACTAGCAACTTTCGCAACATTTGTTGTTTATGACAGATACACTGTCGCAATTCAGAGTATAAGAAACCCTTTCGGCAAACCAAGAGTGCCAAAATCTTTAGTTAAAGATGGTCATCGCTGGTTTTTAAAAACATTTTGAGGCACATCAAAGTAGCACATGGGGGGAAGAAAGGTGAAGGAAGAGAAACTGTTAAAAGAAAGTCACAGAGATGAGGCAAATGGCTACGCTACACCGTGCATTGGCTTTCCTCTGCTCCCCCACTTTTCTGAAATCCAGAGAAGCTGAAGACAACATGTACATCCACTAGAAGAAAAGTTGACAGAGGAAAAAAAAAGAAATTAAAAAAAAACCCCAACCCTGCACAAATAAAGCTACCAGATAAAAATGATCAAAAATCCCACAGCTTTTAGAAACATTTAATGATTTTAATAGAGCATAAAAGCAACTGGCAAAAGACATTTCAAAGAGTATAAAAGAGAAGAAAGAACAACTCATCTAGCACCATCATAAAAAGTGAAACAAAAATGTTCACTCGAACAGACAAATTTATACTTGCACAAAAGAGAGATGAAAGGATGCAATCACATGGATTTTAAAATAAGCTATTTCGGTATATATATAATGTATTTGAAAATGAGTGTCTCTCTGCAACTAAAAGGGACAGAACATAGGAGATGCCTGAAAAGCCACTTGGCCTATTCCCCTGCTTTGAGCTGGGACAGATCACAATCAAAATGACTCCTGGGGAATGTGTCTAGCCTGTTCCTAAAAGTCTTGATGAAGACTTCTTTCTCAGCGAAGAAGCAATGAAGATCTCGACAACTCCTTTGCAAGCCTACTCCAGTGTTACATTACTCTTTGTTGCTCAACGTTTTTTCCTAACATCAAACTTGTATCCTATTTGCTGCATTTTAAGCCTTTGTTACTAATCTGACATACTGTGGACACTGAGAACAGATTTAGAGTAAGCTTTTACATACTTGATGGCTCATAATGGCTTTTGTCAGACCTCTCCTGACTAAACAAACCAGTCTTCCAAACTTGTTGGTGTTTTCCTCATTCTGTTTTTTTCCAAATGCCCCATTTTGCATGGCATGAAGTGCCCAAACCCGAGTCCTGCACTCCAGCTAATGTCTTATGAACACTACGAGCAGCACAAAAAGATCACGTCACCTGTCTTGCAGATTATACTGTCCTGTCTGAGCATGACATTGTGATGCTTGCCTCTCCTGTAAAAGGCTGACATTGCTGAGTTTATGATTTGTTATACCCTCCAAATTCTTCCCTGCATACGTGTAGCTTACCATTTTTCCCCTCGCCTGAAGCTGAGCAGATGATTACACCCGCCCAAGTGTAATAGCTTACACTTCTCACTGAATCCTATTCTCATTTTAAAATTTCCCTTTTCTCGAGTTAGAATAAATACAATGCATCAGCATTCCTCAGCCGGCAGTAATCAAGGCTCGAGAGGGATTGTCTTGCCCTCACCTTCTAGTCCTCGAGGTGTTTGCCTTTGCCCCAGCTCAGGGCAGGAACTGGCCACAGCCTGCTGCGATCCAGAAGAGCTCAAAGGGTCTTTACTAGAATCACTACTTATAGGATCTGAGATAATTGACTTTCATCACAACGTTTTCCTCTCCAGGTCAGCTCGGGCAATGGAGTAGTCCAGTACTTTCCATCAGTTATACAAGCCCAGAACTTCTTAGGACTTCTGGTCCTGGTACCCCCCTCTCTGTGGCCATGATCCCTATGTTGTGAGGAGTTATCGATTATAGTTATTAAATGCAAATGGTAGGAGCCAAGAGAACCAGGTACACTAGGGGGTTGCCATAGGGTTTCTGGTTCATTATTCCCCTACCTTTAAATGGTAGGAGCCATGGGAACCAGATATGCTAAGGGGCTGCTGTAGTGTTCTAGTCCACTGCTCTCCACCCGTTCTTTCTTTCATGTTAGACCATTATGTATCATTCTGGTCAGTGTATTATTATGTGGCCCAGATGAGGAGGAAATTGCGCCAAGTACCACATGCTCCAGCCAAGACTACTGAAAAATTTTTCAATTGGGAACCAAATTAACTTCTGAATTTGCCTTCAAAACAGTTGAGTTTAAACAACCAAATTCAGCTGAGATATCAGAAATGTGTATCTAAGAAAACCTATCCATCAGATGCTTTGAGAAAAGCAAATAATCAAATAATTGACTATTTACAGAAAACTCTTACACTGTCTGTGAATCCTAATAAAAAAGTTAACCTGTACCAGTGGCCAGAAAACATCACAATAATTGGGGGGGAAAAAAAGGAAAAAGGAACGAAGCAGCAGCAGATACTCTGCTCAGGGCTGCAGGGCCTGCAGAATCATGCATTCCTGAGACTGCATTCATCAAACAGGTGAAGCGATACCTGACAACACGAGACCCAGCAAAAATCTTATCAACTTCCCAAAACTTTGACATGATTATAGACTTGCTGCGAAACCAGCCAGCATCTACCATGCGTGCCTATGTGCTACTGAAAGGGATGTCATTAGCTGATAGGTGGGAAATTAAGGGCCCACCCCTAGATCCTCCAAACCTTTCTTATTCTACACAGCAGACACACTACAGCAACGCAGCATCAGACACGATCCTGGCTCTGGCTGATTATCTTTTTGCTGGAAGTGACGTGCAGGCTGATCGGTGGTTTATCTCCTGTCATGTGTATTTCATAACACTGCCTTTAAACAAATCACCTTCCTCACACACTCAGCAAGGCGCAGGGAGTGCCAAAGTAAGGTGCGGGAAAGCAGTTTTACAGCATTATTACACAGAGCATGTAACCTTTCGAGACTGCTTTGTACGCAGATACATCACCCACCATAAAACAAATCAGTAATTCCCATCTCCAAGGAATGTATCTCTAATCTAACATTTCCCTCAATAAAGGATAATACTGCAACTACACAACTGTGAAGTCCACATCCCATAAATCACTACTAGAGCTCTCCCTTTCCAAAGAGAAAGAACATTTTTTTCCACAAACTAAATTAAGAGAAATAGACTTAGTGGGTGTATCATACTTATCTGTTGACTTAAAATAATTTAAAATATGTCAGAGATCCTTAAATATCTACAGTGAGGTAAAATCTGACATCATATACTGTACAGACAAAAGGCTTGAAATGCTCATGTTTAAATAAAAGGTGAGACGGTTGGTTGAATTACCTGAAGTCAGATGTAACGCTCAACCTTGTTATAGGTTTGGAAGTTCTCTGCATGCTGAGGAGCACACTTTTCTCGGCAGCCTCTTGCTCAGTTGAAATAACCAGAAGAAACTTAAACTAATTACCACAAGTGAGGTTGGATCTCTGCTCCAGGAACAACATTGTACCACTTCTACCACTGCTTGTATGTTATGTTTCACTTCTGACACGACCAAGAGGTGTGCTGGACTCACGGTCTTTGGATGACAGAATGACAAAGCCACAGGAGAACTTGCACTTTTTTAACACTGTGGGTTGGAGTAAAAAGCTTTCCCAAATAACAGCAGCAGCCTTCTATTCAATGCAACTTAACAGCAAAATGCACAAAGTGTTTCCATGCAGCATCCAGCATGTGAAAATTCAGTATATAAATAACTATAAAATATCACACTTTTCCTGAGTTGCAGACAAATACAGGCACGTAGTTTGGAAAGCAAAATTCATAGTCAAGTTTGTCTCTGGTGTCCTGAAACCTGTCATGGCACTTGAGAAAACAGCCTAGCTCCCGTTTTTCAGTTCAGCACAACATCTATACCAGCAAACCTGAGACACCCACATAGGAGGATACAGGATGGAAATACCAGGGTGAACTATCCAATCTCTGTTTTGGAAAGAAAGACACTGTCGTGACAAACACAGGTAACTAAGGATAACTTTCCTTCTACAGTAACTTCCAGAGCATGACACGGAGCGAAATAACAAAGAAACATTTCAGCTTCAATCCAATGCAGTTTGGAGCACAAAGGCTTCATTCTTGCCAACATTATAAAGCATTAAACCTGTATATCAGAGTCAGGCCAGTTCCAGCACTAAAACACTGCCTTGGGCAGCTTTCTTACTTAAGGAGAGGAAAAAGCTGGTCTTCTGCTGGCTTTTGTAGCTAGTGAAATGAAACAATAAATAGGAGTAGGAGAAAAAGAACAAATTTCCACAGTGTTCAGGTATACTGTAGGTCAAAGGGCTGTGCAGAATTGGTCTGTGCCCCCAAATGAGTCCTCTCTAAAGCCACAGGTAAGAATTAGCCTGAGGGGGGAAATACATTAAGAAACACGGTCTTTAATGCATAAATAAATATTCCACCCTAGATATTTCAGATTTATACTGTAATTTCATTATGACAAAGACTAAAACAAATGCATCAAAAGACCTTAGAACAGTCAAGACCTCAGAGGACTCAAAGAGTAAACGCAAAGATTGCCCCAGAGAGTCCTCACAATACGAAGTAAATGGTAAATACATCCAAAATACTAGTGTTCGGGGGATGAATTCTTGGGTAAAGGTTGGTGACGCAGCCTATTTCTTCTGGAGGAAAAGGTGTGTTTAGAGGACATAAGACAGACATAAACCAGAATAATTCTCTTGACTCAGCAGGTTTGGCACCTTGGCACAGGCACCTTGCACTGTCTCAGAGCGTCCCAGCTCCCAAGGCCAAAGGCACAGGGCGAGTGACCGCTCAGAGGTTTTCCTGTGCACAAATGCTTGGTGTTTGCATAGCAAATGTCTCCTTCCTCCCTCTGGCACAACCTTGTAACAATGACTGATGCCTTAACTTCTTGTCATTTTAGTATCTTTTTTCACATTTCCTTCTTTGACACATAGTCATTTCTAGCCTAGTCACAGCAATAGCAACAGAAGACAACAGCCAACATACATACATTTAAAAGAATTTAACATGTACATGGATCTATTCAGTGATTTATGATAACCATGTATCGTAAGTCACTATCTTTTACCCAATTCTGTTGTCATGTTCTTTCAGAACACAGTAAACATACTTGTCCCTGTATTTTTTTGCTAGGGTATCCACCACAAGCAACGATTTCATTGGACATTTTTCAAATTACCTGACCCGAAAGACATTATTTTTATAGGCTGCCATGATCATAACACCTGAGAACCTCAGAAAAAAATTAATGAACAGCCTCTGAAGTATTATCTTTACCTTACAGACATAGATCTCAGTTACAGAGAGCTTAAGCGTTGATTTAATTTTGCTGAACGCTACCATGTAAGAGCTATCACGTAGGCATCTACCCCAAGCCAATCATTAAAGATGCCTCAAAAGCTAATGAAGGGAATTCACTTCCAAACGTCACTTAATTGCATTCCAAAATGCCTAACAAAGGTAGGATGAACTACCTACTGGAAGTCAATTTGTCTCTCCTCTTACGAGGAGGCCTAAATGCAGGTTTAGGCTTCAGGCCTTATTTCTGCGTACTTAGACTGCAATCCCCCACCTATTTCAGGATGCCTGAGCAGACTTTTCCACTTCTGAAGCACACGATCATTATTCCTTTGTCCAGGAAAGCCTTAGGTCGTATGCAGTGTACCTCAAAGGGCGGGAGCCTCTACTGATCACAGTCCAGCCTATGAAATCTTCTGTTAAAGCACTTATGACAAAAAATCGTAGAAAAGAAAGAAAATTATCAAGCGCAGCATGACTCACAATTTTAAAGAATTCCACTTTTTGCACTGGATAAATGGATGACTTGGCTAGTTAGCAAACATGCAGGTGTCAGCCTCACTACTATCCAGATATTTTGTGGTATGTCAGCAGCAGGCAGGATACCAGGATGCTTAACGTTGACATTACCTACGTGTGACAGCTTCAACAATGAGATGTTAGCTGGGGAGGGAGACACCATGTGCATCTGGTCATCAATCCTGCCGAACAACAGGAAGCCTCAGGAATCGTGATGGAATGCACGAATAACCTGAGAGCACAACACAAACCCGTTCTGGATTTCCAAAGTTTAATCAGGCCCACCAGATTTGGCACCAGGTCCAGTACAGAAGAATGCAAAGTACAGAAAAGCTCATGCATAGGTATTTAATCGTAAGTTGGAGCTTTTTCTGACACTTTCCACTTCAGCAGTACAGCATCATCCTGGGCTGGAGTTTGTCATTGAGTAAAGTGTACCACTAAAAAGTTTACTAGTTATTTTCTTCCTATTAAATCAGATTCCTCCCTGTCCCTCTTTTCTCCCTCAACTATTTTTGTTCCTGATACTTCTTTCAGTGTTGTAACACTCCAAATCTGTATAATAAATTTTATCTCATTCCTACTCTTTTTCTAGAAACTTTCCTGCCCATGTTAATACCTCATAACAATGAAACAATGACATGCCTCAACCTTTGGAAAGTGAATTTAAAGCATTCCGTACAACTATAAGATTTAGCTTGCTTGTGCACCTAAAAGCTTGAACTTAGAAGGCCCCTCTGTGTGAGAGGCAGACACATTTGTTAAATATGTTTTTCCAGGAACTTGGTTACTATCATACCACGCAACTACAAAAAGGGTAGGCTGGAAGACATTTGCAGAGCAAGATATTTGTCTATTTATTTGTCCATCTATAAGTAATGTGGGGGATTTGAATCATATGCTAGCAGCAAGTATTCAGAACAAAAAATGGTTTTCCCCTATCATATCTCACTATCTGCCAGACCTTTGTATTGCCTTTTCCTCTTAACTAGGCTGCAGCCTGAAGCGTAAGGATAAATTGGACACAACTTTCTAGATACATTTTCAGAGGTTCTAATCCATTTTGGCAGAACATGTGAAAACTTTGTCTTAGTTGCCAAGGAAGCCCTATCTCCTGCTCTTCAGAGGACCTTTCCTAAAGGTTTTGGCTTCATCACTCTCAACATAATTCACGTACTGAATGAAGGGGAAAGGAGGAAGAGGGACCAGAGATACGCTCATACTTCACTAGCACTGTGGAGTTTAGTGAGAACCTGAAATGTGAAGAGTTTAACTGCATGTATTAACTAACTGAAGAGAAGTGAAGCTGTCATGGACTGAGCACTACCCAAAATTCATGCTGCTGTTCCTCATTGCTTTCCCTCTTAAAAGAAGTGAAGAGCAGAGAAGAAAGGTCTCTTAGAAATAGATGAGCAGGGTTATGCAACCTCCGATAAGAAATCAAAAGGAAAACTGTGTTCATGCTTTCTGTGGCATGGAGTCATGTAAAGTGTGACTCAACTCATTTAATCTTGTTTTGTAACAGTCAACAATACTTTGACTGGTAATTACATGAGCTTGTATTAAATACATACACTGGAAAAGTAAGTCTTTAAATTAAAGTCTTCTATAAAAGGACATTTTTAATGCTCCTTCCTTCCTTACAGATTGAATTTTTATCAGGTAAAGCAAATAACATGTAGCTGAGTGAAATTAATGTGCTGCTCATGAAGAAAATCTAACCTGAAACAGCTTTTCAGAGAGCTTAAGTAACGTCTTCACACCGATTGATTTAAATAGACAATTCACAAACTCTTAGATTGACTTTTTTAGATCTCCATCTATACTGCACAAGTTACAAACGTCTCCAGACACTCTGGCATTCTCTTACAGCAAATGACAAAATGCATGCTCCGCAAAGAAACCATTGGAATGCCAGCGTCCCTCTTTTACTCCACATACTCTGAAACACCAAATTATGGGGGAAGAAAATCAGGACTCAAAACACCCTTAAAAAGCTCAGGTCCGGGCTTTTGCCTGAGCTGTGATGAAAGCTGAATCCTACAGACATGTACCCTCCACAGAAATGGCTCTGTCCCTATGGCCAGTACTAAAAGGAAATTTTGAGCCTATCGGCTGATTTCAGTTATTTTAACAGGACACTAGGAAAAAGCCAATATTTGAAGCATGCACACCCAAGCTATATAGAGTCTTAAAAACCAAGGACATGTTAAATTATATCCTGAAATGATTAGGAAACTAACAACTTCTGTGGTCTTCAGTCTGGACCGAGATTGAACTATTAATCTAGTTCCGGGGTGGCTGGCTGGGACATGAGGCACTTTTACACTTTTTTTGCAAAAAGGTCTGCAACATACCTATATTAAACCATATTCAGTAGGTAAACAATTTATTTTTCATAGCTGGCTGTCACGCTACTGCAATCATAACTAGATAGAGACCCATTTAGTAAACGGAGGATGTGACAGAAAGAATACAAACTTTGATAATGTAAATTTTAAGGGTGACATTGACATACTGATAGTTCCACAACCCTAGAGGCATACGAACAGGCATATAAATTTATCAAAACCAGAACCTTACACGTGCTGGGTTTTGTCTCTGTTTCCTTGTATAAATCTGCAGGAAACAACTAAGACGAACTCTTTACAGTACTTAATACACCTCGGTGTGGAAAGAAGATAAAGCAATAAATAAGGAGCAAGACCTTCTGTAGAAAGTTTGCGCACCTAATTGAAGGAGGATGGTGTAGTGACAGCTATTACATCCAGTAGTCTAAACACAACCACCAGCTCCAGAGACCTCTGCAGTTCCAATGACCAGAAACTGGAAAGCAGCATCAGGAAAGGATTACTTCCTACTTGCCCTACCTCTTGTACTCTTTATTTAAGGTTCTTCAGAGGAGATAGTCTCAGGTAAAGCAAATACACTCAGCTCTATACAGCATGGAAGAAATTAAAAATTCATTCCATATTAGTCTGCTCCTTTCTATGCATATTACATTTGCTTTTAAATTGCGTGGGGGGCGGGGGGGGAGTTGTCCAAAGCAAAAGAGTGGAGGATATGAATGAAATCCCATCGCATCACAAGAACAAATCTAATTCTTTTTCCGATCAATGCTATCATGTCCACGCACAGAAAAGGCATTCCAGGCACATACTAGGACATGTTCAAGTTTTCCAGGAATGTTTTGTCTGACAGATACACTATAACTAGGTTAATCAAAATACATCGCAAGGCCTCTAAGTAATAAGAAACCTTAGTCCTATAAAGTAGCTACAACTTTTCACAGCATTTTCGAGCTTTTCCACAAACTTTGTTTCCCACGCTTTTTGGATGATGGCATAGTGCATGGGGGAAGGAGATATTCCCCCACAGATAACATCTATAAATACTATATAGGCTTTGGAGGATTTTTTTTTTTTCCTTAAACAGTCAAGATAAAGTGTATTCTTTCACAGCTGGTTGCTAAGTCCCAGCAGATCTCTGTCTGCATGTAGTGTGACTATTTTTAAGCCACCAATGAATCACCAGCAGGAGGACAAGACAAAACTCTGAAGCACACGTTCTAGGCAGTTGAACTATAGAACAATCTCTATTCAGTAATTTGGTTATTTCTGGAAGAAATGAACCACATGAGCAGCAGGTGCATATGCTAATATAATGACTTTACATTTTAATTAAGCGGTATTTCCCTACAGAATCATTACATATGTTGTTTACTCAACTTTTTTTAAAGACCATTAAAAAAAACTGTAATCTCTTTCTTTCTCAGGGTACAAATAAAAGATTTCAAGAACCTTAAAAAAAAAAAAGTAGCAAACACACTTAGATCCTATACATACACAATAAACACTTGCTAGGAACAATTTCATAAAGGAGCTTCTATAACAGATGGTGTTATCTAAACTTCCATGAAAAACTGTTTTGTCTCAGGTAATGCCACTGATTCCACTGAATGTAATGTGTGATGAGAAATTTTACATTGACTGCCATGGATGTAAGAAAAGTAATCTAACCCAGTAGAAATTGTAAAGTACCACTGGAAATAGAGACTACAGAACCTGAAGAAGCAGCTAGATTTGATGAGACATCAACTTCCTAAGCTGAAGCAATAAATGCAGAATTTTTCTCAAAGGATTTACAGTCTCTAGACCCTCTGACTACCATGCATCACTCCAAAGGGGATCTAATAGCAGACGAGATCTGCTGCTGCACAACTGGCCTCACTTCTGGCCTGAGTCCCCTACGGCTACAACTGCTATTGCTATTATTCAGTGATTCACCAATTATTCTGTGCTATTCAGTACTACTTTCTGCTGCGAAAAAGCACTACTATGTTGGCAATATTAAGTTAATATTACAGAACTGAAAATAATAACACAGCCAAAATACACTTCCTATTTCTTTAAGTATATTCACAGGTTTATCACCGGGCTTTGCCTATTCACTGCAGTTGAAGAGAGAGAGAATTGCAAGGGAAAGAATTCAATTCCCAGGCAGCAGTAACCCTTAGACCTGAAGGCGATTTAGCCAAATGTAACACTGACACCGAGAAATACAGACACGGAAACAAATGGCCAAATTCAGAAACACTGTGCACGGATGCAACTCCATTAAGACCTCTTCTCCAACCTGTGCTCAGACAGCGCTTCCGAGCTCCCTCCAAAGAACACAATACACTCTCTGCATGAGATACTGCTATAAATTCCACCTTTGAAAAAGAAACTCGCTTCATGCTTAAAGAAAATAACGCACACCGAGCAATGTTTAACAGAAGGAATTTTAGGCAGCTTTTTTCGATCCTTCTTTGTGCAAAATTATACAAATCCAGATTCCTTTGCATCTATCTTAAATGTAGCTCCACTACAGACACATATTTCCCAGAAAATAAAGATGGGAAATCACCCTTTATAACAGCAGAGATGTGTCAAGTACATGTCACATCGCTATTAAATTGAAAAATGGAACTTCACAGGAAATTCCGAGGATGTTTTTGAGAGCTAAAAGCCTCATTTTCACTTGCTCCTCTTGTGCAGGCATAACTTTCTTATAATATTTCAATACAGATTTTATTTCTTTCAAGATTCTTTCTGTCCGTTGGCCATGTGAGATTTCTGGTTTTCTGTCAGTGTAGCACTTCTGCCGCATCCTGGAAAAGCTATTTCAGCAACTTTCTCAGAAATGGTAAGTATGTCTAAATCAACATTTGTAAAGAACAGCTACCAAATACAACTTATAGTTCAGAGCACATATTCAAAGCACCTTAAATAGCCAGAGATCAGGAAAAGAGACCAAGAAGAGGTTTGGGTTTTCTTCCCCCTTAAAGCAAAGATATGGTTTTAGAATTACACTTATAAAAGTCATCTAGTTTGACTCTAACTTACCCAATGACTTTCTCAGTTCCTCAAACTAGCAAAGAGCCAATAAGAAAACCTATGTCAAGAGACAATAGTTAATATATAGACAGGAATTGGTACAACGGGTAATTTCGATAGAATTAATCAAATCCATGAGTCTTTCTGCACCTATGCAAATGTCAATGCATTTGAAGTCTGTATTTCCTTTACAGCTTCGAAACACGTGGTTACTTTTGCTTGTGGTTTAGTTGCTCTGTGTATTTGAATCTTAACCCTGAACACTCAAAACACACATTTTAATACCAAACCTATTGAAACAATGAACTTCACAGGAGGCTTTCAGTCCCAGAATCCTATAAATAAACCGCAGGGAGGAAAAATGGCCACTTTTGAAAATAATATTTTTTAGAAAGACCCTAACAATCACAATATACTATTCAAAACATGAGCTAAACAGGATACAGTACTCAGAGAGAATAACACGACCAAGTATTTGTGGTCCAACTGTATAAGAGATGAAATATGAGTTTGAGAAGAGTATTACTTTTAGGTTTTTCATATCCTTTATCAGTAAACTTCAAGGAAAATTGCTTCAACATTATCTCGTGTTGCTCTTTTCTCCTCTTCTTTTTCTACTTGACATTCATATATTTTTACAGCTAATTCTCCTGTCAGTGCTCCTCAAAATTTCAGATTTGAACCCAGTAACTGTTCATTTAGAATTTTATAAATTCAGTGATTCTCATAGTCCATGACTGACACTGACTGCCAAAAGATGCAGAATATTAATCAAGACGAAGACAGGCATGGTTTACCACCTCTAACCACACAGAATTTAGCAGAAAACATATTCAGCAAATAATGAATTTTGCCTACCATCTATTATTGTTCTGCGTGAGCTCTACAGTGTAGCTATACAGAAGATTTAATAGGATTATAGTAAGAACTCCTTTTGCCTTTAGAATTTCCAACTGAGGACAGTTACATGGCTAAATAACTCATCCTTGGCTCAGCCTAATTTTGCTCTGAGAGTTGGTAAGTGAAAAACAACACAGACTTTTGATTCTAGCTGAAATGAGTGTATTCTCAACAAAAATGTTATTTCTGTTGAAACATGAAATATGCAAACCTGTATTATGCACTTTTGCTTGTTTCTTTCATATTTAGCCTCCCAAGGCAATGACATTAATTCTCAAAGTGATTTAGCTAGATGACATTGGAAGGAATTATGACACTTGACTTTTTTTCTTTCTAAACTGACACAAAATTATGTAAGAAAATTAGGATTGTAAAAGCAGGATTTTTGACAAATTTTGAGAACTTACAGAACTACTCTTTTTTTTTTTTTACCTTGAAAAATATAGTACCAATTTCAAACAACCAAGACATTGAATACGCCAGTAGAAGGCTTCTTTACTATGGAAGAACTCTGAACTTACTGCAGTCTTAATATACACACATATATATGATAAGCCACATGAAATAAATATAAATTGCCTTCCAAACAAAAATTTACTGAAAAAGAAACAGAACAGTGGAGTACATCAGTGAACATGCACCTGAAGAGCTTGCTGCTCAGAAAATGCTTCTGTGTTCAAGTTCCCTAATATCCTACCTTCCTAAGATTAACAGTTTTGCTTCCATACTGGAAAAGAAAGTTGTAAATCTGATAGATCTCACTGTGCAGGTGCTGTGGAAAAACACCGAATTCAATCTTTTTTTATTTTTTTTTTACCCCCCTTTCCAGGTATTCACTAGGAATATATTTCTGACAAGTTTAGTAGCTAATCCTCCTCCTCTTATTTCTTACCAAGTCACTTAAACAGTACAAACTGATATATTATTACACGTACTGCTGAAAATATTCAGAATTTGAAAGCTGTGCTGCTCAGTAGAAAATTCACTGTACACACACTGGGGTTTTATGATCCCCCAAGTCCAAATTTACAAAACCTAATGATGCCACTAAGAAATATATGAGCTTGCTGATGGTAGATTTTTACTTCAGGAAACACTATTCCTTCCTCTTGCCGTTTGGATGACATACACTACACTGTATATTTGGTTTTGGTGGAAAAAATAACTCCTTGACATACACAGGGTTTGCCATACCCATCTTAGGGATTTTCTCGCAATTGTATTTTGAGAGTATTATCTGTGCTAAAATAACAGTCAGGATTTATTGGGGAAAGAAGGTTTGAAAAACATCTCTAGCAGAAACAGATATATTCCAGCTGAAGACCTTTAGTATTACTCATATTTGTGGAATCAGACAGATGCAATTTCATTTATTGAGTGTTTTCTCTGTGTTTTGCAGCAGGATAACATCAAGAACAAAATGAAACTGATTTATAATGTAATGCATGTGGAAACAATGCATTCAGAAATCTGATTTTATGATTTCAGTCCAGGTAAATTCAGAAACTTCAAGCCACAACAGTAAGAACTGATTGCTGTGGTACATGGCAATATGTGACGACAAAAATCTACAACAGCGACTATGTAACTTCTTTCGGTTTCTACGTGCTTTTAAAATCTGCAAGAAAACCCAGAGTGAGGGAAAAACTCATTTGTCCCTCATCTGAGTTGAAACCAAATTATCCAAACAAACCTTTGAAACACGGTCTAGCAGAAAGACAACTGATATTTACCTTTGCCAATACTGTTTTGGGTTATTACAGTTACAGTAGGCCACTGAACACAATTAGCAATGTTCTGCTGGACAACCTACTGTGGGCAGAAAAATTACCCTTCCAACTGTCATGAACAGTGAAATATGAAAGCTAGGCTCTTTCACAAATCTTTTGGGATCCGCATCAAAGAGGAAGAGAACAAAAAATGTAAGATACAGGGAACAAAAGCCCTTTTCATACCTCTTTCTTGCTAGCCCCCAGTACACTTCAGAGTGTAACTTACTGAACGTCAGTGGCTGCTCCAACTCGCAGCAGCTTCCCCACAGATACTTGTGGTGTCTCTGCGATTAGGACAGAAAAGGTAAAAATCATTTTCCTCAGCCCCCTGTTCTGCACTTAGAATGTCCTTACAAGAGGGGTGACAAAGGGTTCTGTATGGTCCGCTCCATCCTGAAGGATCAGCATATAAGGCACAACACTTCCAACTCAATAGCCATGTATGAGATGTTCAACCAAACCACTTGCTCTGTAGGTGATAGGCTGGTATTCCCAGCAAGTCAGACCATGACTTAAACAAGCTGAACATCCTCTGGTGGGATCTCTTCTGTTGATTATCAGAGAATGCAGATCGCTGGTTTAAAACAAGGCTCTAATATTTAAATAGCTGCAGTATTAGAGAAGAGGGTCAGTTTGATCCAAAAGCTGCACTAGTAGCTTGAAAAGACAACCCATGAGAAGATAAGTAAGACTGAGTCCAGGAAGAGGAACAGAGAAGCAAATCAGATCACCAGAAGCAGCGGCTGAGTGAAGATGTGAAGTTCCACCATAACTTGCTGCCACGCAAAAGAAATGTCTATTCTAGCACTTGGGACTAATCAAGGGGAAGCAGATGTGACTGTGGAGCTTTGTGGCGTTGCTTATTCTCTCTCTCTACCTCACCATCTCAGGATTGGAAGTGGAACACTGCATCTTACTTCTTCATCCCCCCTGAAGGTCTCGAGAGCAGGTGCAATGACACAGGGCACTGGTGGCAGGGCTCAAGAGGATGCCAGCTCAGCAAGCTGGAAGGACTGAGTGGAAACCAGCAGTAGCCAGAGCTGGGAGTGGAGGACTGCATCTGAAAGAGGCTCACACAAGAGGCCACTGTAACCTACTGCTAAGCTACAGGAAAGGTGATTTTCCACAATGCTGAGAAATAAGACACTGTAGGAAGCGGACCTCTTCTAACATTACCTGAGAGCAGGATTCATCTCTTTAATCACCCAGTTTAAGCCAGTCATTTGGACTCTTGCTATAATTGATAGAAAGAGATAAATACCACCAGAGGTGATTCAGCCCACCAATTTTAGGTAATTACCTTAGGATGATATAAGCCATCCTCTGGAGGTGCCTATTCTTTTCTATTGATTATCGAGCGAGCCCAGAGCACTTGCCAAGGCCAGCTGTTAGACGATAATTAGGTTAGGTGAGACTGAACAAGCAATTACAGAAAACAAACTGGAGACTTGTCTAGTTTAAGAATTGGTCCCATAGCCTTTTCAGAGATGTAGGAGGTATCGACAAAGACACCCTGCACAGAGATTTCTTCTTGCTGAAATAACTTCCATATTTTCTTTTTCCTTGCAGAAAAGCAAAAGCAAGGTCACAGGAAAGGCATGCCTACGTACTCCCTCAAGATACAGAAACCAAGACTGATGAGAGAGGAAATGGGGAATATGTATATGCACCAACACGTGCCTCCAGGATGTCTTTGAAAAACTTTTGCAGGGCATTCCACATTCTTGCACATGCTGTGCCTTTTTTCAGAATCTGCACTTACAATCTGCAATTTATTTGTTTATTCAGAGAGGATATAAGGAGAAAGAAATAACACTGGGTTCCAGATTAGTAAACCAGCAGTTCATGACACATTTCCGTCATGGACATATGCAAATAGTCGCTAAAAGATTGTGCATTAGCATTTCTAAAGCTTCAAGTGGTATTTAAGTTATGGTAGAAGCTTTTCATTCTTGAGGGGGGACTCTTCTGGGGGAGAAGAGAGAAGGGTAGACTCCTCTATTTAAAGCAAAAAAAACCAACCACAAGACAGTAATAGAAACAGAATTGCTGCGTCTGTGAACTTAACATAATTAAAGAAATAAATGTAACTTCATTTCTAAAACTCAACCTTGTTCCACCTGTGTTCACATTCACACATATATGCACATACTTGCACGTTCTCTGCATAGGTCCTACAGCAGTTACAACCTAAAGAATTCAGTTAATCATCAGAAAGGTGATCTTACGATGCACCTTGTCTAGGGCCCTGCCTGAAGGCATAACTCCATCCTCTCTGTCTCCGCCAGCCAGCCCACTCCTGTGGGTCACTATCCCATTATGGTTACAGTTTCCCTAATGCCAAGCTCTCCTGTTGCAACTTCAGCCCAACATGTCCTATCCTGTCTGCAGCAAACACAGAAAATATTTTGTTACCTCTCCTCTGCAGCACTGCTTCACTTATTGTCCCCCCTCTATCAGCACTCCTTTTGGGGGAGGAGGAGAGGTGTCTAGCCACCAAATTTCTATCTCTTCATCAATAAAAGAGCAATATGCTTAAAAATAGATCTTGGGTAGGTAACATCCTAATTCGTATTTAAGAATTGTCATTCAGCACAGATAAAATTATTCTGGTATTTGATTAAATCTGTTTTGTGTACGTAATTGATAAATGTTAACTACACACAGTCTGTAAATTAAGGCCTGTATAACTGTTTTGGGTTGTTTCATTTTCTCATCCAAATTTTAAGTAATTATATTCTTAATCTCTCTAACTCTGCCTCATTGCAGCAATTTGCAATGCAGTTAATGCCAAGTGAGAGATGGTCAGTTTTTGATTCAGAGCGAAGTAACTGCTGCTTATAAGGAGCTGCCCAAACAAGCAAATTATGTATAGACTTACCAAGCCCAGGTATTTTCCTATATTCTCCAGTCACGGTTTGTATTAGAATTATGGACAGGTCTGTACATATGTGTGTTAGGTTTGATTAATTAACCTGTGATTTTCAGCTATGAAGGCTAGCTTGTCCAGTGAATTTTCCTAAAGCGTAATCTAGAAATATCACATGGAGCCATTAAAAGCAATCCGTTTTGCTCTCTCACCTCGTGCTCACTTTGCACCAAATGTAATCACTTTCAGCGTTTTGTCAGGCAGCTGTGCTCTGAAATTCTGACCCTTACCTGTTGCCATAAATTCATCTTCCACGTACTTGTATCTAATGTATAGGCAATGTAAAATATTTTTAGTGTTGTTAGACCCTGTTACAAACACGGGGGCAGAGGCATTATGCTCAGGAAACAAAAACACCCTAAAGCAGCAACAAGACTTGTACAAGAAAATAGAAGAAGGAAAAGCAAGGAAAAAGGAAAAACAAACAAACAAAAAATCGATCATGTATTAAGAGATCTATTCAACCAAATATGGCAGCCCTCCAGCAACACACAGCAAGTTGAGCAGAACTTTAAATACATGAGGTGTCAAACAGCAGTCAAGAGCTTAAGTGACTTGCTGGACAGGGAACTAAATAAACCAGATATATCATTTCATTTAAAAACAGATTTGTTCCATAAGGCCTGTCTATGAAATATTCGAGATCATACAAGTCCTCAGAAGTCAGCATTGATTTTCCTATCAATGAAAACTAAGTGAGAAAATATGCAGTGAAATGAGAGGGATCATCCGAACGCTTCACGAGTTATGCGGTGATTTTAGTTATTTACAAACTACTTCACTGCTTTTTCTAGAATTACTTTGTTCCAACTCCTTACTGCAGGTCACCCGACTGGTATAAACACCATGAAAAATATTTTCAGTCTAAATCACTTCTGAACTGGCAGAAGTCATGCCTGAGAACAGAAAGCATCACCATTTCATCAACAAACTTCCTCCCATACTTTAATGATATCCTTCTTTAATTTTCTATCCCGCTTCCATAAAGCATATACTTCTCACTCCTCTATGCCAAGCATAGCAGAGGATGGGCTGACAGTGTTCACCCTCTGAAAACTCCATTAAAAAAGCATTAAGATTGTGACACAGAACAATAAAAGCAATGGAGAGCTCGGTTCCTGGAGAAATGTACCATATGTCCTCTCACGCTTACCCAACACAGCACATTATGCAGTTGGGGTGCTTAATTATGCTGAGGTGTTGAAAAATGCAGATATGCAAACAGACTGGGAAGCCCAGAGGTTAAAACAGGAATTATTAATATATTTGTTACTATTATGTGTCAGATGCATGAATAAAGCAGGATAATCTGTGATCTATTTAAAATGGAAAAAACTTGTCTTTTATAATATTTAAATTGCATATATAGTGAGCCAATGCTTAACCCTATTATTTCACTGAGAAACAGGCTTTTTTGTTCTTACGTTTCCTTTCCTTTCGACTTCCCTGCCTACTCTTTATCCAGTTATATATATATATATATATATAATCATATGTATACAACGAAGTATGCAACTGCCAGCACAGACTTTGGTGAAGTTGAGAGGAACTTTAGTGGACACTGACTCTTCAGATGCTGACTGACCTGTCTGAAAAACTACATCGCTCTAGAACATGCGAACACCACAGCCGTTAGCAACCTACACCTTTCATCAAAATTCTGCCTTCCCGTGGCCTGCTTGCTGAGACAAGCAGCTTGTGACTGTGTTTACAGCAAGCTTTTGAGAACAAGTAATCAGAAATTTGGGCTCTAGCGGTTACAGTCTGAACTTCTCCTCCTTTTAACATAATAGCGAAGTCAGGAAAATATGTATCATAAATAAATCCTGCAATGAAGACGGTCCTCCCTTTGGTTTTTGAGATGGTTTTAATTTACTTCTTAATCTTAAGAAATGAATAAAAAAACATCAGAAAAGGATTGTCAAGGCTACTGATTTGCTTCTGTTCCTGCTGCGTGCAAGGATTGCTCAATTCCAAATGAAACAAGGGGGCCAAAGCGGATTTACTGAAGTAGCAATAGATGAGGCTCAAAAGCATCGCTGGATCTCATTGCCACTGACCTCTGTGGGCTTGCAGCAGGCCATAAGAAAACCTCAGCTCTGTAAACGGTGAAAGAAAGGTCCTTAGGTTTCAACATAGAGCTCAGAAGGAAAAGCCACAAACCCAAACAGTGCTAGTAAACCAAGCAGCCTCAGCGTATCAAGGTCCTACTTAAATAATTTTGACCTATAGCTGCTTTTCATGTGGACGAAACAAAGACTGGGGCTGGTATTTTCTAACTGCCGACATTTTGTCCTAATAAATCCTTTTAAAATATGCCCTAACTATATAAATTATAAACCAGGAACATTTTAAAAATTTACGGTATGTGGATTGATTTGTACTTGTCACACAAAGTGATGTAAATTACAGACCCATGGTTTTGTAAGAGAAAAATTACAACACCTCTCAAAGTACATTTAATCTATAGATTTCAAAGTGTTCCAAGGAAACTGGTTAAGTGGGCATGTCGGCTCTGCAAAGGGAAACGCCGTGCAGAGGCACAGGAGCCAGCGGGGACCACACTGGTGCTGCGGATTGGCACAGGCCTGCAGTGTGCTGCAGAGCCTGCCTCGCTGTACCTGCAAACAGGCACTGCGGCCCCAAGCCAGCCAGCAGGTGCCCGTCCCTGCCCCAGCCCAGGGTGTCCACGGGGGCTCCCATGGCACTTCCCCATCCCACCTACAGAACCAAGCTGAGGACTGCCAGGGCTTGTCTGAGGCTTCACAGCAGGCCAGTAAGGCAGGTCATTCAGAAAGTGCCAAGAGGGAAGCAACAAGAAGAATCAGTGAGCTAGAAAGCATGAGCTAGAAGAAAAGATTGAAGATTCCGGGATTTTTTTAATTTAAAATGATGTGAACCTTCCATGATAACAGCTTTCAATTATGCAAAAGGTTGCTGTCAAGGGAAAGGGACAAAACCATTCTTCACCAGATAGGACAGGAAGGGTTAAACTGCAGCAAGGGAAATTTACTTTAGACATTAGGGAAATCTTTCTAGCTGTCAAGATAGTTCTGCACTGAAATCAATTGCCAAGGGAGAGTGGAATCTCAATCACAGGAGGGTTTTAAGAACAGGCTAGCTAATTAACTGTCAGGCATGGTTTAGATATAATTGCTCCTGCTGGGGCAGGGGGCTGAACTACCTGACTTTCTGAGGCTCCCTCCAGCTCTACCAGCACTGATCACAGGATCTCCAGAGTATCAGAATAATCTATGTCCCTCATAAATTATATATAGGCAGAATACAAAAAACCCAAACAAGGCTAAAAGTTAATTACAGATGCTTAAGACATCTAATGTTATGTTGCTATTACCTTAATAATTATAGAATTAAACCCACAGCATTACCTCACTAATAATAATATACTATCAACATGTTAATCTTATACAACTATGGAGACATTCCAACGTATGGCACAGACTTATTTTTATATTCTGTACAGTTACAGCATTCAAACTTTTCATTCAGAATATATCGTGATTGTATTTGGGTAGAAACGCTAGCAGGACCTGTGTGTTGTACACGCACATTATCCATCTACGTGTATGCAACTGCACAAAAGCACAGAGGGGAAAAAGATGGTGAAAGACAGTTCTTTGTAACACTCCATTCTGCTCATCCCACATAACAAACATCTAGCAATAACATGGCATCTCCGAGAGATGAGTCCTGGCCCGAGCACTCCCAAACAGCTTCAGCTTTGTTTCCAAGTGGCAGATTGGAAGAAATATTCCTGCGGGATACTTCTTCCACTATTGCACTGTTCTACATAAATGAAAAATTCAAAGTCATGCAACTGAGACTGATTTGACACAACCCCTTTCTCTACTTCATCTGTAATTAGCATCACTGTCATGCTGCTACATTCCACCTTTTTTCCTTACAGAAAACTGTTCAAATTTGTATTTCTTTCATTCCTCATAGCTAAATGGTTAAGAGGCAAAAAGAAATTAGCTCCTTTACTCTAGGAAACCCCATTCTCTTCATTAATTGGAACTGCGAAGGAAAAACAATTTAATAGAACTAGTTTTTAAAAACTGATTAAATTTAAATATGCAAAAAATGTCAATCTTTCTATGAGAACCTGGAAAATACAGGTTCTGCTACAGAATTCTGCACTTAATCCAATGACTGGAGGGGTCTATATAAATTTGACACAAATCAGCAGTACTAAATAGTGTTGGAAGAATTGCCTAAACTCACTTTATAATTATAGAACATTCAATATAAGCAATAAAGTTGCATGAAAATCAGCTATGTAGCTGTAAACAACAAAGTGAACTGTAACCTTACGCCATGGCTCAGTTCACAGTGTAGACCCTGCCTATTTTCACTGAAAAATGGAAAAGTCCTTTAGTCCTGTCTAGAAAACCACTTCTACTAAAGAAGGAAGACACTTCATTGAGAGATTATGAAGCCAAACCCCCAGGAGGACTGAGACACTTTGCTAAAACCCCAGATCACCATGTGTTACAGATCCAGTCAAACATCCACAGTATTTTCTACAAAACAACCACTCTTTACAATCACCCCTTACACATTACCAGTGTGTGGTACACCCCCCATTTATCTCCATTACCACAAACAGTGGCCCTCAGGGAAGGACAGGCAAATGGCTGTACACAGCTAATTAAATGTGATTTACAGGAAGGTGAGTAATTTTGCATACAACAAAGTTTCTTTGAACACACCTACAGAATTGTGTTACTCTCTGTATCTGTGTTGGAGGAGCCGCACTTCAGTCAACGGCAGGCGATGCTGTTGTACTCAAGGATGGAGACATTTAGGAGTCATGTTACACACAAGCATACACAAGTGGTAGCTACACCTTAAGAAGCCCGAGTGTGATCGTGGCAGAGAGACACACATCACAGCCTTTACACAAACAGTACTTTGTGGGCTGCCGGGCCCCACACTAGCAGGCACAAAAATGCAGATTTTTCCCCCTTGTGACAGCCAGTTTTGTTGACTGTCCCCACAGGAGAAACTGTGCTTGGAAGGTTGAAGCTTTCCCTCACGGTGAGCCTCAGGCTAAGTCGGGGTGACGATCTCAATACGCCATCACACCCAACGGCACATGGGAAAGCTGAGTGCGATAAAGTCAGGTCCCCACTCACAAGCCTCCATCCAGTCTCCTGAACCTCTCCGGGAGGTTACGCAGAGATCCAGGGCAAGTCTTCGCTAGGCTCCTAATGGCTTTTTTCTTTTACCTCTTCCTATACATTATATGAGCTCCACAGACATTGCAGACCCATAAATTAGGGTACATGAAGTTGTGCAGCTGGAATGCCTTTTTACCAAGAAAATTCGTAAACGCATAAAGTAGTTCTCCAGATTTCACAACTCAAACTGTATGCATCTTGTAATACCATTACTTCTTTGCAGTTACTTTTTCATTTCTCAAATTATATGCCATATTGGGTATTAACAGTTCATATTTGTAGTTTCCATTTAGTCCTTTAATATCATAGTCATAGTGCAGTTTCCAAAATGATAGGGTTTTTTCACTAGTTTTTAATTGGAAAATACTAGGTACAGGATAAATTAGTCATCTGGGTCAAGTAAAGCTGTTTTGTTTTTTAGAAGAAAATGAAGCACAGAATAATACATCAACATATACACACTGTAAAATATTTGAACTAGGTATCAAAACTTGTAGGAAAAAAATGCTAATAATATTAATTTTTAGTCAAGCCTGGGAATTCAATAAAGTAACATGGGAAAACTGGAATGAAATCTAGCTAAAACCCAAATCACTGTAATCTTTACTACATGCATTGCTAACCAGTGGCTGCCTCTTTGTGTTCTCTTTTCAATTTGAGACTCTGGATACCAAAACAGACCATTTGACAAGCTCTGGGTGCTGTTTTCCTTTTTACTGTGCCACTCTGTTCTGTATTTTTAATTTGTTAAAACTACACAATTTTTTTTCTTGCATTATAAGAGCAATTCTTCTGAAGGCTACTGATCCCTCAGTGAATACCAAACATGAAACAGGCTACAGTGCAACATTTGTCAGCAAAATCCCCGTAGCCTTTTATTTATCTGAGAAAGCTTTTTGATAAATATTTCAAAGAACAATAGATGAAGACATCTTGAATGTGGACTCCTTACACTGTAAACAAGACATTTTTTATTTCAAAGCAAATATTTATTTTGTGAATTAAATGAAGTAACTTCAAAAGTTTTCTTTCCTAAGCCGTTTTCAAAAAAAAAATTAATTGGTTATTAATCTCTAGCATTTCACTTAAAAGTTGTTGCCAAAACAGCAGTATCAATTAAATACGTATCTAGCAGCTTCCATATCCCCATTTAGAAGCACGGCAACTGCCAATTAACATAGAGCCATTTCAGAACTTCCGCGGTGTTACAAACAACGAGGATACAAAAGCATTTGTCTGGATTTGTGGGTTTCCAAGAACACAACTGAAACGTTTCACATTGTACACCGCTATCATGTAATGGACATCACAAAAGGAACATGAGTGTTTACTACTGTCTTAATGAGGGAAAAACCAACTGTCCAGGTGTTAAACCAGGTGTTAAACACCATTTATTAGCTTGTTATTACGTGCTTCTACAGGAAATACAGCAGTACTACGGCTATACAGAACTAGCATAGGATATTTTATCTTAAGGCTATGCTGCATTACCTCTGTGGGTCCTGTCCATGATAAATGTTTCTCAGTTTAAGGGTGAGAGGCCATAAAAACTGATTGTGTTACTCTGGTTTTTAAGCTTCAGGTATATTTATCTAAGTGCTACAATGGGAAATCACTAGAAAAAGAGAATTCCAGATGGGAGAAATACCAATTAGTCCAGTTCTTTAGTGACCATGAGGATGGATACAATGATCTGGATTAAATAAGAATCACTGCCTTTACTGGAACGTTGTATGCGACTGTACAGTCTGTCTGGACTTTCATTTTCTTAGTTCTCTTAGATGCGGCTAGGTTAAACATGACAGAAAAACAAAACACCCTGCAAAAGGCAATTATGACAGCTTCCCTTAACCAGGAACTACTTATAGGAAATTCTGTCCTTACAACACAGCACATGCAGTCTTATACTACATTGCACTCAGTCAAAATCACTGTGCAACTTCTAAACGCTGGTGAACGCAGTCTTTTAGCATCACTAGTTACATACAGTACATTTGGGCAATGTTGATGAAAGCCTTCTAGACGAAGAGAATGGTATGCCTCTAAATGCTACAGCGTATGACCTTTTAAACAATTGCAACAATTTAGATAATCCTTCAATCCATTTGCTTTTCTGCAAAGAAACACTATTAAATTTACTAAAATTATATTTCTTTTACATAAGGTATATTTGAGAAAGGCAAACACAAATTATTTCTGACTCACTTTTAATGAGTGCTTTCCAGCATCCGAAGTCTGACACAAATGAATTCAACTCTGAGGGTTAAACTAAAAGAAGTAGTGTAGAACGAGGAAAGTTTGAGCATCCTGAACCCACCCCAGCCTCTTTATAAACCTGTAATTGAAAGTATTTTTGGCAGTAATTTTAAGAATTAGCAAGAGAGAGAACGGAAATCTATGACATGAAATGGAACATGAAGACTCTCTTGTCCCATCATTCTTGTTTGACTGAAGTCAATCGTTTTTTTATTCCAAAGGTCTCTTGCTCAAAATTGTTTTTTGTTTATCTATTTCTGTCTTTAATTGATTTTTATTGAATGTAGTCAGGCTGTGCTTCTCATCATCAATTTATGACACTACAGCTCCTGCAGGAATCCAACTGTCCTGCTGAGCAGCCCACAACTGTGTTATTATCAAATTCACAACCACTCTACCCAATACAGGTTCTTTTAGCTCATAACCCCAGAATGGTATTTTTGGTCATTGTCTGCATTCCAGGTGACTGAGCAGATCTTTAGCTCCTCCTGGATTTGTAGCCTTTGAAGCCTTGTCATGTTAGAGGCTCTAAGTGCTGGCATGACTACACATGTTCTCTAATCTCCATTTAGCTCTGCAAATATTTATTTCCCCATTCTTGCTGTGCCACCAAGGCTACGCACAGACTATTAACATTTCTTTTAAGAGAAAACGTGAAGCGCAGTTGTTAATCCAGATCAAGTGCTAAACAAACACACTGAAGAGCAATGCTTCACCACTGACTAAAAGAACTCTCTCTGAGGGAAGAGGGCTGCAGGATGGGGCTGCAGCACAGTCACTGCCTCTGCTCTAGCCTATCTGCTTGAAGTGAAAGGCTGAGGATTTATATCAAAATGAAATTAGCGTTTTACAAAGCTCTCAGTGAAGAAAATACTAATAAAATTAATAAACACATCAATGCACTGGACTCAGACATGGTGAAACAGTCTTTGACCTAACTGCTTCTTAATAGGTGATAGACCAGCAGTTGCTGAAGTTGCAGGATGTTTATTTAAAATACAGACCACAGATTAATTATACGAAAACAGCGGCGTTGGAAAAGAATTTGCTGGAATATGTTACACAGTAAGCAATTAAGATAGCTCTCTGTTATAGAATCAAAACCAAAAAAGAGTTTTGATTCCATAAATCCAGGTTATGAAGTCCCTGCCTTCCCCACTCATTCCAGCTCTTAATCTGCAGTTCAGTGCACTCCAACTGTGCTGAGATCATTTATTACAAGCATGTGCTGTAAATCAGATAAAGAATACCTAAATTAATGGGAATAGATGCCATATTCTGCACAGACTGGTAGACAGATAAATCTAAATTAAATATATTTAAGGTAGCTATCTGAGAGGCGATCAACACAAACTGTTTTATCTCCCATTGTATAATCCTGTGAATCAGCCACACAATATAGACAGAAGCTATAGGTATCAGACAAGCCAGGAACACCTCCAGGCCCCAAACTGTGAACCATGCTGGTGAGATGTGTAAAGAAAAAAATAAATGGACGGGCAGTAGGGTCTTACATAGCTCTGAGCTGAGCATACAGCTGAGACAAAAAGCAATCTGCAAATTACAAAGCAAAATTATCAATTGGAGAAGCTATGAACTGCATAAGGGCTTTTCCATACAAGGAACAATCCTGAGAATTTTATAAATCAATATTTACCTGATTTATATAGATTACACCAGGGTGATATATTAGCACAGCTGAAGATAAACTGAAAGGTTATGACTGCAAATGGTTGTAAGATCCACTTAAAACAATTTAACAGACATTCAGTCCAGAAAGGTTTGGAGAACGTGCCTCTAACCTACCTACAATGGGTAAAAAAAATGCTCTCCAAATCCCCCTTGGGAGACCAGGAAAGATCACAGGCACTGTCAGGTCCCAAGGCCCTGACATAACAAGAGTTTTTCAGATGAAATTTCCAGAGGCTCCTAGGAAACAGACCATTCCCCAGACTACAGACCAAGGGAAAACCCCAAGTGGTCCTTGCCAAAAATGATGTGAGAGAAACATAGCAGCGACTACAAGAAAAAGTTACTTTGTGGAGAGACCTATGGGGAATTTTGTACCAGCAAGGCTACTATGCATTAGAATATTGTTTCAGATGCCGCTAAGATGAGAAAAGCCTCAAAGTTACTGCTGACTACTGTTTTCAGCTGTGGAAAGTTACTAATCACACTCCATTTCCTATGAAATAGCAATCTACATCTTGCCAGTTAAAGAGAAGCTATCAAACTACAGTTTCAAATTCACATCAAAAAGATTTTTAAATGACATTGGGGTTTTTAACATCGTATTTTACATCTGATTAAGCACAGGAAAATCACCCTCATCACTAAACATTTTGTGGGATGTCTTCCCTACCTTTGGCAAATGAGTTCTTTTTTTCCTTCTTCCTCTAGTACCACATCTGCCTCCTACTTCTGCTTTGCCCACATCATCCACTCACTGTAATTGAAAAAATAATTTTATTATTGTCACTAATTGATTGCCATACATATTTGCATTCAGATTTAATTCCTTAGCCATATTATGACAAGTGTAAGTGTCCAATTTTAGACCGAGAACATTTGAAATCTTGGCTCATTTGGTCTAGCCCATAATCC
Organism: Chionis minor; assembly: GCA_013398295.1. Lineage (NCBI taxonomy): Eukaryota > Metazoa > Chordata > Aves > Charadriiformes > Chionidae > Chionis > Chionis minor. Next base: position 162,302 of record VZSF01008496.1, on the reverse strand, counting down.
AGCAAATCTTTTGATTCCTGACCTGTGGGTACTGTAGTGATGGAACACAGCACTATTGATGTTTATTTCACAATTCTTTGGCCTGTTCTCTCTCTGAATTAATGCTCTTCATGTGACATAATTCTCTCTGACCAGCATTTCAGCATGTATTTCAGCATGCACCACCAAGATTAAAAGTCACATTCAAGCATTTTCATTCAACGTGGATGTACTCTTATCGCTCAAATCTACGGTCATTTCACAGCATTAGATACCAAGCCATTTACACTCAACTTCATAAACATCAGCGGTCACTGGTGTCTGAAAGCACTGATAAAATGCATTTATGATAATCTGCCCCGCTTCCGGAAAGGTATGGGTTGTTTTTGTTTTCCTTTTCTAAGCAGCACACATTTTGAAGCTGGATGTGCTCTACAAGCACCACCCAGCTGTGAGGAGTTGCCCTTGGCTAGCAGGACAGCAGTCAACAGGAGAGGGGGACAAAATTACCTCATAGATCCTGATAAAGACATGGATATCGTTTACCAATCGCCATCATGGGCAAAAATGGCTTGACTTGCTGAAAATTAACTTATTTTCAATTGATGTTGAGTTTGACATTCAAAAACAAAAACACTTTACTCCTCCTTGCCCCCACCTTTCCCAGGCTCAACTTCCCTCCTCCATTCCCAACTCCTCTCCCCAGGGGAGAGGGAATGGGGGTGGTGGTCAGTACTAACAACCCCACCGCTCTCTCCTCCCCATACCTTTCCCTGCCCCACCACGGTCTCCCCAGAGGCCGGTAGAGAGTCTCTGCTGGGACACACGGGGCACCTCCACTACCACCCCCAGCACTCACAGAGCTCCTCCTCATCCCCAACTCCCCCCTCAGCACTCACAGAGCTCCTTCTCCTGCTTTTTCTCTCATTCCTCTCCTTTCCCGCGTTTTCTCCCTTTCTTACCTACGTTTCCCTGAGGCACCACCACTGGGCGCTGAGGAGCTGGGCTGTGGCAGCTGCGGGGTCGGCTGGAACCAGCTAGAACCAGCTGGAACTGGCCGAGGCAGCCCCACCCTCTCCTCACAAAGACCCCCACAGTCACGCTGCCGCCACCCCCGAGCACCGGCACCGTGTACGACAACCTTATTTTAAAAGGTCTGTTTTACAAGTTCTCTAGATATTACACAGCTCTAGGAAACATTTAAAATACCAGATACAGAGGAAATGTAAATAGGAGGGGTGGGATCTAAGGAAGCACTGGGCAACTGCTGTGAGTCTTGTACAGGACCCAGGTCCTGCCGCTGAACGTTGCGCAGTTCTTCCTCAGACTGAAAGGAGAGGTGACAGCACACCGCTGTTTACCTCAGCTAACGCACTAACAGTGCTAAAGGACAATCCACATTCCATTTGGGAAGGGCTGTAGGTAAGCTGCTGGGGAAAGCTACAGCCCCATGGAATTACCAGGAGCACTTAGAGAAAGGCCAGACTGTAATTGAAAAAAATTGCAGGAACCGCACCCCATAGACACATTTTAAGAGCTTTTTACTTTTAACACCATGTTTTTTGTCAACAACAACAACCAAAAAACCCAACTTGCTGCTCTTTGCATAGCTTTATGTATTTCCTCGCTATTTATTTCACAGGCGCCTCTAAGCAGAAGAGACAATGTCTATATTTGCCTTGAAAACCATGATTCCAGACTTGTTATTTTCAACCACTAGTGATTTTAATGTTACCTGTTGTATTAGCACTATAATCTGTTGTCCTGGTTTGAGGTAAAACAGGACCAATTTTGTTCAGTACCTCTGCTTTCTAACTAGGCCTCTTCTAACGGCATATTGTGCAGAAAACTGCTCTTTCTCAGAGCGATAAGACCCATGTTTATAGCTGATGTCAAGGCACGGGATGCAGAGAGGCCCTGGCTTATACTTATTGCTATAACGACCACAGGCAGACAACTTTGTTATTTGCCCCGTTGGAGGGTCGGAAGCAGAAAAGCGTAGAGGGGTCCCACCTGCGGGGAGGAGCGGACAGGACAGGTGACCCAAAACTAACCAAACAGTGTATTCCATCCCATCTGCATCATGCTCAGGATAAAAGCTGAGGGATCAAAGGGTCAGCCCTCTTGCTCAGGCTCTGGTTTTCCTTCTTCAATGGCTGGCATCTGAGGAGGACTCCGTCTGTTCGTCTGCCTTTGATCCTGACCCGTGTGTTCCTGAATCCAGTTCCCTTCCATCGCTGAGTCCAGTCTGTGATTTCCCAGTGCCTGCTGAGAATTTCTAAGTAACTGAACAGAAGACCAAAGTTTAGCAGTCATCTTTTATCCAGGAAAATCTAAATCCTTCCGTCTCCAGGAGCAGAGTGACAAGAAGATACTTTGGCGGTAATCCAGGCACACACTCTTAGATGTGTATTGGTTAGGATGTGACCCCGAACTGGCAAAACCTTTGACAGGAACCAAACTTTAATCTTCAAGCAAGATCCCCAAAACACCACCAGAACTTTGTTAACTCTGTGATAGACTCATATTGTGTCTTTGTTAATCAAACCGATACCTTAACTTTGCATAATGCGCCGACTTCTGCAAACCAGTGTAACTGTTTTCTTTGTAGCCACAAATATCTGGCTACCAGTCTCGATAAGGAAATACTTTGGATGTATGCATGCTTTAAATGATAAGATCACAACCTACAATGCAGAGGAAGACTACCACCTTCATCCCACGACCACCAGAGGACCAGGAGAGACCCCTTAGCAACACTATAAGAAGGGGACTCTGACCGGGGTGAGCGCGCGCCGTTGGTGGAGCGGAGACTCCCCGGTCGCCCAGCACTGTTTTGCCTGTTTACAGCTTGCTCAAATAAATCCTATTTTGATAATCCAAATTGGCTCTTTGTCACAGTTACTCGTAACAAACTCTAGTGCGAGGTTTCATTAGGCTCCAGACTAAAACAATTACATTGCTTCAAAAGAAAAGGAAACTCAGAGTAACACTGAACAGAAATGAAAGAAGCTTGCTAGGGAATCCCTCTCTATCCACCATATCCTTACAGCAAGTGGTCTTTTTTCCAGGCCTGCTCCCATTTCAGCAACAGGTAACAGACACCCACTCCCCCACCACCCTCCAAGTTCCCCTAGGGCCCACCAAAATATATTTTCTATCTTCTCTGAGGTCTGGCTGCCTGCCTACCTCCTGCTTTTCTCCAGAATCTCCCGTCCTCTATCAGTGCCATCAGCTTCTCTCTTGCTAAATCAGCAGGTCTCCCTTTATATGCCCAATCCTCCTCAGTCTGGCAAACCTCCCTCAAGGAAGGATGCTAACTGGCTGCTAAGGAAGGAGGGCTCCTATCCCATTCCCATCTCCTCCACCTGCAATAGCCAGAACAGTACAATGCCATCAAGCAGCTGAGATCTTTTTCTGCTATCAAAACCTTTTAAAGGAACACAACCTTCATTAGCAGCTCCTACGTCTGCACACAGCAGATAACATCCACTGCACTCTTCTTACAACTGAAGATCTGCAGCTCTTAAGAGAAATTACATGACAACAGGGGAGCCATCAGGTACTACAGGGCTGAGCTGTGCTGGGTGATGCTGATGTTGTTCAGCTGAGCTTGCAGATAGATTTATCTTAACCTTATTTCAAGCACTGTAAGGTGAAGAGCTTTGTAGAATAGCTCTAAACGTGTCAAAGATGCATGGAAAAAATGTACAGCCAGGATGTTGAGTGGGGTGGGAGCGTGCCAAGCAGGTAAAAGTGACCTGGTAGCTCATTACCAACATCCCATGCAAGGTGTTGCAGTGCACCTCCCACTTGGTTCTGCTTGCTTTCTGGGGCAAGGACATCAGCCTCATTTGAAGGAAAACAAAAACAACATTAATACAAGTATAAGAACAATGAAGTCGTAGAAGAGATTATAAGGGAGGTTCTGGAGTGCCCTTCCACAGAAGGAACAGATTAGACCAAGTTAGCAAACATCTTGATCTTGACTTGCCGCAGACAGGAGCAGATCTTTTCTTGAGGTGCTTCTTTCTATGATTCTAGTCTTTTATTTACGTGTGTTGTGCAAAGCCAAATTAACCAAATACCAGGTTCTAAAATGGGAATTTTATCTTCACTTTGATTTTCATCTATCCTAAATTCAATGAAAACAGTAGGCAATGCTACTTAAGAATGGAGTTTAAGGAAGAAAAGCTTCTGCTTAAGTGATTTTTTTTCCCTAAACTGTGTTAGCAAGGACATAGTGTATGCAATAATTAAATAATTAACTGTTCTAAGACAATCTCTGCTTAAATGACCATGCATTTTATATAAAAGTGTTCTGTGTTTTGCTTAGAGGTGAAAAAATAAATCTAGAGGGGGAAAAAAAATCTTAAAAAGAACAAGATGACATAATTAGTACCATCTGTATGGATCTTATAGCATCATAAAGGATTTTACTGAAAAGAAAGAGTAGTGAAATGTTATTCTAGGATTTCAAAGGCTGATTCAACTGGGCAACATCCCCAGCTTTTAATAGAGCAGTGTTGCTCCACAGACATCAATGGAAACATATTTGCTCTGTTCCTAAAACGAAACAAGTGGTAACACTGAGAAGCTACAAGAGTTTTTATTTGAAGTGAATGCCAGCTTTTCTATTAACTTCACAGAATGCCTTCAAAAGTAAATTCAAATTTAAAGGGACTATAATGCACACTTCAGGGTTCATTAAGAAAATTTCACAAACAGTATTAGTGATATAGACAGCTTATATTCAGTTTAATATTTTGTTAACTTAAATAAAATTGGGGTTTGTGGTCAATTCTGGAAAGGTCTCTCATGTTTTCTAAACTGATTCTTCCAGATGAATTGCATAAATACAAGAAGCCATTTGGATTTAAAACCCACCGGACAAATAATCAGTACGTTTTTAATCACCTTTAAATAGAATTCACTTCCTCCCAAGGCCTCAGATAAAAAGAATCATGGAAACTTTTTTTCATAGTCTATGATGTGGTACATGGCAAATTAGTTGTGGCCTAGAGAGCCCTTCCTCTTCTTTTATCCATTTCACTCTAAACAATCATTCCAAAGTTACTAGTTTCTAGTAATTTCTAGTTTATGTAAACAGAAAGGAAATCAAGAAATAGAGTTCTTTGTTCCTAACAACCAAAAAAAAGCAAGGGGGAAAAAAAAGACACGTGCCATGCTCTCCCAAAATATCACCCCAAGTTCCAAATAACAGTTTCGTTACATGTGCTTTTCACTAGTTGTTCTATTTACTTTGCATATTCAGTTTACAACCATTTCTTAACCTCATTGGCTACTATGATACTAATTTTCATTCTATATCACCGTGGTTATATTAATTATTACAAATTATCCTGCCATATCATTAACACCAAATGTTCCAGTTCAGCAAAACTACCTTGTCTTTAGTCTTATCTTTTAATCAACAAAGTCAGCTCAACCTTCGGGGGTAACCAAAACCCTTCCAAGGATCTACCAACCCGTAATGCAATTCTCTTGTATCAAGCAATATTAAGTCTAAATTTTCCCTTCTGCAAATCTAAAACCCCTCCACAAGGCCACAGAGTTGATTACTGTATTCAGTGCAACATATGTAACATGCAGCAGCGTTATAGTTCGTTTTGTTTTCAGTACCATTATTCCTATATTAAATGAAAGGTCCATGGTGTTTGCTAGAGTAGATGGGACAATTCTATTTGTGACATCAAAATATCCCACTGGATTACAGGTCTATTTTCTCTTTCTGGGCGTGGGGGTGAAGGGTGGGATAATTTTGCTGCTTCAAGCACCATGAAGCCCTTTGCATCATCAGGCAACAAGTCTTGGCTAGGAATAAAAATGGATACTTTTGAACATGTTCAGCATCATTGTTTTACTGCCAATATAAGGATTGCATGCTTCTCAAAATTTTTTACTGTGGAAGCTAGTATTTATGAGCCTCCACAAGCAAATGGAGGTGATGCCACTGAAAAGGCACATCTGCAATCAGTGAGTGCAGCAAGACAGACAAAAAGTCTTTAAGTCCATTTTTTTAAAGTAGATGTTACTCGGGACAATTTTCTTAAAGATAAGAATTCTTTAATTGTTGAAATCCTTAAAAAAAAAAAAAAATAAATCCCTTCCTAAAAATAATAATGAAGTATTTTTTAAAGCTTCAGAACAGTAACATTTCTTGAACATGGAAGACACAGAAATTACAATGCACAATTACAGGGTTATCTGGGTTACACACTGCTAAGCCTTGGGTTTAGTGGCATAAAGGTTTGTGTCCTATAAACCAGCCTTACAGGTTGGCTTAGGAAGGAGCCCCAGACCCTGGAGGGACGGGACAACAGAGGGAGGAAGAGCCTCAATGTCCCTGCAGAACAACCAGACAGAAGGTGTTCAGCACTTAAAGGACATAGTGGGATTCTCCAATACAAAATCCATCTCTCCCAGAATTAGGGGTCTGGAACTGGGCAGGAAGCCTAACGAGCCAAGGAGGAGATCTACCTTATTGCAAGGTCACAGCACACATAATTGCTTCCACAGACTGAGCTACTTCACCCAGCATAATTATTCTTTTTGCTCTCCCTTTTCCGGTGTGGCAGCTTTTCTGGGATCCCAGCGCTCTGAGGTACAGAAACGGTCACAAAGCTTACTCTGACATCCAGCCTTAATGTAGTCAACACCAGTTTGAAGCCTTTTGTACTTTCACCAGCACTAGCTTTCAGTTTAAACGGCTCTTTTCTCACCCTGCAATCATATCACTTCTTAAGCTAATGAGGTCTAACCGCACATTATCACATCTTTGGTCATGTTTGACAGGGCTCCTAGGATTCATTTACAGTTTTTAGTTTTGTATCTCATTAGTGACTCACAGCCATCATGCAATAGGACTCATTCATTTCAGTTCTGCTCCTCCTCCTCCATCGCTTCTAAATTCCAGCTGAAATTATTTTTATTCCCTAAATTAACGACCTTGAATTACATATTACTGAACTGCTTCCTATTTCAATTATTCCAGTCATACCATTTTACTAATTTTCTTCTCAGATGAGGGTAGCAGCACAATCTTACTCCCCATTGCAGTCATTCATGAAACTATGACACAATGTTGGTTAACCAGAAGTTAAATCTGTGTTGAATTTTGTTTCAGTTTCTGTTTATCTCCGAGCTTTTAAGTTGCTCCCCCAACAGGGGCTTAGATTGTGATCTAAGTCACAAGCAAATATAATTGCAAATTCCTGATGCGTCAGAAATGTATTTTTATTCACACTTGGAAAAGGCAGAACAACAAGAGAAATTTTAAACCTGAAGGGAGCTTTTGGAAGAATGGTACCAGCAATCAAAAATATATGCTCAACGTTAAAGTGCAACCTCTGCCTTAATTATAACATCATTACTTTGATGCTACACTTGGTTGGGTAGTGTCGCAAAGCTATGTTTCAAGTCTGGGGAACAGAAACGCCAGACTCAAGACTATTACACAGGGCGATTTTACACCTGAAGTGTACAGAGGTTTTATGACTTTTGCTTAGCATTCTGTACTTGAACAAAAATTAAAAGGTCATCATTTCAGCTTCTCTTTGGGAAAAGACTGATCACATTAGGACTTGGAGCATCCTGGAACAAAACAGGAGCAACTTAAGGTTGACAAGTTCATTTATCTTTTGATAAATTAAATCAGTGAAAATGTTAACAATAAAAAGTGATTGCTCATTGAAAGAAAGTCTTCATAGTTTGTTTTTCAGCCAGGATGAATTTGGTTTGGAGAATCACAGAATATTGTGGGTTGGAAGAGACCTTTAAAAGTCATCTAGTCTACTTTCCCCTGCAACTAGCCAGGGACATCTTCAACTAGATAAGGTTGCTCAGAGCCCTGTCCAACTTGACCTGGAATATTTCCAGGGATGGGGCATCTCCCATCTCTCTGGGCAACCTGGGCCAGTGTTTCACCACCCTTATTGTAAAAAAATTCTTCCTTGTATCTAGTCTAAATCTCCCCTCTTTTAATTTAAAGCCATTAGCCCTTGTCCTATCACAACAGGCCCTGCTAAAAAGTTTATCCCCAGCTTTCCCGTAGGCCCCCTTCAGATACCGGAAGGGGCTCTAAGGTCTCCCCGAAGCCTTCTCTTCTCCAGGCTGAACACCCCCAACTCTCCCAGCCTGTCCTCCCAGCAGAGGGGCTCTAGCCATCCCAGCATCTCTATGGCCTCCTCTGGCCCCGCTCCAACAGGTCCATGTCCTTCTTATGTTGGGGGCGCCTGAGCTGGAGGCAGGATTCCAGGGGGGGTCTCACAAGGGTGGAGTAGAGGGGCAGAATCCTCTCCCTCACCCTGGTGGCCATAGTGCGGGGGATGCAGCCCAGGATACGGTTGGCCTTCTGGACTGTGAGTGCACACTGGTGGCTCATGTCCAGCTTTTCATCTGCTAGCACTCCCAGGTGCTTTTCCGCAAGGCTGCTCTCCATCCCTTCATCCCCCAGCCTGGATTGACACCAGGGTTTGCCCTGACCCAGGTGCAGGACGTTGTACTCAGCCTTGTTGAATGTCATGAGGTTCACACGGGCCCACTTCTCAAGCCTGTCCAGGTCCCTCTGGAAAGCAGCTTGTACCTCAGGTGTGTGAACCACACCACAGAGCTTGGTGTCATCTGCAAACTCGCTGAGGGTGGACCTGATCCCACTGTCTGTGTCATTGATGAAGATATTGGACAGTTCTGGTCCCAGTACAGACCCCTGAGGGACACAACTCAGTATCATACCCGGTGACAGAAAAGAATTTAAATGCCAACGGAGATATCCAATTTTAGCTGTGAAAAATACACCGTTAGATCACTTAGGAATCTGAAAACAGCATTTCTTCCTTGTCTGTTGTGTCTGGAGAGAAAATGATGTATCCTTGCCAAGTTAATTGCAAAACCCAAGTTATACCCATTTTATGATTGGCATCACTGATAGATTCAATCATAATGCCAAACCATTCTGTGATTTGAAGTTACTTGGTTAACTCCTCTACTGGATTTGCTCTGTAGTATGAATTATTCCAGGGTCATGTATTAATTATTAATTAATTAAGATAAAGGCATTTTCTAAACAATTAGCTGGATGTGTTCCCAACAATTGGGAACTTATCACTGATTAAGAAAAAAAGCCCCACAAACAATAAATTTAAATAATATGAATTCACATTATACCTTCACAGGTTACAGTAACTGCTTTTTCTCTGCAGACTACCTGTAAAATATCTCTAATTTAAAAAAAAAAAAATCTTCAATAACCCCTAAAAATCTTTAAAATGCCCCTATAAATAATTTGTCATTTTCCTTTTTAATTTTACTTCTTTCTCATTTCTGATGCATACAAGAGTTTCTTGCAAAATGAATGCCTATCACGAACACCACAAACGCTAAGCAGGCTTGCAACTGCTCAAAAAGAGCCTGTATAGCTAAAGAGAAAGAAATATCCATTCCATTGGCAAGTTACACTTTCTGAAGAAACTGGAATATTGAGCTGTCTGACTAGCAGAAAGGAAGATGGATGACTCTTCTTGAATTAGATGCTTGAAACTTACTTCTGCTTAAAAGAGAATATAATCAATTTGGGAAGGAGTTGAGTCTAACACTGGGAATGCTTTATCGTAAATAGTAGATTCCATTTAAAGGTTTTAGAGGTATTATTACAGCTTAACCTTCAAAATGAGTAACAGTTTATTTGTGCAGTTACTCACTGAAATGGGTTGAGATACCCAGTTTAAGAAATATTTTACCCTGTCCTTTACGTCCTACTTTTTGTATTTATTATTAGCTCAGTTTATTAGTTGTTTTATTTGTTTCTCTTCAGGTTCAGAGACAGCAGATTTATTACCTTGCACTGGCATCTGAAGGACATGTAAGCAAACACCAGCTCAGACCATCCTCTTCAGGTGAGAAGCTACAAATGGACTCTCTCAAGCAAGCACTTGGTTTAGCTTCTGACCTTACCCTGTTCATATATAACCTTCTAGAAGGAAGCGCGGTACTCCAGCGAGCATCTTTAAAGGTCATACCCTGGGAGAAGGGGCTCCATACTTATAATGGGATAATTAATTCTAACTCTCCAGGTGATGACTCCTGAAAGCTCAGAACCACTTCTACTCTTCGTAAATTAAATTAATTAAGATCTGGCACTAAGCCTTTTCAGCAAGGAAACCCGTATCCAGGATACCAGACAGGAAAGGAGAGGTTTCAACAATAAAGTTACAAGGAGCCCATCACACACTGCAGCTATGTGTAACTTTTTTTGGTGTTTCATCTAAGGCATAACACTGGCCAAAAGGTGATATACACGAATCACGGACACTGTTGTTACTCTCACAATATTTTCTGAAAGAACTTACACTCTTCTGCAAGCATCCAATTGGAAAACTTCTATGCAATTTATATCCAGTATTCATGCACAAATATGTCTTGAATATTATTGGGTTTTTAATAGAAGAAAAGCTATCTGATAATTTAATTGAAAAAAAAAATCCATCTAAATTCTGTTACCATTTTAATGACTCTACGAATAATTCAGCTACCATACAGCGCCTGGATTTAATTCACATGCAGTCGACCTCTGATTTGCTAACAACATTAATTACTGGAAATAAATTTGGATAGTTCTTCTTACAAAAACATAGATGCCCGCTTCCTTTTTGAACCTGGCATGTATGCATCCACCCGCTTCAAAACCTTGGGCCTTAGTTCTTTGTTTCAGAAACAGGTATCCAGATCAGAAGCATCAACTTTCTTACAGAGCAACATATACTAAGTTACTTGAAATGATTATTTTTTTCCCACATTTTTCTATTACGTTTAAGTATTTTTATGCTAAGTATAAGGCACAATTAAATTAAATCATTTTAAATACATGTATGTTTAATACTTATGAGACTAGCGTTGGTGTTGAAAAACCATATAAGTGACAGGAATGTAAGTCATGCAGAAGAAAAATGAAGAGAGAAGTTAAGCCAGACAAGCTTTCAAGGACTGTTTTTGTTCACTAAATGTACTAAAATACTTCATTAAATAATGCAGTGGTGAATTATGAATTTCTGTATTAGTAAAATATGACAGAATTTCTAGGGCTGCTAAAAGTTAAAGTACTATTTTTTCTTTGAAATATAATCAATTTGCACTGAAACACCATGCAAAAATAATGCTTTAATTTAGCTGTAGACATGATTCAATAGAATTCAAGTAAAGGAGACAATGTTAAACAAAAATCCAGTTTGGGAATATGCTTCTTATGAAATGTACTAATAGATATAGAAGATGTGTACCCCTCCCTCCAGGCCAACACCTCCACCCTGTCAGCAACAAGACTGTCCATAGGGGATTTGCTCCATTTGTTTTTCCCCAGGGCTCCTCCAAGGAAGGTCTCCAGTGTACTGTTGCCCTTTAGTTTCACTAAGCTGTTACTGTAAAACACTACTGTGAAATTGACTGCGTTGTCAGAAGCAAGTGACTAATTACCTAGACGAGGAAGAAAAAAGTAATAATAAAGAAATTCTGGAATTAACAATCATAATACCAAATAATAATGTCTTTAATAATAAATACTTTCATATGTTGTCAGCATTGCTAAACTTGGACTTTTAATTTGAGACTGCTTACTGTACTAAACAGCCTTGTCTTATAATTTCTGGTTTTAGTAATTCCATTAGTTTTACACATTATTTAGCCTAGCCACAAGCCAAGCTAACTATCATGTGGGTGATTCATTTTCATGGTAATTTTCATGTAACTTGCCAAAAAATGGTAAGTATGGACTATGACAATGTTTAAAGGTTTGGATATGCTATTTATTTTTCAGTATTATGTGATTCTAACTCATACAACCCAACATTTTAATGATGAATTCATAGATGATCAGGAGATTAGGGTCTAGAGAAGTCTGATGAGGAGCAGCTGAGGGAACTGGGGTTGTTCAGGCTGGAGAAGAGGAGGCTGAGGGGAGACCTCCTCACTCTCTACAACTGCCTGAAAGGAGGTGGGGGACGGTCTCTTCTCCCAGGTAACAAGTAATAGGATGAGAGCATGCGGCCTCAAGCTGCGCCGAGGTTTAGAACTGAAGAGGTTTAGATTGGATGTTAGGAAAATTTCCTCACTGGAAGGGTTCGAACAGGCTGCCCAGGGCAGTGCTGGAATTGCCATCCCTGGAGGTATTTAGAAGATGTGTTGATGTGGTGCTTAGGGACATGGTTTCGTGGTGCACTTGGGGGTGTCAGGTTAATGGTTGGACTTGATGATCTTAAGGGACTTTTCCAACCTAAATAATTCTATGATTCTATTCTATAATTTAAGCCATCCTCTAGAATAAACTTACAGTTACAATGAAAGTAAGTGTCTGTATGAACAGAAACTGTCAATCTGAGTTTACTATACATATTCATTACAGTCTGGGTGAAAAAAAGACAGCATAAGAGCATATTAGTAAAATATTCCATGCATTTATGTTTTAGCACAACAAAAAAACTGATTTGTTGGCATTTGGGGACCAATTTATCTATCCCAACACCTTTGTAAAATACCTGTTTTTCTTACCACGGTCTTGCACTTTAATGCAGAGCTCTCTCTGGCTTCAGAGGTAAGAGCATTTGCATATTATCCTGATTTTTCACATACACAAATTCCCTTTGAAGACTAAACGTTGACCCCAGAAATACCAACACTGGTACCCGCATTAGAACATTTGACTAAGAATTCTATACTTTAAATTACTTCTTGTTGCTGGCTAGTTTACTTGCAAGAAAGAAACCACAGTACTGCTATATTGCTCAGGATAATGGCACAGAAACCACCTCAACTATGGATAATATGGATGGTACACTTATTCTTTTTGTTCTAGTTCGGCATACAACACAGCAGAAGCACCAGCCAGTCTTGCAAATTGGTGACATTCCTTGTGTTTCATACCTGGAAATAGCTGAGGAATAAGCTCTCTTAGGAATTATTACCTTGCTGCAGTGGGCTGGTTATCCAAGACTACATGCAAAGTACAGAATGAAAATGCTTAAAACAGTACTTAAAATGCACTGCAGCCTATTGATGTAACCAGAACTGAAGCAGCTTTTTAGGGAACAATGCTCTGAAACAAAGATGACTAAATGCACTTGGATTCCATCTTCATGCACTTCATTGTCTTTTAAATAAACAAAGCCATAAAGCAGGAGAAATAAAAGACTACAGGGAGGGGTGACATTCACTGAACAATTAAAAGGTGTCCCACCCAGCCCTCAGCCCCCCTTTTTTTTCCCGTGTCAGTGTAGACCTTTAAAAGGTTCTTGGAAATGTTTCACACCTCTCTTCCTTTGAGCATATTCTCCTAAATTTTATGTAAATGTGTAGCCACCAAATAAGAGCTCTTCAGGCAGAGATGCAGAAGGATGCATCAGGGACTACTTTCCCAATATTTCCCTGCATGAGCAAGTAGGCAGGAGGAGAATGGAGTACAGCAGGAATGGCAGAAACAATGCTCTGTGACCTGCTCCTAGCTAGCTGGAACTGCTGGTGGGCATAAAAGCTACCTTCCTCTGCAGGACAGTATGATCTCTAGGCCACTGCACAGAACTGCCACAGGCTCAGGCAGGATCGCCCATCTTCCAACAGTTTTAACATCACAGCAATTTCAAGGCCAAAGTGTTTTAAGTATTTTTAAAATTTTTATTGTTGTCATCATTGAAACTGTCAAGCACTAGAGACAGCCGAGCACAATACAGACCAATGACAAAAGGATAAGTTTACAGCCTCTGTGAGGAAAAAATGGGTTACAACATGCCTACTTCTAAGTTTTCAAAACAGCAGGGCCTAATAAGTTTTATCCCGCACGCTTGCAAGGCTGGCTACACTAACGCAGTCTTTCTAGAGAACTCCTGGGAGATGACTGGAGTGCCAGGTGACTGAAAATAGCACACACAGGACCAAAGTCTCTTTAGGAATGAAAAGCGGCATGAAAACCTGCACATGGGAGTTCATTATCAATGCTTCCCTACAAAAGTGGAGAGGTGACTCTAAGAGAGTTCTGCAGGATCCACCCTATGGCCAGCACTATTCAATACTTAGTAACTTAAGACGACAGCTTTTAGCAAATAGGCTGCAAAAAAGTAGAATTACATCGGTCTGTGGATCAGCTGATTGTTCCTGACTGATAGTTCCTGACTTCACCATCACAGGCTGAGGAATAACTAGTCAGGGTGCACGTTTGGGAGTTACTGTGGGTCACAAAATGAGCAAGACTCAGCAAGTGCCATACTGAAAAAGAAAAACCCCACACAGACCTATACATATAACAAGAGCATGAACCGCTAAATACACGTAATTCTTTTCTGTTCCACTCAGCAAGAAGATCTGAGCTGGAGCACAACAGCCAGTCTGTGGCACCATGCTTTGAGAAAGACATAGATTAACAAAAGCATAGAAAATGTGACAAAGAAAGGTGCAAAGAAATGAGACTGCCTAGCCTACAGACTAGAAAGGGGAACACTGTTTTCAAATATATGAAAAGCCACTATAAAGAAGACAGAAATAATCTATTCTCTATACTTATAGATGATACAACAAGAGATCACAGATTGAAATTACAGTAAAGAAGGTTCAAGCTGGATTTTAGCATATGGTGCACCGGGAGACCTTTAATGACAGGCTGGAGAAACAACTGTCAAGACTATTTTAAGAAGCTGTCTTCCCTGTCCTTTCCCGTCCTACAGCTCTGAGCTAAGGAGCAAGGTTAAGCTATGATAAATGATATAACTGCCTCAAGGCTCTTAATGTGAATTTGATAGGCACGTAAGTGAAAAATAACATTAGCTGGTTGCAGTACAGTACTGCATACACATAAAATGTGTACTTTCTAAGAAGTATTTTGGAAACAACCATGAAAAATATCATGATAAGAAGTTAAAATAAAGTGTAAAAAAACTGGGAGGCTACATAAAGATGTTTTCTGGAGAGTGATGACAATTTTCTCAATATGAAAAAACCCTTTAATAGCCAAGTATTTGGATCCAGATGAACTATGTCTTATTCCTGTCTTCTGTTTTGACAGATCAACACTTTGATTTTTGAAATATTTTCTAACACTAGATCATCTTTCTGTTTTTCCAGTGGCTTAAGAGGAGCTTTTACCTCACTCCTAAAAATGATCCACTTTTATGGAGATTTGTTCTTAAGAACAATTCAGGGTGAAAATTAACCCTCCTCTTCTGTTGAACAGACTGCAATGCTCTACATGGCATTTACCATCTACAGAGCATAGGATCTTTCCCACTTTTGTAACAGAAGATGTTGGTAAGAAGCAGCATCTCTCTACATTTCCATGTCCAAGCCACATATTTTTTTTGTAGAAAAGGCCCTCTGGACACCAATCCTATCACATGTCTGACTTGCTCTGAATGGTAGGGAGACAGAGCTATCCACCACCGGTGTATAACATCATGTTAAGGTAGTGCTGAAACTCTTTATTACACACAGTATTTGCTTAAACCTGGCCTCTAAAGGGTCAAGGTGAGAACAATTGCTTGAAGAGAATTCTTCAAAAGTTTCAAAAGCAAAAAAGACTTTCTAACACCTTTTTAAAAACGGCAGGGATACTCCTAGAGATAATTATGGAATACATGTAATCCATTCTTTCAAGATGACAGTGTGAAGCTGGGTAACTGCAGAGCCCATTCACACCCGTACTCTCAGAGACAGATAGTCTGGCCCTTTATTTAATTTCACATTATTTAATGTGAATATTTCAAATGAGCCACATAGTGAGTGTGGGCTGATTGGACTAGAGATAGAGGTGATAACATTCATCATTAGAAAAGCATTACAGTGTGGTAGTGGGGCAAGAAAAGGGGGGAAGATGAAACAAGACATCCCTGAAAATCCTGCTGGGGCTGTATAACTGTATGACATTACTGTATTAGAAAAACGCCTAAAATGAGTTATGGAACTAATTAAGGAAATATAAAAGCCATAGATAAAAAGTTCCTTGTTAAGTATAATTGATAGTACAAATCTAATTTGAAAGGTTAACAAGCTCTTGAAAATTGTTGAATCAAGTACAGACTGATGTTTTTAATATAATTATATACAGCCAACAGATGGTATAGTCCTTTTTATTATATTGCCAGATATTAGAATTTCATTTTTAAAGCAAATACTGAATTATACTAGAGATATCTACGGCTATTTTACAAGATTTGTCAGTTCTCTAATATACTGGTCATAATGATCAAATGCATAACATTTACCGTTTGTCAAAATCTGAAAGACAAGATTTAAATAAGAAATTCAGAATATTTCACTGTCCCCTTCTAAAACAACTTTATTTTATATCTTAATTAAAAGCTCAACTGTCTCAGTGAATGACAGCATTTTAGATATGTGAATATCTTTTCAGACCAACTGAGCATTAAAAGTAGTTTAAGAAAACAAAGCAGCAGGAAAAAAAAATCTTTTAATTAAAAATTCTAGTTGCAAAAAGCCACTAAAATCTTAAATTTAGTAAGATGGATGATACATCAGATCAACCAGTTCCGAAAGATGGGGAGAGGCAAACTAAGAAACGGCAAACAAACAAACCCCCCACACTCCTACCTGTGCACACAGCTAAAGTTCTCACTATACCGTGTCTCAGTGACTGCAGGAGTATTTCCTCAGACCTTGGTACATGGGATCCTGCTGTCTTGACGTCTGTCTAGAAGGACTTTTATAAAAGACCTGCTTTCCACTTGCTACTGGGACCATGTCAAACCTCTGCACAATCGCTTCCCTGCCCTGACCCCCTTCTGCGTTACAGCCAGCACAAACCTGCGGCATTCACTGCCAAAGCCCCTGCTGGCAGCCTCCCAGGGGCAGCCATCCCCACCCAGCTCCCCACCTCTCACCTCTTCTTCAGTATCACAAGGTCAGTGGCTGCACACAATTCCTCCACTTCCCCACGTGCTCTGGTACAGAAGAAGAGCCCCCAAACAAGCTCCCACAAAGCCAACTTCTCCTCCTCCTTCGTGACTGTCTTTAAAATTGCTTTTTATTCATCACTCACCAAATAAGTGTCTCACAGGACAATCAATAGGGACTATTGCCTGTTATGCTGACTGGCTTATTATCTCATTCTCACACCCTCCAGTCTGCCAGTCTGTATCTGATTGCTACTTTATACATCTTCTGAAACTCTGGGCTAAGTAGTAACATTTAATTCAGTGACTTTAAAACAGAATCTTCATTTAAGATTCCGACTTCTGCCTCCTATTGTGCTACTTCTATACTGAACAACACAGTCCACAGTCCTCCTGTATATCAAACCAAGATTTTGGAGAGTTCAGGAATCACAGACAGAGTATTACAATAACAGGGTATTTTTCTCATTACAGACAATGAGATTTACTAAGAAGGGGAGTGCTCTAATTCATTCTTAAAGGTATCAAAACAAAATGGATTTAGTCTGAACTAAATTTGGAATTTACAACAAGCAATATTCAGTCAAACTCCTTGCAAAGTTAAGAAGTAGGACATGAATTACATTGTTTGTATTAGTGTTCATTTCACCTAAATGTAGCCATCTAAAAGACACACATCTACTTTTTAAGATTCCTGTATAATCACAGGGGCTATCTGCTACATCCTTTCGGAGGTGTCCATTTGCATTCATCAGCTGTAGAAGAAATTCAAACAGCTACTGAAAAGAATATATTTAAGACAGTTAAGTTTGATGGAGAAAGATGGATCCTATAAAAACTTAAGAGCAGCCACACTAAGTTAGAGCAGATGTCCACCTAGTCTCCAAGTCTATTCCCCAAACTCATCACTGGCAGTTGCCTTGGAAAGGAACCAGGGATAGCAGAAAGCAACACTTCCCCAAATACCCTCCCAGCTGTTCTTTCATTTCAAATTCTGCAGCGTAATGCTCATCCCAAAGAATAATCAAAAGCTCTCCTGGCATAGCATGTGAAGCATCCAGAGATGGCTGTCAACAAGGCCATACAAATAGACAGCCTGAGCTTGATGGTTCTTGAAATAACCGCTGCTTCAGTTGGTACAGGAAATGCTCCTTCTGTGAGCTAAGAGTAAGTAACTGACCTGGACAAGTTCAGACATCCTGCAGTTTCAACTTAATAAATTCACTGGGCTCTTGACTAGAGTGAAATGAGTAAAACATTACACTTTCTCACTTGCAACCTGCCTCAAAATAGTCACAAAACAACTATCAGGTCACTTGAAGGAAACTAAGAGTCATCTAAAACTTTATGGGTGTTAACCAACTGATTACAATCTAAAAGTTATAACAACAATGGATTAAATTGTACTATTTCCCACTCTTGTAGTCATTGTCAGAAAACGATTTATGCAGGCCTCTGTCCTTCTTGCAATCTTTGTCACAAGAATGAGGCTTTGCAATTTTATAGTCTCATATGTTCTCTGACAGATAACAGTAAACAATATTCCTTTGACCTCTTCAATGTTCTCTAATTTTACTGAATGGTCTTATTCTTCCTTTTATATTCTCAGCACTGATGAAAAAGTGATGAAATGGCCAACGATAGAAAATACAGAATTGTTAAGAGGTTAAAGTAGTGAGCCTGACTACTGCCTCTCATAGAGCAGGGAGGGCATAAAGATTTTTGTTTCGTTCTTGTCATAGCTTTCTTGTGAAGTAACATAACGCTACACAATGAGCTCCCACAGAAACAAGCAGCACCGCTTTCCAAGCTAAAGAGTGGGCATGTTTGAGTTGATTCTGTGTCCTTTAACAAATGCTTCGCAAGGCATGTGTGCTTCTGTCTCTTTCTGTGTAGATATGTGTAGGTATGGATCAAGATAAATCCAAATAAACGACTCCTTTGCAAACACTCCTTCTCCTGCAGAGAAGATGAAAGAGCCAACATGCGACAAATGTTTGTCATGCTGCTTAATACAGTACTGGAAGGGACATGAGCCTGCAGTAATGAGGGCAGCCTAAGAAACTATGCTGCAGAGCATTAATGGCGCTTTAATACAAACTTAAGATGGAATAACACAGTAAGTTCTCGGTGGGGAAAACAAGATGCAGCGCAGTTATCCTTACGTGCAAAACTCTTGAACAAACTCTCCAACTGATCTACCATGTGGTTCCTCTGTTATCTCTAACTGGAGGCAACATGATCACAGGGAAAGAATCAGTGTGAAACACGTCCAGTGCAGACAGAATACAGAATAAGGAAGAACAGAGAGTACTGCACCAACCATAGGATAATTTCTTCTTCACCTGCCGTTTCATTTCTGTCTTACAGAGTATACCTGCATACACAGTATGTTTTAAGGAGAAAAGTACATTAGCTATTGTAATCGGAGGAAAGGAAACGACGTCATTAAAGCTTTTCTGGTATTCAAATTAGTTCTTTAAATCAATCTTCATTTTAATGTTTTCCCATAAATGTGAATATTTTGGGTTGGACTTTTTAAGTGTTTTATGTCAGCTACAGCTCCACAGACTCCAATAGAAGTCTAGACTTTCAACACTGGAAGATGTGAACCTGGGTAAGAACTGGAGATGTGAACCAGAAGGTCATCTTGCAACACTGCCGAGTTCCGCTCTCACTGGTTCCTCATTTGTTTGGAAGCTGTCCTCATCTCTGATCACCCTCACCTCCCTCCTCACACCATTCTGGGTGCACTGCATTCCTGCTGGAACCTGGGGGATCAGGGCCATGTCCTCTCATTGTCCACCTTGCAGGAACAAGAGACAGTGGCAGAAAGATATTTCTGTTCTATTTCATGTTCTTAGCTTGAAAATTCTGGATGTGCTAAGATTTAAGGTTTCTGGCATTTGATGCAGAGCCTGAGGTAATATATAAAAGGGGTTTTGCATAGTGGCTTTTATCTTCTAATCTCATTTCTGTTGCTAGTTGGGAAGCCACAGTGTGCTCAATAGTGATAATCTCCTCCACAGTAGTAAGTTTTGGAGCCTTGACTAAGTAGAGTAGAAACTTCTCCCTCGAGGACTCAATCCAACAAAGTATTTAAGCACATGCAGAACATTTAAGGGTAGAATGTTAAATATTGTGCTGAGTTGTCATCCAAAATGGCATAACCTAATAAGAAGCAAACTAAGTCACAGAAAGATACAGAAACACTTCCCTTGTAAAACCCTACTTTAGTACTTGCTGAAATACGATCTTCCCAGCTACAGAAACCCCAACACTTACAAATGGCTGAAAAATAGCTACAAGTTGTTACGGCGGGGATGGGGGGGAGTGAGGAGGTGTATTTCTTTTATAACTGAATGTTCTCCACCTTCTCATTCCTTCAATGCTCTCACAAACGCTGGATTTTATATGGCAATACGAATAAATTTAGATCTAACTCCTTCAAATAAATACACAGACTAATACTAAGTAGCTGTTTAAATACCACCCTGTCAAATTGTCACTTTATAAAAGCTCAAGAGAAGTGGATATATGTTACTGTGTGAAATGCGGCCTCACAGTGCTCACAGAAGAAAGGATCAGAGGAGTTTAGATGCACCTGGTGGCAAAATATATATTCAAAATAAGCCAGATATAAAAGAACAAGGAAGTCAACAGTCAGAATTAGGAACACCTTTTGACCAGGAAAAAGTGGAGGGCAAATATGGTCTCATGGACCAAAAAAGGATTCAGATGATTTTCAGTGAAATTATTCTGGTCCCTAGAGAGGGACAAACCTGGCCTCGAACTATCACAGATCAACAGATAGCTCACTGCTGTTTCTGCAAGGAACTTTCCGAGATGTCCAGGCAGGAAAGAGGACTCTGGCTGGCAGACTCGGCATGACAGCCAGTCTCTCACCCCTCCGAAATCAAACCTGGCAGAGCGGAAAAGAGCATTAATCTATAAATTATGTGGTTGATTTTTTAAATTCTTTTTAAAGGAAGAAGGAACTCGGGTAATGCAAAAATATACAGAATATGAACACCAAAGGGCAAGGGAAAAGAGAGAGAAAGCATTAATAGAGATCAAAGTAAAAGGGGGATGGACAATGAGATTTCTCCAGAGTCTAGACTCAGTTTAGTTAATGCATTGGGCAAGGCTGGAGAAAACCAGCATTTTCGTAAACCAACACAGCGCGCTTCAGCAACAGAACAGAGGAACTAGAAATAATGTATATAGGATGGGAAAACAAGTAACAGAATGCTTATCATGATGGGGATGCAAGAACAGAAAGGACGAAAGAGTAGAAATAAAGGTGGCAGTGGGGTGTAGCATTTTCAGTATCTTACTACGTGAACTGTGAAGAAATAAATATGAAAACAGACAGAACAAGACTGGCTGGTGTGAGACACTCTTCTAGAAGACTGCTATAAATCTCATAGGATACAGGCAGAGGTCACTAATATTACTCAGGAGACACATTCCGAAACAGTGAGTCTAAAGCAACAAGAGATCAGTGCCCTGCTGCTGTATTGCTCCTGAGTGCCCGTTGTTTTACCAAGTGGGTAATATAGCATATTGCAGACATATTGCTCAGGGGAAGGAGTAGCTATTGCTCTCGTATGGTCTGACTGCAAACCAGCAATGGACTCTTGGTGCTGCTATAGAAGGCAGAAGCCCCCCTGCTTTACATGAGAGAAATGGGTCCGTAATAACAGTAAGGTCTGGTTATTTCCTGTGTAGGACCTCATTAGTTCCTTAGATAATTCACAGGCTTTGACAACGAAATACATTTTACACAATATATAGACACAATAAAATACTACACACAATATATACTAAAACAATAATAATCAATAATATCTTAGTTATATTTTCAGATATTAATGTTATCATCCACCACGGAAACTAGATGATGAGATCATGAGCTGGTTCGACTTATGGCCAGTTAAATGATGAATAAAAACAGACTGTGAACAAAGGTTTTCAATTAAAAAAATAAACAAAACACAAGCACAACAAAAAAATCACTGACATATTACGTGCACTAGTACCTGAAATGAAGAGCCTCAGGACTTAAACTAAGAAATTCAAAATCGGCTAAAACTTTTTTCTAAAGAAAAGGAAAAAACTTCTTCAGAAGGCCTCCAACCCTAACTAAATGATAACCATCCCTAAAGAGATATTAGGTACACACTAGAAGGAAAATAGGCATCACGAGAAAGCTACATCTTAGAGATAAAAGTGTAAGAGCAGTTCAAGAATGGCCCTAAATCAAATGTTCCCTTTATAGTAACAAGTGTCTTCAGTCCTATAGTAGAGAACATTAAAAAGAAGAAAATTCGTTAAGATGCTATAAGAATGGATTTAAGATTATTTTTTAGACTTTTTTTTTCAGAATGAATACTTCTCTTTGGCTTTCAATAAGGAAAAAAATTAAGTGTCCAAGGCAAAAAACACACTGTCTAATGGGAATAAAGTACAGAAATGGAGGTTGCCACTGTCAAAAAAGAAACACAGATCAAAGGATTTAATGTGCTTACACTGCGAGGACCATATAGTCTCCATTCCAGAATATATGAAAGCATAGAGAGATGAAGCGCAAGTGAAATAGGACAGGCTTCTATGAAATGGAGGTGAGGCACTGCCTGACCAAAAAGCAGCTGAAATTGTACTTATACTTCAGAGAGAGGGCAAAAGGTGAGACAAGCAACAGCAGATCCATTAGTTTTATCTCAATGATACTCAAGGCTCTTGAACACATTCTGCAGGAAAGCGTAATTGAAAACACAGAGGTAAACAGAGGAGTGCGATTCAGCGTGATAGGCTGTACCAAACCGAACAGGCAGCTTGCTGTGGCACAGCAACTCTCTATTGGTTTGCCTTGCAATTAAGGCAAAGGAAACACGACAGACCAAATCGATGTGGACTTCTATGAAGCATTCAAAATAATACCATTGTCAAAAAATACCTAAACCCAGTAATACGGAGATTAGGTAAATCTGTAAGCCATATAAGGAACTGGCCAAGAGGAAAGAGGGAGAAAGAGAGTAATATAAAATGCAAAGTCAAGCATTTATTGAGTAATCACAGGCACTCTTGTGAAACACTGGGAGCTTAGCACCTGGAAGCAAGAAAACAGGGCAGAGTGGTGTGAGACCTTCTCTAGAAGACAGCTGCAAAGCTGCTTCCCAGATCTCCGTCAGGACCAAACCCAGAGTGGGCAGGAGGGCGATTAGAGGCTCTCCCACAAGAAGAGGTGAAAAAAAGACTAAAATAATTTCTTATTTAGGCCAGAAAATTGCCAGCTGCAAAGAAATACACCTGTTTTCAATATACACACTGGAAAAGTGAAAGAAATTCAAACATAGTGCTGGCAAAGGCCAGGTGCGTTTAAACCATCAGGAGACGAAGCTTGCGGGGACAGGGGAACCCCGCCAGCCCTGTGCTTTCTCTTCATAAGCACTTCACAACAACAATTCTATTATAAATGCCTCTCTTGACATTGAGCATACTGAAATTTGTCTGGCACTGAACACATTGTGTGTGAATTTGGTAACCGGAGCACATATAACCACAGCATATATAACCAGAGCATTGTAACAATATGCTTCTACATAGCTGGGGAGCGTGTATCTTTTATCTCTGTATCAACAGAGAGAGGAAAAAAAACCCTCTCAGCTGATAAGCTGAGGAAGAGCCATAGCAGCTTAGGATAATTCAGCTCAGGAAGGACTTCAGAAGGCTCCCAGTCCACCCTCCTGCTCGTGGCAGGGTCAGCCACATGAGGTTTAACATTGGTACTCATGGCTTCATCCACTCCGGTCTTGAAAAGCTCCAAGGACGGAGAAGGCACCACCTCCCTTAACACTGTGTTACACTAGCAAAAAGACTCGATTGGGATAAAGTTCTTCCTCATATCCAGCTGAAAAAAACCCCAACCTACCCCCCCTTCAAACCACAAACAAACTATGAAAGGGAATTTAGCACAAAAGGATTATAAGTAGTAACATACCAATTGCCTTAGCTCAGACTTCTCTGTTTTAGGAAGTATTGATTTAAACACGGAATAGTTCTAAACCCACTGAGTAGAAGAGTTCAGGTAAAACACAGTGTTTAACTCTAATTCTAGTCACTACTTTCAAATCTAAGTGCAGACTAGGAACTGGATAGTAGCATTACCAGCCGGTTCTACCTAAGTGCTTGACATGCAGAAGCCAGCAATGAAAGCTACATGTATCCTGCCTTCAAAGGAAGAGCAAAGATCAGCAACACCAGCCTGCATGGACCCCACGCCGCAGAACAGGCACTCAGAGCTCACCTGGCCTCACCCTGGAAGGCGAGTTAGTAGAGACCGCAGGGCAGCGCTCCTGTCTTTCTGGAGTGCAGACTTTGCCTCTAGTGGGATCACAATTCCCTGCGTCTATTCTTAAGAACAGCACCGAAGAAACAGAAGTAAACTGCTTTGGATTTAAATTAGTTATTAGGACATCCCTCTGGTGGTTTGGATAGGTCCAAACGAAACTGATCAAATATTCTGCTAAACCTCCATTAGACAGAGAGACTGACAGACAGGTAGATACATTAGATAGCTATCTCCCAGAAAGAGCAGTGGGCTAAATTGTCTCTTCAGGTCCTTTCTAACTCTGTGATTCAATCACTGAGCACACAAAGCATGAAACAAGCAGCTCTGGAGTGCTTGCCACAGTTTACTTTGTTGTTTGTGATAATCCATGCTATGGCAGAGGCAAAGGAACAGACACCATGGGCCTCAAGAGACAGCAAGAAAATGATTTATACCGAGCAGAGCTCCTCACTTTATTAAATCCCTGACACCTGTTTAGGATTTGGTCAAACACAAACTCTTTCATTTAATTCCTGCGCACACACTCTGGCCCACGTGCCTTCCAGCAACCTCAAGGACAGCCCTCATTTCAAGATGCTCAAAAATCTGAAAGCAATAGAGAATGAGATATTGGCTAAGGGAAGGAGAACAGAAGCAGGATTAAGTTAATTCAATTCACTGTAGGCAGCATGACAGAAATGGGTCTTTAAGATGGACATCAATGTGCACAGTCCTTGGAGAAAAGTTCAAGGAGGTTATACCATACTTGAGAGCCAGCAGAGAGGTTCAGTGAATGAACTGACATTACCTTTCCCTTGTGGGATTCCTTTTGCGTTAGTATAGCAATCCCCCAGAAACAGGTCAATATATTTCAGCTTGAATGGAGCACCTTAGATATTCTTTGATCCGCGCATCAATCAAACTTTTCTCTGATAAGTACTTTAGTTAATTGTATTCTCTTATTTTCCTATTCATCCTACTGGTGCTTTAAAGGAGCAACTGCTTTTGTTTATTCTTATTTTAGCTTTTTGCTTAATTACCTCATCTGAAATTCTGTTTTGTAAATCAATTTCTTTCAAGTGCTGATTAAGAGCAAACACTCAAACAAGTATAAACACAACAGAAGTTTCCAGTCCTGATGCCCAGAAGCTGCACTTCCTTTTACTATGAGCCATTTTTAATATTTTCAGGTACCGAACACATGACTTGTTTTAACAGATTTGGATCTTGTCTTGGGTTAGCGTGTTTTATCAGCATCTGCTTTACAACGAAGAGCATGTGGAGATCCGGTGATCCTCTGGAGGAATGTCATCTCCAAAGACTAGGCTATACCTTCCAGGGATGGTGACTAACTACTAAGGGCCTCGGTGCTTTTGACAGGCACAGCCAACCCTTGCGCTGTGCAACGCTGGAACCGCAACTCTCGAAATAGTACTTCTTTCCCAGGATAATTGTTTATGAAAACTGTAATTGCTAGTGACACCAGCAGGGCTGACAGAGTGTTCACCATAATTCTAAAATGCACATGCATTGTTGGAGGCCTCTGGCAATTTCTTTCCTTTTATTATTCAGTAGCAATTTCTTCCATTGCTTTTGACATATTCTCTTACCCAATTACTAATTTATACTAAGTGGAACTAACAGAATTGCCCATGTTGGACAGTATTTGTTTCAAGCTAATAATGCTTGAAGTTCTTGTTAAAATTCTCCAGCTCTCTAACCCTTGAGAATCTATAATTGTTTCCTCTTTCCATCCCGTCCCACAAGAGGAGTTACATTTTTTGAAACTTGTGAATCAAGGTAATCAAAGATGGAAGAATTGGCTCCTTGTGAGCAGAATCACATTGGGGACATTACTGACCAACCATTTCCAAATATTGAGAGGCTTTTAGACGTGAAAGGCAAAAAGCCAGGAGAACTGGCCTTCACAATTAGTCCGTTTTATTTACATATTTTATATCTTATTATTTTAGATAGGCAATAATGCGTAACAGCAAACACCCTTTGGAGTATAGACGTGACACACTGAAAATGTAGCTCAAATGTCTGTCTTCTCCAATGACCTCGATCATCTAATACTGAAATTATGTAGCTGCCCGAGAGCTCTTCTGCAGCTAACAGATCAGAGTTTTTATCATTTTTTGTGACATTAGGCTCGCCATGGTGTCTGCTGAGCTGTGTGTAGAAGAAAAGGGGTTGTGTTTTACCTTAATGTCTCTATGTAGCTTGGGGTACAGAAACAACTTCAAGAGTTACATGACAATCACACAACTAAACCTTAGTAATCCTCTACTTATAGGCCCAAATCTCTCCATTTTAAATAAGCCTTGCCCAGGACACAGTTTGCAGAACCAGGTTAGGCCTACAGATAGTGCTTCTTAAAGCACTGTGGACATTTTTAGGTAGTCGGGCTACAGAAAAGACCATCAAAAGAAGCTCTTGAAATAACACTGTGCTAGTTTTTGCGGTTTTTTTTTTAAAATAAATTCTGGCTCAGAACAAGATCTGTGATTCTTTACAGCTGTCATAAGCTATTGTGGCACAGGATGATTCACTTTAAACTAGTTTAAGGAAGAGAGCAAAAGAGACAAGCCTTAACTTTCTCTCCAGTGTAATGAATCCATGGAATAGTCTCAGTAAAGTCCAGTCACTAAACTAAAAGAAAATGAAGAAGCTGGGCATATTTGATATACACTTGATATACTGTACAATGATGCAATTTAAAAAGTAATGAGAGTTTAATTCTAAAAGAAACATGAACAGTACTTCTGTCCTACCTGGAATTTCTGGACTCTACACAGACGTCCTCCCAGAGTGGGTAGAGATGTATGAAACTGAGAATGAACTAAAACTGTTTCAACACCTGGAGACTGAAAAGATGATCAAGTTTTGCAACGGCTTCTGTGAAATGACGAATAAATTAGGGTTCTTTAGCTTGAGAAAGATGACTGAGGTAGAGATGACGAAGTCCTATACAGTTGTGAATGGCATGAAAAGGGGCAAAGAGCGTTGTTTGAGTTGGCTTGCTTTGGTTTTTTTAACTGTACCTTCCAGTACCGGTGGAATTCTGCAAGCTGCAAGTAACAGATTCCAAAAAACGAAATGGGGTCAGTTCTTCACACAACATATAGGTGAGCCACAGAACTCTTTGCCACAGGATGCTGTGGACAGTAAAAGGCAGATTGGACAAATTAAATGGACAAACAGAAGAGGACTCGCTCATGAAAAACCCAGACACTCCCTGAGGCACCAGCAGTTACAGGGAGACTGTTCCAGGGAAGTGTCCCTAAACGCTTCCTCTGCTCTTACACCCCTTCCTGTTGGACACTGCCAAAGACAGGACACTAAGCTAGATCAGTTCCATTACAGACAGATTGTCTGTAATGATGTTCTTAAGCTTTTAAAGACAGCTGACATGCTCGACACATGCCAAGTAAATCTTAGACTTTTTAGAATTATGTCGCTGGGCTCTCTATGCCCTGTTCCCTGTTCCAGCCTGTTTCAGCTAGATTGGAGGCTGAGAAAGGCTGTTATTAGCTAAAAGACACCCCCCTTAGCATAAAATCACCTACAGAATCACTGCAAACTGCAGAACTTAAAAGAGCTAAGGAAATTTTGCAGACTTGCACCTTCAGGGTAGCCTGTTCCATATATTTTTCTCTGTTATCACTCTACCGAAAAATTTCTCTCCAGTTGCTAGCTTAGTGCTCTTGCACTGACCCACATCCTTACTTAACTGACATCTTGGGGATCCACTGGAAGTACCACCATTCACTTTGAAAGGGGAAGATCTGATACATTTGATGAATTAACATTGCTGTTTTACTGTTTGTTTGATAGTAGCTCTTGCTATAAAGAATCAAAGTATCTCTAATTCCACCATGGACAGCCTTGATATTCCAGCTACCCAAATATTTCAAGGGGGAGTAGGGGAGTGTGGGGCATGGGGAATCATACAGAACCCCAAGCCCAATAGAAAATACCTGCAAAGAAGATGTAGTAACTTTTTTTTCTAAGATTCTTAATTGGACAGGACTTGCCTTCTCCACCATCATTGTTTAAAGAAGCATTTTGACCTGTATTTTGAAGACTCTTTCTCAAGTCAGACTTTCAGCTACCAAGAGTAAATAAAAACCTCACTCCCCTTACCAATTAAATAAACCACACAGCCTATCTAAGATTGTAGTGTACCTTCCTGTGTTTGCTGTATAATTGCCAGTTTCTAAAGGGCTTAATCATAAACCATTCTGTAACAGATTAGCATTTGGGTTACGACTGTTTCTTAGACATCAGTCTAGCTCCCAAGCCTCCTTGGGACCACAGCAGCAAAATCCTCATATGGCCAAGATCCACAAACCACAGATTACCTGCTTTGGGAGTACTTCCTAGGCGAGAGAAGCCAATGGATCCCTCCCTCGGAGTCCTAATAAGGATGCATGAGGCTGGGCACCAGCAGCTTTCCCAGAGACCTGCTGATGGCAGCCCCAGGAGCCCTGCTGGGCTTTCTTCCTCCATGTTCAGGACTCCAAATGACATGTTGGGGAGAGATTTAGCGGTTTTACAACATATATTTCAAGTGCTTCCTGCTCATCAGACCTCATCTTTCACATGTTGTTGCTGGAACAGATGTATTTAAATTGTTTTTATTTCCAGTTGAGTACGCGTGCCTATGTATTGAGACATAAAGAAAAAGATAACAATATGTTTATATACACACAAAAGTACACAGAGCCTGAAACAAAAGCCTTCCTCATCGTAAGGAAATGGCGTGCGCTGAGTAGTGCCCTTGGGTTCAGATGGTGGTGGTGGTGCTGCTGAGGTGCCAAGGCAAAAGGCAGTACTGATCCTGTGCTGCAGCTCAGTTTTGAAGTTGCTGGCAGTAGTGATAACTTGGAAAAAATACCTGAATTTTAAACTTTTAATTTTTTTGTTTATGCTTTCATAAAATGAACGCTAAGAACATTTTAAATTAAAAATTAGCTCAAAAGTTATTTCAATTCACAGTATTAAAATGTAGCATCACAGTTTCCAGACTTCTTACTCTTCTGGTACGAGCAATTCAACAAATACAACAAAGTAACAAATATTATTAAATGATGACAAACCACAAATCTGCATTTTTTCCCCTCACAACCAATTTTTCACTGAAGAATGCTACCTGTATGTGCTTTCCAAAGACAAAACATAGCGGTAATCAGCTGGGTATATGTAATCTTCACCTCTCTGAGCCTGCTGCTCCCCCTGTCCTCTCTGAATTGACTGCTGTAGTACCTCCTTACACATCCATAGTGCACAGCACACCTGGATTATAATGAAATCTTTCTCCACTATGTCTTGCATCAGCGTGGCTGCCACTGAGCCTGCTTTTTTCCTCTCCGCTTCTGTTTATTTTGAACACATTCATGTAACAATTGGACAAGGGAGTGTTTGTGACTGAAGGTCTGGTTAGGTCTGGAACCTTGTCTTAGTTCTGCTATGCAAATTCTTGCTAAGAGAAAGTATAATTGTTGCATGATATAAGAGCTAAAGTATCGTAATACGAGAAAGGTAATTGTGCTGACAGCAGAGCAATAATTGCAACAGTAATAGCTGGCAGATCAACAATTCAAGGAGAAAACATACCGACACAAGGTTGTACACAACTCAAGGAAAAGAAAATGAAAAAGATAGTAGAGAAGATCTCAGCAACATCAAGGATCAGCCCATTCCAAGAAGTGACGGAGCCCAATGTTTCTCCAGCTGTCCGACAGCTGCCTGGTCAGTGGAAACTCATTAAGTGTCATGAGCACGTTAATGCTGAGCACATTAGTCCCAGCTATACATTGCAGGTGGTGGCCAATGATGATGCCTTTCAGTTCTTGCACATACTCTAGTACTGAGCCATAAGGATGCCTGAAAAAGTGACCCACTGTGCAATGGTCACATTCAGAACGCCCTCAGAGATAAAAGAAACTGGCTTCCTCACGGGCCTCTAAGCATCAAAGAAATCCAAGGACCGATGGATTTTTTTAATGTACCTACTGTGCACAGGCTTCCTTTGCTGTGGTTTTCCTTTGCTATGGAAGAATTCAACTTTTGCCCCATCAAAAACATAACGAAAAGAAAAAAAAAAAGGATTTGGCAATTTCAGGGAGCTCCACAAATAGAGATGGAAAATCTTAACAAATAGCAGAATATTTGCTATTTTCCTCTTTGAAATAAACAAGTAATAGTAATACTACATCAAATAGGAACTTTTCTTCTCCTGTTTTTTTCCTGCTTGCTGAGTGAAATCATGTACAAGTGAAAAGTGAATGCAAAACAACAAAAAATAGGACAGTGAGAAACACGAGTTGAGAAAATTCCTGAGACAGAGCTGTCCATGAAGTACTTTTGCAGAGCATCACTTTCATTCAATACAGAGGAATTTGATTTCACTACATCACAGATCATCCATTCAATGAAGTCACCCTGATCTGTCTTCATTTTTCCTGGCTGTATTTCTTATCTCACTGCTGCCTTCTTCCCCTACCAACCAGTCTGGAACAAAGCGCTTACATTAAATGAGAAAATTAATGGCTAGCGTTACTTCTCCCACCAGCTGTAAGATCACTAAAATGCTCTGAAACCAAGCAAGAACAAATTATAAATTTCTAACTTCCACAATATGCCTGACATTACAGGGGTCTATAGACAGCCCTCACCCCATTGCTGGCCAGAGAAGGAAAAGAGATTACATGCAATCCCAAGGCAGGGCAAAGAAGTCCAGAAGATACTGACTTGATTTGGATTAATAGATGGTATGGTTTACCCTGTGGAGCTGGCTCATTATCTCCATCGAGAGTCCAGAGACAGCTGATGACTAGCTAAACCCAACTTGTAGACTAATTGGAAAGCCAGGTGTTGGATTTTGCTAATCTTCTTGAAAGAAGAAAACACATATATTGATAAGTTCTGAGCCACTTCAAGCTAACTGTATAACTTGTTTGTAAATTATTCAGAAAAACAGTAAATATCAGGTTAAAAAAAAGCCACAACCAAGATGCTGAGAAACCGCAAGAAAGAATGAATTGCAGTCAGGGGATGTGTCTTCAGATTCAACAGTTTGTTCCCTTAATCATTTTTATTCAACTGGCAATATCAAGATGAATACCTGTTTTCCCTTAACGCTCTCCTCCCGAGAATGCTGGCACACTGAAGACTGCCAGACAAAATAATACATTTCTAAGTTGAGAAGGCTTAAAGAGTCTAGGAAGACAACAGCAACAAATTCTGGGCAACAACACCACTGGCTGGAAAAAAAGCAAAGTAGACAGCCTCAACGGCAGCCGTAAAAAACAAATACACCTTCATTCACCCAGATACAAATGTCTGAGAAAGGCACATACCAAGCCTGTCATTTAGATTTTTGTCCTTTTGTTACGCTTTCCAGAAAAGCTTTTATTTACCCACAATTCCACCAATTTCTTTCTTTAAAACAGTATTTTGGAGGGGAGCAGGTGTTGAAACCACTATTCAAAACCAGCGTACAGCTTAGGAGCACTATATAGACACACACATTGCATGTACACTCAGACCAGTACTATGTCAATCAGTTGATGTAGCATTACAGATAGGTATTAAAGAACATAATGAGTTCTTACCCATCTGCCTATCAATAGAAGACCTTATGCTCATGAAATTAAAAGCCTCTCTGATCAGGACCAAAGTAAAATTAGGAAATTCATTCCACTGCCAACCGTATCATTCCTCTGCGGTAAGAAACTTTCAGATCTTCAGCTGGCTCTGTGCTTGACCGACTCTTAAATGCAGAGCACAGCTTAAAGCCACAGTCAATATGCTCAAAAAATCACCTCAGTTGATTTCCCCCCCGCCCCATGCACAAGCTCCTATCAATCAGCATCTCAAAACTGCCCAAAGGTGCCTTGGAGCTGTAGAGAAGCCAAGCCCACACGCTGACACGCCACCTCCATTCTCACTGGAGTTACAGGATCCACCCTGATCCTTGATCTGGTGGTCAGTTTCAACCTACTGGCTGTCATCACTTCCTTAATTTTTCTTCTCTTAATATCTCTTTTTGGCCTATTTAAGTGAACAAATGTGCTGACAAAGCAGAATATTTCCAAGGCATCTTAAAGCCTTCCAAAAGATCTATGTAGGTCTACTAAGACCATTACATTCCCTCTGGCTTTCTCCATACATACTTTATACTTGGTCTTCTCTAGACTTTTTGCTGCTCTGTGTTCACAGCACACAGCGCAAACAGCCCACGGTCCATGTCTGGGCATCTGAAGACATTTCACCTTCTTTTGGGTAAAGATAGGCCCTTCCCTGTGCGTTCAGTGGACTTGTTGCCCAATTCAGTGGCAAAGCCAGACACCACTGAGCACTGAAACATACAATTACCCTTGAGACTCCTCAAGGGAGTATTGGAAACCACGCAAAAATGTTCTCCTTAAAAGGCAAATTTTCCTAAGTAAGTTGGAAGCTGCCTTCTAAAAGTCTTTACAAAATAGAAGCACTTAAAGATAACTTTATTCTTTCTTTTTTTTTTTCTGGTAATATTAGAAATAATACATTAATTGGCTTTCACAGAAACCTCTGTTATCCTAGGCTATTCTGCAATCCAACTTTTTCCTTGACTGAGTCTCAGCACGCAGCACCCATCCCAGCAGGGAGCAATGCTTGCGTATCACTAAGATCACCAAATGTGAAAATTATTCCGGAGCCACCAGAGGAAAAAAGGCTGAAGGAAACACCAGAAATTCTAATGAAGAACTTCTCTGATTCCATACTGCGCAGACTTTGGGAACCTCCCTTTGGAACTGTGGCAAGGCCCGTACCCAGCAGAAAAGAAACCTTACAAGCATAAACTAAGAAAACTGCAAGCTCAAGCCGATCCCTGAAATGCCAGTCACAATAGCATTCACCACCTCGTTATCTTACTAAAAATACTGGATTCAAAAGTTATCTGTCAATAATTGTAACTATGTATGAAGGGGAGTAAAGAGGTTTGTTTTTCACAGTTCCTCGTAGCCAAACCATAGTCCATACTTCAGCAAACTCAACCTAGAATGTTACTAGACAGGTGAAGCTACAAAAAGATTCTTTTCTGATGTGCTGTGTTCTTAAACTGCTCATCATTATTGGCATACAAGAGAAACAGATTTGATTCTTGAACTTAACATCAAAATTCCCTGTGCTTTCCACCAATGTCATGGGAAAATTTGGGAGGTGCGAACACACACTGATTCTTCTCCCCTCAAAAGCCATGCACTGTACGGTCATTTTAGAGAAGAGGGCAGGACTCAGTGATGCCAGACGTTTACATTAGTCCTCTGGAGCATAACAGGTTAGGAGCTAGAATACAGAACACGGAGCTGATCTTGTTTGAAAAGACCCTTCTGTACTTCTGTACTGCCTATAACATTATGGGCAGAGGACTCGGCCCCTCCATGCAATAACTAGTTGCTGTACACAAGCTTGTTTTGCATGCGCAAGTGGGAACTCATTGAGCTGCTTCGTCTCTCATGCGAAAACAGGTCAATAGCCAGACTGTTCCTTCAGTTCCTCGATGATATGTTTAAAACCTAAATTAACAGTAACTTAATATTAGAGTGAGAATCAAATATTCCAAATGCATGCTCTTGCCACTTTGTCGTTAGTAAAATGCTTTTATCCATAATTGTTATCATTAGGAGAGAAAAAGCAAGAATGTAAACAATACTGAGCTTGCTATGCAAGGGACGGCGTATCCATGGCCGAGATGAGTATGCATTTGCACACTTCTTAAAACTGGAGTCACCACTTATTCCACACATGGGAAAGAAGTTGAAAACTAATAAAGGATGTGACAATCTGCCAAGTGGTATGTGTATGTGATGGCAGCCTGAGTAGCCTTAGTGTAAGTAAAGGATTCTCAAAGATATTCTTTTACAAACATTATGGGTTCAAAGCACATTTTTTCTTCCTTGATCAAAATGACTCATTAGGAAGAATTTATATTATGCTTATTTTCCCCTTCAATTGCCTTTAATTATTAATTACTTTTTCTAAGAAGTAGCTGTCATGACTACATTTGATACTAGGATTTGTCTCTCTCCAGTTTATTGAAATGACTGTAAAGTCTCCGATATCTGGAGTTCACTCTTTTCATGAATTGCAATGCATCAACTTAGAAAATCAGCTCCGGTTCCTCACTGAACAGCCAACTGCTTTGAACAAGGGGAGTTCCTGGAAAAAATGACCTGCTGCATGCACACTGATAGCATGATTCAAGAAGGACATTTTAGATCTTTTTAGTCATAATTTAAATTTTAAAATTGTATTTTAGAAATTGTTTTCCCTCTTGTGCTTCACCCCCTCCTTTCGTCCTGAATAAGTGAGAAAGCTCAAAGTCAGATTTGCTGGCTCATTAGCACATGTTATGTTCAATTTTCTTCTGTCACATTCACATAAGTAACAGCAGATGTTGCTAGAACATTCATGAGTTTAGTTCTGAAGTGTGCAGCCAGACATTTGTCAGGCTAATTTGATTTCCTGAGGACTGCGAGGAGAGTTCTGCTGGATGGTTCCCCATCTGCGACACTGAGCCACTCCTGCCAAATTCACTTGAAGCCTCCAATGAAGATGTTCTCCTTTGGATTTTTGCTTAAGGCTACTTTTTGTTAGCTTGCTTTCTTTGAGAAGTCTTTCTCTCTCCCCCTCTCACCCTCCTTAACACTGCTATAAAGATGGGGAGAAGCAGGTTTAGGAGAATAATGAAAAGATGGATATTCCCACAAGATGATCATAATTTCTGCCATTTTAGCATTTACCGAATGCCTAGTAGAGCCAGCAGGAGAGACACATAGAGATTTCAGTGAAAGAACTTTGTGTTCTCCCACAACTGAAGAAACACTAGAATTTAAATAATTACATACATGTCAGATGCAAACTTTCTTTTAGGACTAACCGCCTGCAAACCATTTTCTGAGAGTCTTCTGAAAACCACAAGTCATTTTCTGTGCATTTGTACATAAAAGATCAACAGATTTTGCAATGCCTTAGAAAACCTCCATTTTCAAATGGACTTTATGTTTTTTTATTCTATATTTGAATTTGTAAATAAAGCAAAATTCAAATAGATTCTTATTGCTGAAGATTACTTTTGAATAAAATCTGTCCAAGTTTCGCATAGGATTGGAAATGTTTACATATTTGGGCAAATTATTACATTGCATGAGGTAACACATTATCTGAAAGCTCAAGAAAGGTTTCCCAGCGCTTTCTACATGACTGAAAGGAAATTTGTGCACACAGGAGGAATTAGGAAGTGACTTTCTGCAGACGGAAAAAAAAAAAAAAAAGAGGAAAAAAAAAGATAGTAATGCGCAAAAGCCATTTTCTCCGCTTCTTCTCTACAGGGGTTGTATCTAAATGTTAGACTTTCAATAAGTGATGCATTTAGCTTTTATCTGGGAATCGGGTAGATGCCCAAGCTGGGGACTCACCTGAGCAACACGCAGATCAGAATGCTATCAAATAAAGCCCGCGGGTTGCAATATGGGCTTTTAAAAGGATTTAAAGGCTTAAGGAAAGGAAACTTTACTGGTTCCCTTTCCTAATACCTAGAGTTCAGGGCTGCAGGTTCGAAGGTGTCTCTCAGGTAACCTCCACTGAGAGATTTTGGAAAAGCGGCGGGAGAACGACGCGTTGTTGTTAATGGCTCCGCACACGGCCGCAGCCCGCACGCACCGCCCTGCCGCCGCATTCGGGGGGGGACCGCCCCCTCCTCTCTCAGCCGCTCAGGACCTGCCTGCCCGAGCCCGGCGGCGACAAGGTGGGGACAAGGCGGGGACAAGGCGGTGCGGCAGCTCCCCCTGCTGCTCGCCGCTGCCGGCGGAGTGCCAGCCCCTCGCCAGCCGCCGTGCCAGGGGGGCGAAGCGAACTAAAGGTTCCGGAGGGTTCTTTGAGCCCCAGCGAACGGCCAGCTGCAATACTGAAAAGGAAAAAGAAACAAGTAAGTGTTTGTGTCCCTTCACTCCCAGCTTCTCTATTCATACGGCATTTCAGAAGGGGCGCGGACTTAATCCATGAACTGCCGAGTTTTGCTCTGTGTAGAAGAAAACCACAGTCCCTCCATACAGGAAAGTTTATTTTAGCATTACTGTTAGCCGGGTAGAGAGACTTTGGCCACATCACCGTCCCCAGCGTGGCTCCGCGGGCCCCTAACTAACTCCCCCGTCCTCCAGCAGTAGCAGAGCACGGGAAGAGACGCTCGTCCCTTTCTTTGCGTACAGAATTACGGAGGTCACATAAATGTAATACAGCTGAAGTCTTCCTGTTCATAAGAATCCCACTTTCTCCCACTGTGTATGTTGCTTTTATTAGGTCAAATTCTTAGGAAAAAAATTAATCTAATGATTCATTCTAAAATGTAAAACTCCGGTCTCAGATTAAAACTCTAAATTTAGTGCAAAAACAGCTAAACCATTTCTGACTGAGAAAATCTTACGCCTGAGTTTCTCTTGTTTCTATTACATGGATGAGGGAGCATGACTGTTGTATATAAGAGAAAGGTAAGTCATCTTCATAAATATCTCCAAAGGCCATTTAGCTCAATCAGCAAACTAGGGAAATGAGCTATTTAGCATAGTTTAGTGACTGAGTTTTCATTTCAAGGTTGAATAATGGCTTAAAAAAGAAAAACAAAAGAGGCTTTGAAATTTTTCCTAACCTTCAGCTCCACTAAACATGAAAACTAACTGCTGAATTCTGGGGAAGCGACCTATTTCTCAATACTTCAGAAAGCTTAGAACTGTGTGCAAATGACATTGACAAAAACGTGACCCGTGTTTTCTAAGCTTCCTTTATGCAATACTGCGAAATCCAAGTAGAATATAAACTCTATCACAGGGAAAAGACTTCAAGAATGAAGTCCCTAAATGAAATACACTTTTTCTGAACTTTTCCTTGATTTCGTCTTTTATAATCCATCCACCAACTGGATTATGAAGAAAGAACTGATCCCCACTTAGTCAAAATATATCCATTTGAGGGAGGGTTCAGTTTCAATTACAAAATAAATTAGGAAGTTTTTCTTGTCTTTCTCTCCAGCCAAAGTATTTCACCTGCTACTGCGAACACCAGTAGAAAAACAATATATTATTTTGGTGACAAAGGGTTACACAGTACTCACTGAAGCTTTCAGGTTATCTATTGCTTCCCTAAACCACTGCCAAATACTTTGATTCTTAGAAGCTACTAAGAAACTAACCCAAACAATTTTCTAAACTACTCTTCTTCGTAACAATGCTTTATCAAAATCAACCTCAGAAATCATGGAAATGGAAAGAATTAAAGGGCTGTCAATTGAAAATTAGCTAATTTTCCTCACAGTAAATAACAAGTCTTTCACCAATTCAGCTTTAGTAATAGACATGATCTTTAGCAGCTCCAGTTCTCCAAAGATGTCCAAAGATCATTTTTTCATTTTAAGATAAAGAGCAAATAACAATCTTCTTGCCCTAACTGCCACTGTTCCCTGTTCCCATCTACAGTAATGCTATTCCCCTTCCCAGGTCTGATTCATACAAAGAGAAACACTGAAGCTGGCATCTTACCCAAAATACACTTGAAAATGACTGAAAGGCAGAAGCGACCAACGCAAGCTTGAAGTCATTGCTTAGAGCTGGGCAGGATTTCTACAAATACAGCACGTTATGAGCAGACAGAGGCTGACAGTTTTGTGTGATTCCTCTTTTCCTGCAACAGAAACGAGGTGTCTCTGCTGAGGGTAGGGGAGTCCAGGCTTTACTAACACCGAGCAGGTAATGTAGCAACAGACTTAGAGCAAGAGACAAGCCAAACTCTTTTCCAAAAGAGCTTTTTTCCTTTTCCTCCTTTCCAAAACACCCACTGATGTTTTGCTCAAATGTAATTTCTCTCGGTACCCATAAAGGCCAGTGCAGAAATTGTCAAACTGATCTTCAAAGCCGCACCTCCACTCCCTCACAGGAATGGGAAAAAGCTTCAGTGTGGAATAGCTGAAAGAATAATCAATATTAAAACCTGAGCACTACAGATTATCTCCAAGAAGACTAAATGGGGAAAAAAAAATTCTTTTTTCCTGTTAGGAAAACAACTATATATGCCCAAGACAGTTGATGATAAACATTCTTTACATGCTGAGGAGACTTGCTATCAGGCAGACAGAGGTGCTCACCGGTAAACGAACAATTGAATTTCACTGAAAACTTTATATGCTACCCTGGCAAGCCAGCCTTTAACAGAAAAACAAATCTGTATTTTCTAGTTTTTATTTTATTACAGTTCTATAAGCCTGTTAAGATTTTCTTATTTTACTGACAAAGATTTTGTTAAGGTTTCTGTAAATTGCAAAGCGATACTGTGAAACCAACAGTGGGTGCAAATCAAAACCTTATGACTCAAAGCCATCTCCTGGGACGTACGTCCCAGGCAGCCCTAAAAGCCAAGGCACTTCAGCCAGAACTATGGTTAGTGGGGATTCCCAGTGCCGCAGGAATGGTACTACTCAGAAAACTACCTTTCCCTCACTCTTCAAAGCGCAGTCCTGACACAGCACTGTGGGTTGTATTTTGTTAACTTCTTCATAAACCTTTAATGAGAGCCCACGCCTTTATGGAGATCAGTGATATCTGGGCTTTATTTAACTACAGGATGTTCAACAGTTCCTATGTTCTGCTCAAATGCCAGAGGGAGTTACAATCCACCCATTGAAACTTCCCAGCAAATACAGAGGTATTTCTTCTCTTGCACGTCCATGTGAAGCCAGTGTCATCATGGTATCGCCACTGCTTCTGGAGCTATCAGAAGAGTTTGCTAAGAAAGGAGGCCCTGACTGGAAACAGTGCTCACTGCTGCTCCCAGCTATTCCTTGCCTTCCACTGAAAAGACGTCTGGTAACAGAAACCCTTTAGCTCTTCCAAATTTGTTTTGATTTCATCTAACTGCTCACCACTAATGTGACTCCTTCTAGAAGTGCAGTCAGACTGCTGTCCGTAGCCTCAGGCAGTGTAAGTTTCCCGTAATGATGGTATTTCAAAGAAACATGGAGAGAGAGGAAAAAGCTGCGAGTTCTTTGTCATCTGCAACTGAAAGAGTGATGCACACGTGTAAAAGGCAGAGGTTTCACTGGGAATGGAGTGTTGCTCAATAGGAACTGATTAAATAATGTTGCTGTTAAAGTGCACGTACACCTTAATGGAAAAGTATGTTCCTTTCAACAGCACTGATGCCCTTCAACTCTAGGCTAGCTTCCTATGGAAACAAGGCTTCTGTGACCTGTGTGTAAGGAAAGCAAAGAGAGGAGCAAGGAAGAGCCTCTTAGTCTATTTTCCCCACAGTTACTTCTTAACACACTGATGATTTTCCATCAGATTTGCCAGAGAGACCGACGTCTTTAATGCAGTTACACCCCTGCAAGATTCACGCAAATCACAAGCAGGTGAAAGAGAAGGACCCTCGGGCATCCGGACTAGACTATCCAGCTTTGATAACACTCAGAAAACCAGAGAAGTCATGGAGCTTGTAAAATGGCTACAGAAGATTAAACAAAGTCAATTAGGAACAATAAAAAGAGGTACGGAAAACATTTACTGTCTGTACAGAATTTAATTACTTACTTTTTCTTATAACCATATAAATTCAATGTCTAAACATTTACAGAAAGGGCATCTTTGTACATGCAACATGCCGGTCACCCCAGTTAAATTAGGAAGGGTAATGCACACCTTCTGAGCAGCTCAGCAGGCTTTCAGAAAAACTGAGGAAAATAACAGCTAAGAAAATAGTTTAAAGTAACCCTCTTTGAAAACAAACACTTTAATAACCCCTTTTTAAAAAACAGAGCATCAAGAAACCAAGTAACTTTTTGTTTGGTTGTTCTGCAAAATTCCTTCTAGGTTTCTTTCATACATATCCATGCTACAGCCAGGTCCGCTTTTGTTTGTAAAAAAATTTGGTTGTAGATTGAAATGATAAAAAGATTAACAATAAGTGCTGGCTACAGATAAGTGTGCAACAGCATTTCAGAAGAGATAGACCGTCTTCAGAGTTGCTCAGGAAGTTGAATATATGTAAAACCAGAACACAGCAACCCCCCCAGCCCAACCTACCGAGATTCCCCACCCCACACCAGCTTCTCCCTGCAGTGTACACAGAAAAAGCACCAGACCAAATCAACAGTTATCCTTTGAAATAAAGTGCATGTATCAACTCTTTAGAGCCAGACATTGAACCCAAATATTTCTGCAAAAAAAGCTGAGATCTAAGTTAGAGAGACCCTTCAAAAGCTATGAGCAGTATATGAAAATAAGTGAACATTGAGAATTCAAATGCCACTCCTTCTTATAAACGTATGGAGAAATTTAATTAAAGGATTTGGGGGTTTTTAGGTTGCACCTCACAAAAGCTTTCCGGGTTCTTGAATTGTTAATCCTCTTGGGGGATGGAGAAAATAGATCTCCATCAAACTGTAAATGAGACCATTCACACATTGAACATAAAATATGCATGTGATGCCGTAGGAGTTTGCCACGTTCTCAATAACGATAACGAAGATTGCCATAACAATGCTTCTACATCTTAATCGATTTTCAAGCACAATTCAGTTCACTGCTTACTATTTGTTATCCAGAAATGCTGAAATTCACATAAACTGGCATTTTCTTATGTGATTAGATAGTTTTGTTGAGAATTCTGCATTTAAATCTAGAACAGTCCAAACAAATTCTCTTCAAGAATTTCCTACTTGCAAAACACTGTTCATCCTGTCACCATGTTTACACACCGCAAAGCAGCTTAGGGACCCTCCCATTCCACTTTCAGCTGAATCCTCTCCTGATTCTGTGAATAGCTGTGGGAAGCAATATTGACAGCCAGCCTGCAAATTCCCTCTCAGCTAGAGGAACCGGCAACCAGCCACCCCCTTGCACACACAGACTGGTAAAACACCGCCAGAGTTTTCACTTTGAGCCTACTTCCAATAATGAAGACCGCTGCTTAAAATACAATCGACCACAGTCTGCCTTAAAGACGCTCGCTCTTGCTGTGCTGTGCGTCACTTGGCATTATGTGGGCCCATGGGGAGGAATTCCAGACGAATGCCTCTTGCACCGGTTTCCAGAGCCCCTTTACACCAGCGAGAGCTGTGAAGCTTCGAAGGGGTGTAGCTCTGCCCCCTCCACCTCCCTCCAGTGCCTTTCCTATTCCCACTCCCGCATGCCCTTCTAGGGAAGAAAACAAACAGGAGCTTTGGCCCTATTCTTTTAAGTATTTTCTGTAGCAGAGAAAAGCTGCTTTTTGGATCAGAAAATGTTTAAACTAGTAAAGGCTTGGTAATTAGCTTACAATTCCAGTGGAAATGGGAGCTTTTCCTTGTTTTCTTATCAACAGACTTTCATGGGATGGTTTATCCCAAACCTGGGTGGAAGAGAAGTCACACTGATCTATTCCATCCTCACTGATTTGTCTCCATAGTCCTATCGCTCTGTCTGTGCTGTAATGACTTGAACTAGAAAGATATAGCTGTATTTTTTCTGATTTCTGGGCGGAAATTTTTAAAGGCAGAGCACAGAGGGGATCCAGCATAGAAAATACAGCCATTTAGGCAAAGAACATGTTTTAAAAATTGGAAAGTTATTCATGCTGGATAAGGCAGCCTGCGCTAGACTATAAATTGTATCATTTTCTGGTTTTATCACCAGTACTTACCAGGATCACAAAAGCTTGGAGGACACTGTAGCATACTCCGTCACAAAACTGCAGGCTTGATAAGCTGCTTTCCAAAAGGGACAGATTCTGTTAATTTAAAATTTAAGACAGTGAATCACTCATTTTGGCACTTGTTCGGCATGTGCTAGAAAAACAAATTACATTTTTCATTTCTGTCAATGGTTGGCTTTCAGAGCCACCTCAAAAGCCTTAACTCCCCAGCTGAGCATTTGTTGGATTATTCTCAATATCCATCACTCTTCATCCTCCATAAGCCTGACTGTTTCAGGCAAAATGAGGTCAGCCTGACCTAAGCAGGACAACTTAAGCAAAGCCAAATGTTTCGGGAATCTCCTCCAGAGTGCAGTGAAGTCAGTAAGCATCCTTCTGTTGACTTGAATGGGCATTAGATTGGGCCTTGAATACCTTAATTCCTGCAGATAAAACTTTAACTCTGACAGTCGGCTTTATAAACAATACCTTTTTCAAACATGCCTCACTCCGGAGAAAACTATTTTACAATACCTGTTTTAGTTTTTTTCCTTCTTTTACCTTGATTACAAACGTCATATCATTTTCTGTTTATGTTCACAAAACCATTGTGCACATTGTGGAACCCCCCATTCCCCAGCAGATCATTTATTACTAGCTTCATAACTTACCATCTTTGCTCAGATAACCTTTATCTTAACTGCCAAGCATTGTTTAGGCCTCTTTAAGAGCTTTCTTTGATTTCTGATATTCCCCTGTCATCTCCAATTACATGTCACACATCACAATCCATCAGTAACACGACAAATTTTCTTTTCTCCCTGCTGTAGCTTTTTTGCTGCAATTTCACTACCTTTAGACTGAATTAAAGAAGCAGCACTGAATCCTTCTTTGCATTTGGGGTTTTTTTTGACATGTCCAGAAAATACATATTCCCTCTGTTTTCATAGGAAATATGAATTTCACCTTTATTTCCTTGCTCAAGCATATAATTTACCAAGTAAATTCTTTCTCTTATGTATTTTGTAAAACCACAGAAAAAGGAAAATTCTGCTTACTCATGTAAATTATACAGAGAAAGGCTGCAAGCATTTGGTAAATATTATGAGGTACAGAACTGTATTTTTACTTTTTTCTTTCTTTTTTTTTTAAAAAAAAGCCAAGTGAAAAGAAGTGGTGTCTAATTTATGGAAAAAGATTCAATAGTAGCTGACACTGTATTCATCTCCCCTCAAATCTGAAGTTGCACATTAGTTACTTTAGCAATTTTGCTCAATAACTTTTTAGGAATTCCACAGACTCTGGTATGATTCCATTATGCCATGACTCACAGTTAATGAATGTTCTTCCAAATTGCACTTTGGTAGAAATAAAATGTATGAATGAAGTGATTAGTTCCTAAAATAAGGTTTC
This sequence comes from Chionis minor, assembly GCA_013398295.1. Lineage (NCBI taxonomy): Eukaryota > Metazoa > Chordata > Aves > Charadriiformes > Chionidae > Chionis > Chionis minor. Next base: position 118,970 of record VZSF01008496.1, on the reverse strand, counting down.
CGTCCTAGTATTGTAGAATCATTTTGATACTGACCATGATCAAACTGGCTATGAACTAATTAATACAATTAGCTTGAATTAACTGGATCTCGCCTAAGTTATAGTCATTAGTCACAAAAGCGTTAGCGGTATAGTGTTTCTGTATAACAAGAACAATTCTAAATGTGCTCCCAAAGCCTTTACAACAGGAGCTTTTTGCCCTCTAACCAGAAGGATGACAGGTTCTGCACTAATGCAAATTAGCCAAGGACAGATTCATTTCTTAGAATCCAGAAGCTATAAAATTGCACCTGTTTTCAAGCACACAAGTATCAACCAAAGTACTATTTCAGACACTTGAAGTCCTTTCTATAAATTATTATTTCTTTTGGTATTAAAGTATAAAGGAATATTCTACATAACCTAATATCACTATAATCTCACAATAAATATCAGATGCAGGAAACCTAATTTTGAATTTCCTTAATCTGGCCCACGCGAACAACTTCTTTGGCTATAAGCAACCCAAAAGGATTCTAAGGTGTCCAAAGTCTGTACCCTCAGAGTGTAAGCTGGCTCACGCTATCACTTTCATTAATAGATTAATGAAGAGAAAAGGGAAGGGAGAAGATGCCTCTATGTATTTTCCCTGGAATTAGTTCATTAATTTACCAGGGTGGGGAGAAAGAACCACGGCCACCTATAACTTCTAGCCAACAACAGAGCAAATTCTCCAAACACTCTTTGAAAACTCATGGAATTATGTGAAAACACATCCTGAAACCTGGATAGTGCCACTCATCCAATTTGGGAATGCTCTGTTGAATCAGGACAGACGAGGTTCCTCACGAGTATGTTATGCCTGACTCAACCTCTGTTCAAATGCTCCAATTTACATGTGACAAATCCACAAGAAATAAGATTTCTGCTACTTTGATAGAAAATCAAGAAAAAATTAATGGTTTACTGTATTTTAATGTTTAGTTTGTGGAAGTCTCAGTCAATGCATAAGATTAAATGTAAACTCCTTGAGAGGTGAGAACAGAAGCTTTGATTTGGTTTTCACCCCTTCGATGTAATAGTTGTTTCTAGGAGCTCTGTTAACAAATGGACCCATCAGAGGATTTTATGCTTCTCCAGACTGTTCCTACACTTTCAAAACATTATTGTAGCTCTTTTAAGTAGCTCTCTGCCGCCTACTAAAGATTTTCTGTATCACTTCAGTTTCTCAGTCCACCAAATTTTCACCAGCTCAAATAAAATACTAACGCTTCAGTGAAATCAAAATATCCAAAACCTATCCATCAAAAAAAAAAAACCCCAACCAAATAAATAAGCTTCTCCCTATGCTCAATACACTTGACTAATTAGGCACAAAGAGAAAAAAACCCATCCCAGATCCTATAAGAGTGCAGTGAAACCCATAAGGCACAAGGCTGGAACACCGTAAATGCCTCAAGGCAGCGAGGAGTTTCTCCAGGGCCAGAGAAGCCATCCTGCTCTCCCCAAGGCTCCGAAAGGAAAAGCATTACAATGGCAACTACCAACAACTAAGAAGCTCCAAGATCAGCAGAGGCCACTGTGGACACCTGCACAGCAGGACTGCAGGAAGCCTCTAAAACCTAGGGCACAAGATGTATTCCCTAATGATAATTAACCTTCTTCTAAAGGCCCAAACGGTAATAAGATCACCACCTCTAAAAATCCAGTTTTTAATCACTTCCACTGTAGTGTATTGCCACTTCTTTCATTACTGAATTCGTCTTTATTTCCAATTTCTGCAACTGAATTTTTCTGTATGTTTGTCAGCCATGTGGAAAAGCCCAGCACTATCGCTTCTTTTCTGTGAATAATTAGCTGCACAAAAAAGTAAAATCACCTCTCAAGTTGCTTTTTGGCAAGCTGTGTTATTATTTTGAATATATTCCCCTAACAAGTAACAACAATTGTGTAGAATTTCTATTCAGCATATATGTTTCCATTGGTGTACCTGGAAAAACTTTTTTTTAAAATGCTAAAAATTTCCAGTACACTTCTTTCTGATTATAAGAAGCAAACTCTCTACTAACATTTTATCAAATCTCCCACAAAATAAATCTATTTTCTTATTGCGATGAAACTTAATTCAGCTACTAACATTCTATTTTGACCTACATTGCCCTGAAAAAGTGAACCAAAGAACTTTTTGGTAAGCCAGTGGTAGCTTAAATGGACTTAACCTCTTTTACCAATTTGCAATCCAAATGTGAGAATATAGTTTCTTCCCTATTATTATCTCAAGACTATTCTTGAAGTAACCTATAGTTGAACCTTAAGTTGAAGCATTAATAATGTTTAAGCAGAATTCCGTGTCCCCCCAAACACTCTCAAGTAACATTCTACTACTTGCTTTCCTCTACAAGAGAAATGGGGATGATTATAATTCAATTATTGACGGTGGAATAGGTGCAAGAGACATTCTTTCTTGTCTTTTCTAGAAGAAATCAGATGTGACTGTCTAGTGCTTGTACAAATGATGAAAAATAGCATCTGCACATTATTTGCTTTTACTTTCTTCAACAACAATAAACTGAGCAGCCTCTGAGCTGCATTTTGCACTATGCTATGGCGCTCAGAACTTCCAATCTATTTTCAAGCCTTTGAGTATGCTTCCATTACCACCTAATAAATCTCCAAATGATGGCAGTCTGATATGATGGCAGACGAGTTCAAGATACCTGCTTTGAAGTGGTGTTGTTGACATGCATGCTGGGTCTTTAATTTGTAAGACTCTACAAATGTTGTTAGGGCATTAAGTATGAAAACAAGCACTCTCCAAAGTTCAGTGCCAGCCTGCTCAGACCACAGTGTAGTGTGAACCACCTGCGTAGTGTACATTCTTCCAACTGTTCCTACACATTTCTAATAGTTTTGTATACATGCACATGATTTCATGCTGCAATGCTTCTAGTGCAATTAGCCACCAAGTTCTTTTTGCTTGATTGGTTGCTTTTAAAACTTATGGGCATTTTCACAAATAACCGCAAATTTTCACATAACCGCAGCTCTGTTTGACAGAAGAAGTAAGTTTATTTTCACTTTTCTCCTTCAAGTTGATTTGGAGCAAGAGATGACTGCTTCTGAGGATTTAGCTTCTTCCATATTTAGTCATGAACTGATGTTACACTTCTAGACTGTCCGTAATATCTACCATTTCTTTATCAAATATTTATGTCTCCAATCAAAATTATTCTCTCTGTAAAGTCACTGGCATCATTAGGAATACAGGAGATATGTCTGGTCCTTTTGAGGTCACCTGCAACCTAAATGCCGAAGACATCCTGGGCTGTGGGATGTGGTGTCTAGGCTGGCTGAACTGGGTGCAGAGCACACAAAGGTAACCAACACTCATCTATCATGAAAGGGAAAACCATGACCCAAAGGTACCAACAGAAGTCTGATACTTGGAAAAACAAACCATATACTTGGAAAATGTTGATTGCCGTTGAAAACATTGTTTGCCGTTCAATGCGATAATAGCCAGGAAAACCAAAGAGGTCTGAAAATACATTCTCCAAAGCAACAGCTCCAGCACAGCAGGTTCAATAAATAATCCGATTTGAGGATGCAACTTCTGTTCCCTAAGAACAGCAGGAGATTTGAAGCATTTATCTAGTGACCATACACACCCTGATCTACGGATAGAGAATGCGATGAGAATGAAATAAGGAATCAGTTGCCATAGAAGGACAGAGAAAAGCAACAGAAACCTCTCATACCTAAAATGGGAAGTTGTTCGGCTTAGAAGAGAAGTACACATCTGTTTTCTGGGGCCAACTCTCACACATTGAGATGGTTCTTCCAGTATTTTTTGACGGCTCTCTCACTGCGAGTTGCTTATGTTTAGCAATCATTTCCCTGGAATTTATGAAATTCTGCAATGTGGAAGACTGATGAACACCAGGTTCTAGCAGGAGAGAAACTGTCCCGATCTTTCCAGCAGAACTTGAGCTGTACGGCCCCTTTTTCAACATTTGTGATTAACACGTTAACTTTTCTTTACAAACAATGCTTTTATTTGAATGAAGCCCATGGCAGTTTCCCACTCCAAATCAGAAGTGGCAACGCCAGATTCCCACTCCAAATCAGAAGTGGCAACGCCAGGTTCCCACCCAAAAAGCTCCTTATGTCAACTCTGCTTAGGCAGAGAAGAGAGTTTCACTCTCCAAGAAAAATATGTACAATATCGAGCCTAGTTTGGATCAGCATGAGACCTCTGGGATATTCTCTGCAGCAAAACCTTTTGATATGTATACACTGCCAGTAAAAACAAACATCCATCTAATGACGGCTTTACCAACAGCACATTTGTGCAGACAGAAAGAAGAGCAAATAGAGGTGAAGCACTGGAGACCTTCAGTAAGAAAAATGATATGATGTTCTTTCTGTAATAGGAACAACTTCCGTAGCATCCTTTCCAAATGGACTAAAAAAAAGGAAGGAAAAAAAAAAAGCCCCGTTTCTAATGACCCTCAGAACTGAGTAACTCGGTTCAGCGCAGCCACGAGATGCGTTCATCTGGAAGGCAATCTGCATAAACGCATGTGTTTTAAAGCATGCAGACAGTCAGCCTTTAAACAGAAGAGTTCACAACCCTAACACAGCAGAACTAGGGCTCTGCCTATAATAATGATAATCCTTTCTTTGCTAGCTCTTAAACACCAAAGGCGGCGAATTACAAGGATGACTGATTCTTTGGTTTCTATGTTTAAATATCTAACTGAAAAACCCGGCCAGTAACCGAGTGAGCATTAGCTTGAGGTCAATATACGCACTACGTGTATGGCAGAGTATTATATAAAGTAAGATTCTTACAATCTTGGTTTATTTCTTGTGACTTAGTGTCAAATTTAGCTGTTTATATTTTGACTATACTGGTGGCATTAAGGTGACAAAAAGACCCTGATCAGCTCAAAGAAACCCATTAATGATTAGGCATTAAGATTACAAATTAATAGAAATTTTTCTAGTAGCTACTTTAAATTTAATTTCAAATGATATAATCATACGTTTTAAAATCAAGTTATCAGTGGCTTTCTTCATCACTGAAATAGTGTGTATATATAGGCAAGTCTCATACCAATGTGAGTTGATCTCGCGTTGTTCCAAACTTTATTGCTCACACAGAGGGAGAGAAAAATCTTCAAATTCCTTTTCAAAGCGGGAACGCAGAGAGAATAATTTTGCTTTGCAGTTTGATAGGAGCTAACAGTAGGAAAATCCAGGTCCACCTCAGCTTCCTCTAGTGGCTCAGGCTGAAGCAGCTAAGCTATGAGCCTGGTCACCCTTCCTACTGTCAAGGGTAAGATAAGCACATTAAGACAGCAATCAAGCCCACTTCATATCAAACTTGCCATTTGGTGCTACCTGACCCTCTACAGAGCAAAACATAGTCCTTAATTAAATGCCTCTCCTACCTAATGCAGAGTAGGATAAATACTGGACAAAGAGAGATGCAGATGTCATACATAAGTAAAAAGCTGTTCCTTAATACCAGGAAGGAGGAGAGGCAAGCAGCAATATCTACTCTTACTTGTCAGCCAAACGTAAACAGTGTATGAATACCTGCAAAACAGAAAAAGTACCTGGCAACAACACTTGAATACCTCTGATTAATAAAGCCTTTCTCTTTATTGGCTTTAATGGCATCGCTATTGCACTTCTACAGAAGGAGCCTAATTCAAACTCAGGCTTTTTCTTTTCTTTTTTTAATGAGATCCTTCATTGCAAACAAAAAAAGAGATGCAAAATCAACAGCGTAAGTATTGGAAGTCCTGAATTAGCAGTTTCCTCCAGAAAACTTCAGGAGCTGCTGTGGTTTGCCCGCTCCTGCCTGGCCTTCTCTCCACCTGGGCTATGTGCAATCACGAGGCCAGCAGTCTCTGTCTTACTCTCTAATTGCCAGTAGAGCCGCGCCGACTTCCTTACCAGAAAGAAAAGGAGCTGGACAACGTCACACTCTTAACACAAACAATGAAAAGAAAGGCAGAAAGAAAGAAATACAAGAAAACAAGTTTCCCTCTTTCCACTTGTATCTCATTCTCTCACTTAAACTGTTTTTTTATCACATCCAGCCCCGTGACTTCCTCCTTACAACTTGACCGTGAGCCTCACCCATCCAATTGGGTTTTCCTTTGTATTGGCTAAACACAATCTGGGATAAAGCAGCCCTTTTTCTTCCTCTCGTTGAAGTCTGTGAATACAACTATATACAGAACAATTCTTTATTAATTTTCATTGAAAAATAGAGTTGATGGCCTTTAGAATAGACTCCTATTGTCACAGCAGTAATTCCATGGGTGCCAAGAGAAACACCTGGCTTTCGGCACAGCAGGTTGCCCACTACGCTGGTGAGACACTGACGCAGAAATGGCTTCTGACTGTGGAGGGGACGTATTCAGTAATGGTAACTGTGAGTATTCACTGAGCTTCTTGAGCTGGTATCAAGTGCAACTGCCAGTCTGCACTGAATTTACAGCAGTGAAAACCAAGGCCCAGCCTTTTTTATTCTACAGGGGACAGCCCCGTGACATCTGGAAGTCTCAGGGAGTATTTCAGATCTTATGCTCTAATACTTTCTCCTGTACTATATGGAGCTTTGCACAGAGGAAGCTATTGTTGGTACAGAAAAGTACAGCAACCTCTCTCTTGAGAACGGACACAGAAAAACTGTTATATCTATTGATATAGTGCATTTGAGAACAATACAGTTGTTCTGTGCATTGTGCATACAAAAAAAACTATAAAAAAAAATGTTTTGTTTAGTTATCACACTACCACGGCAACAAAGCCCACCCTTACTACTACATTACAGTGGATGTATTACAAACTAATTTCAAAGTATGAATGCATAAATTACAGTTTGCTAGATCTATAGAGCCTAGTAGTCCATGAAAATTAGTGACGCAAGGTGAAACTAGAGAGTATGTACTGAAACCACACCCTAAACTAATGATGTGCAAATTACATGACACTACAAATTGCTTTCCACTGATGAAACAAGACACCCAAGTTTCCGAATCAGAAGTCTGAAATCACGAAAGAAGGGTAGATTTTAGTTTGGCACCATGAAAGTCATTGAAGTGTATTCTAGAATACAGTATTACATAATAAACACCAATGATAATTAAAAAAACTCCAAATCTACTAAAATTCTTTTCCAGTAAACTCCTACTTCTAATGATAATGAAGTTATAAAATACACAGTGTTATGCTGCTTACATGGCAGCATCAAATCTTTACTTGGGCTCCAGGTCATGTTAATGATGAGAATATCAAGCTCAATTTGAAATCCCAGCCTTACTTTAAGCCAAATCAATTTCTAATGCTTTCACTGCTCCTTCCATCAAAATCAAGAAAAAAAAAAAAAATCCCACTCCCAATAGTACAGTCAAAGAGAAAACAAGATGACATTGATTCTTCCAGCTTTCTATCCCAGTCGGCTGATTGAAAGACAAAAATAAATAAAATTCTACGTTTATAAACATATCCACAAAAGTCAGTTTACAGTTTAAAAGTACTTCTTCTTCACAAGACCCCAGCCAAAGCAATTTCTAAACCATTAGGTTTTGTTTCACAGCTCAAGGCAACAAGAGCTTAAGTGCCCAGAGGTTGGTTGTTCTTTTCCAGACTTCTCTCCAGAGAAGGGGAGGGGTGGGGAAAAAGCACAGACCAGTCAGCCTCACCTTGATGGAAATCAGTGAAAATTAATTGGCAAAAATCTAGCAAATAGTAGGCCATTTAAAAGAAACAAAAAGCCAGGGCCTATTGAAAGCAACTCATGCCAGAAAGAGCTAATTCCTTGCTGGAATAACCACCAGGGTGAAAAAGGATGACACTAGCTGGAATCTGTGAAACACCTGACTGCAGCCAGCAAGAGGCTGGACAGCAAAGTGCCTTCCCTTTGTTCACTGGCTTTGTTCTTTTGGGGAACGTATTGCTGGCCTACAGCAGTCCTAAGGAGCTTTGAAAATTCTTATAGTTGACGTGTAACGGGGTAAACAAAGAAAAAATTGTTCTAGTGACCCTGTTCATTTCTTGTACAAAAGTTCAGGCTTCCTTAGAGGTTAACAATGGATGTGATATTACAGATGTGACATCTTATATAGCAATATTTTTAGCTAAAAGAAAAACAATATTGCTTGAAGCACATTATGAGAAAGAAAAGAAAGTCCATCCACAGTTTTGTAAGCTAAACTAGCAACAAAAAAATTAAACAAACTAATGACCCCCATCAGTTATTTCAGAATATGGTACCTAGGGAGAAAGTTGTCTGTTTCACTGCCAATGCACTGACAGCACAGGGACGTTTACATATTTGGCAGGTGGCAAATAAAAAGACCATCTATATTATGTATTACATTTCTGTATATTTCATACATTCATGTATAACCTTGGGTGGTAATCAAGCTGACTCACGTTTCCTGCTGGTAACATAAAGAGTTTCTCCTATGACTGGATTTACACTGCGCAACTATACTATACTATACATACTTACATACTTACATACTTACAAACTATACTGCGCAGAAATTAAGGTTTCAGAAAGAGAAGATACTCACAGTGTGACACTATTGCTTGTCCTCAAGGATAGAACAATCAGTTAAAGTCAGATCACCTAAAGATACATATATTTCTTCTAGTGGAATGACAAACTACATCCATAAGACGTGACAATTTCTTTTGGGTAACAGAATTACTTTCACCAAAACACAAGGCAATGCTAGTATTGCAGTCATTTGTACACATCTGCAAGGGTGTATGTACACACACACAGAATCTCAAGTTTAACCAAAACAGAATGTGGAGAAGTAACCAGTTTTGGATTACATCTTTAAGAATAAAGTGAATAAATCAGGGATTTTCACCAAAAGTAGTCAAGTCTACACAATCCTAAAGAACGAATTTATCACCGATATAATATGTATTCAGTCCCTCAAAAAGATTAGGTTTACGTGCTGTTTACTGCTCACTGGGACATTTAAAGGTTGTGGTTTAAAAACTCAAATTACCGAAGCCCCAATGTGAGCACAAAGAACGCAATTCACAATGAAAGTGACAACAGTTACCCAAGAGGCTACCTGCCACCTGATGATGATGATTTGGACAGGTACATCCCTCAGGCAATACGAAACTGTCATCCTGGAAGGTGAAACTCATGCAAGAAAGACACAGAGCTTCCTCCTACATCGGCCGAAGACTGTGAAATGCTCCTGCACAGGAGTTTACAGCAAGTGCAAATTTCCCTGCTAACTGTGGATACATTTCTGCAATTTACTCAAGTCAGAGACAGGAACAGAAGAGAGATTTACTTTTAAACAAGAGTTCCACCGAGCTACCTTTCAGCCTGTCTGAGCCACTCATCCATTACTCAATCAGGAATATCTCAGGAAGAAAGGAAAAACATTTCCCCCCAGTTCCCAGGCAATGTTAATATGCTATACACTAACTATAATACACTATACACTAACACAAGGGAAGCTACAGCTTCTCTACACATCTCACGTACATGGTTGTAAAGCCCCGGAAAACTATTAAGCGCCACGATAAGAATGCCACAGACACACCAAAGCAGAGGCAGATAACAACACCGTAACTGACATAACTGAAATTTCTGATTTTTTTTATTTTTTTAAAGTTAACAACCACTTCCTCCACTGGACAAGTAATGCTCCTTCGACACCTGGTCTGGACTGTTAGTGTTCAGCTTGGCTCATGTGTTGTCCACCTTGCCTAAAATTCTCTTGGCTTGTGGAGCGTGTCTCTAGAGCCAATATGCATTTTCTCCTCAGAAATGGATTTCTTTTCCAAAATACAGCATCTCAGTTTGCTCTTTCCAGAGCTTAAAAGACTAAGGGGCCAACCTCAGCATTTCACAACAGTAAGCGCAAACTTGGTATTTAGGTGTTTGCTATTTAGACAGTTTCCTATGTTCCTCAAAGGGGCAGGTACTGTGAGTGGATGACTGCATTCAAGAATCTCTGCTCACAATTCAAAATATTTCAGGGCAACCTTTTCCCAGGAGTAGACACAGTTCCTTGGGAGCCACAGGAGAGAAAAAGTCCTTGGGGACTTCCAGAGGTTCATCAGTCCTTTTCCAGCCATACAACCTGGCAGCCGCAGAGGGAACAGTTGCCCTTCACAAGCTGTTCTAGATACCCCATTCTGATAATACAGAGAATTGTGGGTTGGTTTTTTGTTGCTTTTTTAACCTGGAGAAAAAGGAAGGGCTCTGCTGAGGATGCTTGACACGCAGGAAATTTTCTTTTCAATATCTCAATTATAAAATACTTTTAGAGTTCAATCCATAACACATGAGACTTTTACAGAAAAGAAAGCCACTTCTATTTTAATATATTTCCCAAAGACAAGAAGGAAAGAGAGTTAAATTCAAGGGATAAGTAACAAGAGAGAAAGTAAAAAGTAATTAGGGAGGCAAGCCATGGTGCTACCTTTGAGACATCTGGGGGTCAAAGAGAACCTCCTTGGGTGCTTTACCATGGGTGGAATAGCCTTAGGCAAATGCTCTGATACGCCCAGACAGAAGGACAGATTCAGCTCTCTGGTGAGAGTAAACGGACATACATCTTGCCTGGAAAGCCAAAAAAGTGTGTGCAGCTTCATCTATTCCCTCTGGATTTTATAACCTAGTGCAACGAAGAATCTTCCGCAACTTTGTTAAAAGTTTTACCTTCACAAAATGCAGATCAAGGAACGTCTTATCCTTAGCCATAGGGATAATTCTAATACCATAAATCCAATGTGAAATGTTTAAAACATTATTAATAGATAGTCTTTATTGCAAAACTCATGAAAATACATGAAACTGGCAGTTCTTGAAGCTGAATTACTATAGACAAAACCTCTGCCTGTTTTGCAAAGGTATTCAGAGAAAGCTAATAAAATAGTAAAAGTCTCCAATTTTTTTTTCAGCTTGCTCTGTGGCTGGAGGAAAAAGGAAAATAAATCTGTATAATACTAAGTTTAAAATGAGGATTAAAGAAAGAGCAGCACTGCCATGCAGCTGTTTAAAAAAAATAAATATTTTGGTGAAGCTTATCTCATGTACCGAGTTCTTTTGTGAATTATATTTTTCTGAATACCAGGAAAACAGCACACTTGACTTAATAGTAGTACTTGATCCCAGCTGTCCCAAATATCATTAAGTGGTGCCCAACACTAGAATTTTGAATAATAAGCAAGGGACTTTTTTCTCATTCACATTCAGACTTTGATAGTAAAAGAAATTCTATTTCATTGCTGAAATACCAAAAAGACAGGAAATGCAGGGCAGAGATGTTTGGGTGCCTAATTCAGGATAACCTGTTTCTTTTTGTGAGCTCTCTGGAGTGGCTGTAGAATCACGCATATGATAAATGCAAGCATGAGGCAATGTAATAATAATAAACAAGGAAACAAACAGGAGCAAATAGTACAGCAAAAGACCCAAAAATCTTTACATTAATGACTATGTACTCTGTAATTGAAATTTGGTGGAGGTGGTCTTACAATGGCAATGCTGAAGTCAGTGGCTAATTCAGAACGACCACTGACGAAACAGTGACTTGCAGTGGCATCGGTATTAGCCTCACAGTCTGAGGGGTCACGGGCAGTTAACACTTGCTGAAAAAGCAACGTGAAAAACACATGCAGATAGGAGAAGTCAGGAAGGCAGGTCATCGGCGCAGCAAAGCAGCTGGCTCAAAGTGATGTTTTAGTTGGAGACCCTGAGAGGTGAAACAATGGCAAACAAAAGTTTTGGGATAAAAATGAATTTCAAGGCGGCCTCCTGCCCATGTACCAGTGACATCAATCTGTCGGGGCTGGACAGTAAGGGCTTGCAGAGCCCTCTTCAAGGTCAGGGAACAGCTGAAGCTGCGTACTAATGGGGAGCAGGGAAAGCTTGTGATTGTTGCCAGGAAACAGAAAAAAAGTGTCTCATTCAGATTCCGAAGGAAGGTGGACAACACAGGATCATCTGCCTGGAAAGCCTCCTCTGGCAGGGCAGCAACTGCTGTAAGGACATTACGCAGGGACACAGCAGGCACGGGAAGCCTCATATAAACTGAAGTGCTCTCTAGAACCAAAATACCTGCACATCTGACATATCAGCAGTAAGAGACAACTTGATCCCTTTAAAGCCAGAGTTTCAAAGGGACCCCACCCTCCCAATCTGTTGATCAGTGAAATGCAACATTACCAACTCTTTCTTGGGATTTGCAAGGGCATTTCATAAACCAGGATCCTCACAAAAAGGCTGGTGCCAGAAAGGTAACAGTGACCCGACAGACAACAGGTAAGAGTAAGTTTAGCTGGAAAAAAAGAGACAGCAGAACATCCCCATAGGGCAGCCGGAATAAAGCAGGCCCAAAGCCAAAAGGCCATGGCTATCACACGACTGGCCCTATCGCTTTTACTGCTGTAGAGACGAGGCCGAGCACCAAGCCCAAACATACGCCAGAGGGCAAATCTTTCAACCTGGCTGATAAAAACACAGTATCGAACATCTGGAAGTCAAAATTTGGCAATCTGAACCATGAATTAATATGCAATTAGGTAGCAAAGAGTATAAGGAAACGCTGGAACAGTTTGCTAAGAAAAATGTCAGGCTTAGCACTGTCAGGAGTCTGTTAAAAAAAACCCCAACACAAAACAAATCAAAGGAGTGGGATGGAATATGGCTGCCTAAATACAGGCATCAAACACCATTTTTGGTGCCCTGGAGCACTCCTCACCCAACATCTACCTGCCACTCAAGAATAAATTGGTTTCCCATAGGTCCTGACTCATACCTGCAAGTCGCATCCTGATGTCTCATACCCTAGAGCATCTCATGCCCTGGAAGTCCACCTAAAAGAAAGTCTGACTTCTGCGAGAAAATGTCCGTCTATGGTTCATGATGACTGATTTTTCAAACTGACAACCTATAAAGCTAAAAACCCTTTTAGCCTCTCCTTTCACAGGCCTGGAGAAGGCAGAAATTTCTGTGTTATTCTCAACGCACTCCAAGCACTTTAGGGACTGAGCCTATCATTTAAGTGGGCCAGGAAGCCTTTTCTCTTCTACACTATGTAAAATCTGTTTTTTCTGCCACCTCTGTAGCATTTAAGTTCAGCAGTGGAAGAAGTGCATGACATGGATCACAGCCCTGTGACATTACAAAAATCCACACTCATAGCTGCCCGGCCAGATCCAGCTGACTCATGCTTAGATCTGGGGGTAGGAAGGAATTCTACACTTGGTGAAAAACACACAGAAGGTTCTTTTGCATTCTCTTTGTACAACGAGAAGTAATTTACCTGCTGAAAGAATCTGCTGTATCTTACCGTATCAATTCCTTGCACATGCAAGGACCCTCAGGCACTGGTAGCACTCCCGTTCTTAGCTCATGACAGGCTTTTAACCCGAGGAATGAAGTCTTCTTTCTTCTGTAATTTTTTTTTTTTTTTTAAACCAAAGCCTTTGTGTCTGTTATAAAGCATGCAGGTATAACATATGACCTGCGATATCCAAGAAGTCAGCCTACATACCACAGCTACACTTCTGTGAAGCATCAAGCAGTTTTTAACTGTTATTACCAAGCCATTGTGGGGTCTGATCCATAGCATTCTTATTTAGAGAACAGTAATACAGTTAAAGGGATGGGGCAATATTAAAAATTTAGATTCTAGAATGCAATTTTTCAGAATGCCAGAAGTTCCCACTCGTTATCTCTTCTGTAAACTAATACCTGTCCTCATAGAGAAGGGGGAAAAAAGTTTTGGGCTATCATTTTGGCCTTATACTAATATAATGTCCACTTATCCAATAATTAAACTACATACAGACCTCAGCATTAACAGAAGCTTACCATTATGGTCAAAAATTATGTGTGAAAAGTGAATCTGGGAATATTTCAAAATGCCTAAGGAAATGAACAGATATTTGAAGCTGCTCCACTCCACATGATGCTTTTATTTTGATAAATTTTAGTGTGCTCTGCATTTATGATAGGTGAGAGTACATTTTTATACATTTTTCATTAGTAGGTTCATTTTAGGGAAGTGTTACATTAATAGAAATAAACACTGAGGACAGAACAGAATCACCAATAACTATCTCAACTTCCCTTAAATTTTCAGCTGAAAGCTCTCTGGTGTGTACTGGTATGAACTCATCCCAACCAAACTAGTTAATTTGTGAATTTTTCTGAAAAGAGTTAAATTAAGTGTGCATATTTATTTCGGAATCAGGATTTATATGCATTATTGATTTACTGCACTTTGCAGCTTAAGGTATTTTTGATATCTTTAAAAGTTTAAAACAAAATTCTGTCTACTGAATGACTTATGCAAATATTGCATTAGAATTTAGTTTCTAAGCTACTCAAATGTAAAAGACTAAAATATTATTATGCTATTCCTACTGACACCTTCATTCTTCAAAAGAAGTAATACAAAAGCATTTCCAGTCAACCAAGCTAGTGTCCCAGGATCACCATCCCTCACAGAAGATAAGGAGCTCAGCACATTGATAAAAAATATGCTTTCACTAACCACAGTCACAGAATTATGGACATTTTCCACTACCCCAGCAACACGTTAACAACAGGTTCCAGCCCTCAATTTCTTGGCAGTCTAGGAGATGAAAGGCAAGCACAGTTAATGCTGTTGCACACATTGTGGGCTTAGTTACCTACGTGACTTTCCATCAGAAATGGTGGAAATGGGGCAAGTCAAGAGAAAAGGAATTGTTGCGGAAGCAAATAAAGGAAGGACAACGCATCTCCTCTTCCCCTTGAGACATAATGGTGACTCACAGGCAATGAGTCAAGAGAAGTCACATGGGATAGTCTGAGGAAGGACACAGAAATGGGCAGACAGCTCTATTAGAATGATTTTTCCCTTATACACAAGGGCTGACATGGAAGAAAGTAGAAAGATATTTAGGGCTGAGGTGGCTAAGGAACAGTAAATCCTGTGAACAAGGGGGAAACTCAAGTGAAAAGTGGGCTCTACAAAGAGAACCTTTGAGTAAAGGGAAGTTGCTCTTAAAGCTTCAAGTGTATGTCTCAGGAATGAGAGAAGATAAAAGCTAACGGAGGGGTTGGAGTCAAGATGATCATGTTCACGTGGTAGGAAATACATTATAGAGTCCTACAGAAGTTGAAGCACAAAAAGTTGAGAACCTGGCTGAGTTTTAATGAAAGAAGAAAGTTCAATTCCAGCACAACAGACTACTACGTTCTCCTATGTACCTAATTAAGAGAGGAGAAAGACGAAAAATAATGACCGCACTAGAGGCAAGACTGACTAGAAAGGTAGGCGAGTGTCATCTACAGCGATGGGTACTCAGAGATCAAAGCAGCAGCATCTCAGGAAGGTTTTGCTTGGGTTAATGATGTATTTTTTGAGCTTCTAATGATTATTTAGATTAGAATAATTTTCCTAGCTCCAGCAGGTTAACCCCAGAGATTAACCCTCCTCAGTTTCTTTGCCTCCAACTTACTGTCCTCTCTCAAACATCTACATTGCCCTTTAGTTGACCACCTCTGCCTCAATTCCCTTCATTGACTTCTACACAATCCAACCAGAATGCCACCATCACAATCTCCTGGCAGGAAAAAGGCACATCAGCTTCCAAAGCCATTAAAATTATATGAATTCTCATCAACTGCAAGTTGTCACGTTTGCTTTCATTACAGTCCTTTCCCCAGCATCCTCCTGAGTACTGCAAAAGTCCAGCAAAGAGTTCCCCAAAGGAGATATACTCTGAAACACTCTGTTCCACAGTATGAGCAGGAATGAAGAGATTTACAACAGTCATAAAGACAACTTTAAAAGGCCATTTTACATGTGAACTGTGACAGTTTAGAGAAACTTGTTACGCCTATGGTGTTGCTTCCTGGGGGGAAAAAAAAAAATTCTAGTTTGTGGCTGAAACAGTAGGTGGCAAGCACAGAAGCGTAAAGAATCACAAAAGGAAGAGCGTCTACTGAACTGGTAAATGAAGGGTTCATAGCCTAAATAAATGCTGAGGTGTTGTGAACAAACTGGACAACCTACATTTGGAAACATGTGTTTCATTAAAGAAGTATGAATGCTGTAAAATGCCTTCAAAATCTGTTGATTGTTTGCAGAACACATCAGCAGCATTACCAAAAACCTGCGTTCTCCTTAAGATTTCATAGTGACATATAAACTTTCCGTGCGCTTTAGCATGCAAAACTAGATAAAACACTTCCTTTTGCAAAGCACATGAATTTCTCTCTGCACTCACACTTAGTCCGAAGGAATGCCAACACTATAAAAATAGAGCAAAATATCAAGAGAGTTGATTTTTTTTAAGAGCACATTTATTCTGTGGACAGTAAATATTGAGATTGAATAGGATATGAAGTTTCTTTCATAAACTTCAAAAAGTGTTATATGTAGCTTTACAGCTGCCAGGTCTGAAGGCATGTGGTACTGTAATACAGATTAAAAACACCACAGTGCCACTACCCAGCATTTTAACAGGAGAAAGGACGACCGAAAGGCTAGGAAACCAATGCTGAGTTAAATTAAGTGTGGCTTCAAAATGCAATTGTAACAAATGATGCAGACATGTGACACATACTACATAATTATCTTTATTCTTTTCAAAAGCAAAGGATAACTAATATTTATTTCTTTTTAGGCGTTTAGTTATGAAGCAAAGGAAAAGGATGGGAAAAATGGTTCCTCCTTACTTAAGCTAGCTACCTGCAAAACAACTCATTTGTTCTGGATTTGCTGTCCCCTCCATGTGAACACCGAATGTAATGCACGGTTGCCTTTAGCAATGAGATACACCTTTACCTCCTGCAAATCATGTAACACCTGACGATTAACATTCTTTCTCATCTTTCAATTTGATCCTACTTGTAGGATCACAGAAATGAGTTGCAAAGCTTACAGAAATAACAAGCCATTCATTTCCAATGCCTGGAGGATAAGAGCTCTTTAACTCTTTTGATATCTAAGGTGTTGTAGCACCATTTTCCCATCCAGTCCGGCACTGCTAATGAAAAACAACTTTTCAAAGGTACATAAGGATCATCGCAGGACTCCTACGTATCAGCTCTGTGGCCAGCGACCAGAGGAGTCTCTGCTGTCCAGTAAAGTTCAAAACTAGCTAACATGCATTTTTCCTGTTATATAGCAAGCAGTGACATTGTGATACAACATGTGCAAAATGATTTTATGGCACAAGCTTATGTCAACACATCAAGTATTACAATATGATAGAATAAATTAGAAATTGGTGGAATTCCCAGGGCTCACCTCAACAGGAACGGCTAGCTATTAGGAGATGCCAAGTCATGTAGTTGGGACACCTTCATGATGTTAGGTATCAGCCAGGGAAACTCTGAATAAAGCAACAGTTACTGTCATTGAAAAATATGATTTTTCTTATTAGCCAATTGTATAAATACTTCTATCTCATCCCTTTCCAGAAACTCTTATAAACCTTATCTTATAAGGTTTAAATACTTATCTTTGGAATATTGAGGGGAATATTTCAGATGAGGACATTAGAAGGAGAGCACAAACAAGTCCAGTGGGACCTCTGAACACAGCAATTAGAAGCTGTCAGGTTGATTTGGGAAAGATCTCACCCTCACACAAAGGGCACAATGAGTTCTCTCCTGTTTGCACTTCTTCTGCTGGCCCTTGCCAATAAGCCACTAAGCAGCCCTCACTCTTCAGCAGCAGATGTGGCAGCAGCACTCCCAATAGTTCTTTGGTTAAGGCACCTACCCACAGAGCTGAAAAAATGCGTGCGTCCCCCTCCCCCCCCCCCCCACCCCCCCATGCTCCTTCACCTAAAATAATTTGAACCTACGTCTTCTACAATCCTGGAGAGCTGCCGACTACCAGGCTACAGTGAGTTCCTGTCACAGAGTATGCTTGTCTCACTGTCGTCCCATTAAAATAATCCTTTAAGTATTTTACCACTATTAAAAAATTAAAGGGATTGGTTGGCATTGTTTTGGAAAGCAATCAGAAAAGGCACAAAGTTCTTTAATTTTCCTTTGTGCTTCGGTTAAACTACAAAGCTAGGAAGAAATAACTACTGCTAAAGCTCCAAAGGTAATCTCCTGTGGTCAAAGTCCACAGTAAACACATGTTTTTCTTACATCATCCATCTATCTCAGAGACAACTACAGTTCTTTCTGTACATTCCCCAGTACCAAACCTTCAGATTGTATCGTTTACATAGCCATTTCATTTTTAAAAAAATATTTACTCTTAAAATAGCAGACAAAACTGCGGGAACTCTTTGTCATTGTGCATACAAAGAAATGTGAGTTAGTTATGTTTTTCTCTTCTTCTTCTAATCAATTCATTAAAAAGTTAATGTTCTTAATAGCACATTATTGCTTAATCTCTATGCGAGGACAAAAATTGTTAAAACTATTTTTCACAATTTCACATCAAGAGAATGGGTTGCCATGTCTTTGCACCTCCAGTAGTTTCCAAATTCAGTTTCCTACTGAAGGAAAATAATGTAAGTGCAAGGGAGAGAGCAGGTAAAGACTTTAGAGCCCAGTTGCGCCGCAAAACTGAGGAGTTCTCCATATTCTCCAAAGGGGAACTGCAATTTGTGCTTCTCGGTCCCTGAAATCCATGGAGGTCAAAGAAATTGGAGGCAATTCACTTCTGATAGTGGAAGAGCCAGTTTGTGAAGACAGACAAAGCCTGGAGCCTGTTGTTATAGTTAGGTTCTGTATAGATCAATTAGCACATCAGGTTTTGATTCAATAAAGCAGTTACACTCAGGCTTCTTTTCAAAACGACAACTTGACTAATTTCTACCAGCAAGATTCAGCCCCGTTCCCCAGTTTTTAGGCACAGAAGCTGCTGTTAGTTACGTGCGCACTTACAGGCACAAAAGCCATGGTGTGTGAAGGCACGCGTACAGGTGGCAGTGAATTAGAGCACAGGCTTACCTCCTGGGGAAATGGGAATTCAAACAGCAGCAGCAGTCACTTGTGTGACTGTTCAGGCTTTATTTTGCAAGTCACAAAGACGCCACGAAGTAAATAAAACAGAGATTCAAGACCTGGACTTGCTTAGCACATCAAGAAAAAGCACACGTGCCTGCGGGACAAACAGCTAATGGCCGTGTCTGACAGACCAAGGTTATTAGTTGTTCTGCTTTGCTCCATCTAGTTTATTCACATACTAAAAATAAATCTCATAGATGTCTTTTACAAGTTGAAATATGAAAAACTAATAGATACAGAATTTATCTTTCAAGTGACAGTTCAGATAATTATGCTTTTCAAAATCTGAAATGTCATTTATGTCCTGGCTGGAAATAACTTTTAATGTTAATGCATTAGAACAATCCCTTCACTGTAGTATCTCAGAGCCCGCAACAGAATCTGCATTTTCCTCATTCAGTACACAGGCCAACTTTGATGGGTTTTCCACAACCCTCTCTCTCACGCACAAATAACCATGAGATACGGAGCCAATGTGTAAAAACCTCACAGTTTGCATAGAAAAAAATGAGTAATAAATATTTATACTTATGCCTGTGGTTTCAATACAGATCATATTAAAATCAACAGATTCCATATTTGTAAATATAACAGGAAAGCTACATCGAAGCTGCAAACTGGAAACACAGCACCTCAGCTGCAGCCAACCTTTCAGAAAATGGAAAGGACTTTTAAGAGACCGATGCAGCAGAGATTTAGACCTCTCTCTGTGCCTCTCTGCTGGAAAAAAAGGATGCAATATCTAAAAAAAAATTGAAACATTGGAAATAACTGTTAAAAAAAAAATCCTTCATGAGGAAATTGTATTTTCTCTTGGTGAAAAAAACAAACTGTTCAGAGCACCAGTGATCATATAAGCCTGTCACTGGATAAGCTCTCATCTCAGTCAGGATGATGAATTCCTGTCTGTCTCATCTTTCAGCTGCTTCTCGGTAAACAATCTGAAATTCCAACCACTGAACGCCCAGGCAGGAGGAACCAGGGGCGGCTCTTCAAATCCCCGCTGAGCCCCCACCGCTGTGGATGGTGCCCACCGGCAGACGAGGCACAGCCTGCTGCCGCTTTGTTACATCGACGGGCTCTCAGTCACCAGCTTCTCATCAATCTTACTGCGCTTCTTGAGAAAACGAATTTGCAGTGGCAGTGAAAGAGCAAAAAAACCTTTCACACAAGATTCCTTCCTTTTTTTAGTAATATAAGCTGAGCCATTGCTACCATTATACTTAATTAAAACATCACTTTGCAAGAATCTACTTTGTTGAAAGTTTTAAGACAGAACGATACCACAATTATTTAATAAAACTGAAAGAATGACAGTGCAAAGTAGTGCCAGGGAGAAGACAGAGTCTGTTGCCAAAGCAGCAAGAAGTCAGAGCAAAAGGGGCATAAAATAGAGGTTATAAAAAAAAGAAAAGGGAATTTAGTATTACTGTATGACAACCAGAGTCTACATTTATTCAAGTATTATTTAAACCTGTCACTCCCCTTAAGAGGGAAATCCTATACAGAGTTACCTTTTGCAAGGTTCTTATGGTAGGAAACGATGACAACAAAGAACTACTGTCCCACTCCCCGTGCCATCAGAAACAGGGCATAGAGACTGCTCGGGCACCTGCCAAGCTACAAAAGTCCCCCTGGTTTAGCAAAAGGTACCTTGCAATAAGACAACATCTGCAGGGAATACAAAGTAGGTATAACTCTTATTAGCCTAAAATACGGCATCACTACATTGAGAATTAATATCCTGGAGAAAATACTGTAAAAGACCCTGCAGAGAAGCTCTTCTGTCCCTGACCGTACGCTCCCCATCTACGCCCTGGCCGGGGAAGCAGCCATCGACGGCAGAGCTGGAACTTCAGCCAAATATTCTGTCTCATACGCTGGAATCCAGCTGCCAGTGTGATTAGCTTCCTCCAGCCCTGGAGACAGAGCAAGTGAAACTAGCTAGAGAGACTCACCAAGGAGCCAAGAAAATCAAGTACTTTGAATATTTAGCTACATCAGATCAAATCCCACTTGAAAAATAAGTGACCAATCACTCTGGAAGAAGACTTGGTTGAGGTTCAGCACGCACCGTGGGCGAAATGCAAATCTTGAGGAGAGGTTGTCTTGGCAACATCATCTGATTCATATTTAACGATAGAAATCACCCTCCAAAGCTAATTTAAACTGGATGACAGAGATAGGAAAAAAATTGTAGGCATTCCTAATGTCTTCATAGCAGAAAGCACTGTCTTCTGTCAGTTGCCTCAATTATTGTGGGTAAGGTTTCCTCTGTTCATTGTAACACATTCTTTTTATACCATCTATTAAGACAAACAGGTAAGTCTTCAGGCTAGAAAAAACACAGCATAAACTCCTCCAAGTTACTCATCATGTGAAACAGCATGATGCCTGAATATTTAAAATACCACTTTTTTTTTTTTTTAAATCTATAGATGAACATACCAGCAGACAATCATGACATTGCAGTATGGTCTCGCTACCAATCTGTGTGTGTACACAGTTTATAAAATGTGGAGACTGGTAGAGATTTTTCACTTTTTTTTTTTTCTTTTTTGAAACTGTTCTTTGTATACAGTCATTAACTTTTAAAGGCCTTAAGTGACCTGTGATTTCTTCTGCGAAGAATATCTTAGACCTGGGTCTGCTGAGATGGGCAGGAAAACCCATGAAATCCCAAAAGGCACCTGTCAAGATAGGAGCACGCACAGCGCAGGACAGAATGGCAACGCCAGAGTGCTACATGCTGGATCCCACCAGGTATGTGGTCAATCTATCCAGGTACTTCCTTCCAGCAGGAATCTCGTAGGTCAGAAATGCCACTTATTAATCGTGTTTAGTAAATTGCTTTGTTGCTAAAATGCTCTGCCTCTAATTTTATCAGCATTCTTGTTCTAGAGGAACACAGAAAATTCCTGATTCTGCACACTGTTACTTTGTGTATTTCTGTTGGGATAATTAGAACATAGTTAAGCTGGAATGTCCTGGCTTATTTGTCTCTTTTCCAAGTCATTCAACACCTAAAGAGTAGAGAAGGAAGGGGGGGAAAAAAAGCTAACAAACCCTACATTTCTCTGCATTTCTCTTCCCTCTATTTTTTTTAATGGATGACTGCACTCAGCCAAAAAGTCCACATGAAATCAATTCCAGAAGGAAAAAACCAAACTGTTTACAAGTTTTGCCATGCCATTTCAATCTCTCTTATCAAACACTCCAGGACTACTTTNAATTTCTTTTTTCAAAACCCCCAGGGCTTCTTTTTTTTTTTTTTTTTTTTTTTTCATATCTGAGATCCCATGGTCACACACAGGCAGTTACAGCAGTAGCTTAAACAACATCCAAATATTTTTCCCAAGCAGACACACTTCTCTGTGACCTCAGTGAAGTCAGGGGCTTATGTCTTCCAGTACTCGTCAGCTGCCACCCATTTGCTGGACTGTTTTCCAGCCAACAGGCCACTCATTTGCCCGACACTGTAAGGCTACCAAGCAGTTGTCTCCCTGTCGGCTCTGATCTCGACTGACCATTTTGTCGTGAACTGGTAAAAATTTACGGATTATCACTTTTCACTAGCTCATTAGCTCACTACCTTAAGACACTCCCAACTTTTGTAACTTGACAGCTTCTACCATTTCTATCTCATTGGTACTTTCTATATCCACACCGTGCTTAATCTTCTCTTCTCTATTAGTCTCCTGAATAACCTCTTGAGGCAACTACTGCTGAAATTCGAGGAATTGTAGTAAATTGGTGGAGAAGATTGATTTAAACACAGGCAATGTCTTCATCAGATCTTTCAGTTTGTGAATAACAGCCATTCCTTAATTCCCCTCCTAATAATTTTTGATGCCACTAGGGAGAGGTTTCATTGCTCCCTCATCCCCAGGCTCGGCTGAGCACTAAAGACATGCAGTTTTTCCACCAGTCACTCAGCCCACTTTCAAAAGCAACCTTTTTACTAATTTCATCATTCTGACTTGAATTTCTTCTTTATTAGCTACCTTACTTTTTTCAGTCCTGACTTTTAGCACTAACAGATGGCACAGTCCTTCCCCCAACAATGAGAAGTCTAACGCTTTTATAAAGGTAGTATTTTCTTAATGGGAACGAACAGGTGGGCAGACCAGAAGGATGCAACAATTACATTTAACTGGCTGGCAATAAAGGATGATCCCTAATACCTGCTGCTAATGCAGAACAAGTCTCAGCTACAGACACCGTGAAAAGAAGTGGGGGAAAAGAAAGGAAAAAAAAAAAAAAAGGACAAAGCCAAACCCGCTACATGCTTGAAAACCTGAAAAGCACGAGCTGCTGCAGCCACCTCTGTGATTCTGCAGGCACGGGCAATGTTCTGCCCTCGCGTACGTATCAGATCGCAGAAGAGCTGCAAAGTAATTGCTCTGGACTGAGACGCTCTGAGAGCACGCTTTTCTTGTCGCATCCTACCTTACCCCCATTCAACCCCTCAAAGAAAGCTCTGCTTATGTTCTCCAGGACTGCGTTCCCAGATTCTTGATTAGCAGCTGATTTACCCAACTATTTTAGAAAGATGTTTTCCCATCACTCCTGCCTAAAATTGCTTGCTGTCAGCTCTCCCAAATTCTCCTATGATGCAGACCTTCCACAGCAAATTAATATCGGACTCTGTATATATGGTCTATTCCCTGCATGTTTTATCTGTGCTCGAGGTAAGTGATTGAGCAGAACAGATAATTACCTATCTTAACACCATCAGCAATGAGGGGATTTGGTGCCAAACCAGCTCATACTTGAAGAAGTGACAAGACTGGGGAAAAAAAAAGTGGGGAAAGTTGCAAAGAAAGAATCATTCCCAAAGAAAAGTTCTTTGTGAATATACTACATAGTCACTAGTACTATTTTTAGGTGTAGGAACATGAAACATACCTGGATAGGCAAGAAAAAAAATTGTGGCTTTTTTTTTTCATCTTGCCTCATAAATATAAATACCTAAAAATCACATATTAAATATTTATTACACCCTTTAGAAAACAGACTGCATCTACTCGTAATTCTTCTCAGTAATTTAGCCAGTAGCATGCTCCCAGTGTTGGGGCTGGTCACCAGGCAGTCCTCACCGACTCCCAGCGGTCCTTGCAGGCACGGTCCCAGCCATGGGAAGCAGGGCAGGATTTTCCTCCCACAGCCCTTTCTTCTGCTTTGCAGGGAACCAAAAGAGAAAAGTTACAGGAAAGGAAGGATTTGAGACCGGAGTTTCTCAGGCGTTCAGCTGTTTAATGTTACAGACATGTGCCTCACAGGACTCTCAAAAGACTCTACCCACGGTACAAAGTAAGGGGACTCCAGTATCTGGCGCAGAAAACTGCATCAGGCATCAGTTCAGCGCCTTCACAGCAGAGCTTAGTTGAACATGGAATGTACATCCCATTTAATTTTTTAAAAAATTTGTTGCGATGAACAGCTAATTGTTTGGACCTCAGCATGAAAAATACTGTGTTCTGACATTTTCCACCCAAAGAATGGTCCCCGTTCCCTCCAGGTTCACTGCAGTGGATGAGAAGAGCCTGCGTTGGCCCCGTGCTGAACTGCGCTGCCCCGGGCCGGTGCTGCCTCCTGGGAGCAGCACCACGTCAACAGATGCCTCAATTTCCCCCTCTGGACCAGACACTGCTTTGTGGGACACACTGTGAAGTTCAGCTCCAGGGAAGAATCACACCGCATTAGCGGAGTGGGATTCTGCAGAAAGCTTGACTTAGGGGAGGGAACAGGGGCATGAACTGAAGCACTGGTAACAAAGTACTAATAGAGAAATGCTGCTGAATTGATATGAAAGGAAGTGTTTGTGGGTTTTGCAGACTCAGAAGTGAAATACTGGAATTGTGTTTTAGAAGACCCGTGCCAAACCACTTGTACATTTATCTGATAAAAGCCACCATCGTGGAAAAATCTATTTTCCTGACAGAAGCTACAGTTTTGCAGGGAGTTCTTCCATGAGAGAATTTATTCAACCAAAAACTCCCAGCCAGCCTCAGAAAATCTTTGAAAACTGGTCCCTGTTATTCAAGGGTACGTTACTCTGTCATCAGAGCCTTCCAAGCCCTTCAAGGGCAAAAGAAGCCCAAACATACCCCTGTGATCAACATTATAAAACTCAATCTAGTGGACAAAGGACTGTGGTATTTTATCCAAAGCAGAACTGTAGGAAAGCTTAGGTTTTCCTCTCCCCAGTTTCCCTTCTTTAAACAAAAGAAAACTGTGATTAAGACCAAACAGATTAAGCGGAATCCACTCCAAACCATTCTTTTGAAGTCTACGTTAATCATCAAGTTTTCCCGTTGATTTTGGTAGAATAGTAACATTACACAGTTACAAACCAACAACTAATCCTGCTGGACTCTCTCCTTGGGCTCTCTGATAACTCTGCCGAGGTTGGAAATGTGATTCAGAGGCAGCTCTCAAGTCACCTTGTCCCTCTCAATCGCGTAAGCGTTACTGCACACACTGCTCATTTGAAATACCACAGCAATGGTGCATTACAAGGATTAGGAAAAACTTCTGGACTGCATTTGCAGCATGTAAAAGAACTGACAATTTTCTTTCCCAAAATATTTAGCTTTCTCAAAATGTGAGTGAAAAGTCTTTAAGTAAACAAATAAAGGAGATTTACCAAATTACAAACTCTGACAACCAAATTTTTGTTATAGTACCTGCTAATTTCCTAATAACGCCAACATTATTATATGTATATATGTATAAGTTTGGATTACACAAAGCATAAAACTTTCTACATTAGCATATGAAAGGAGAAGCGTAAACCAAACAGTTCATCACCATCCCAGATATCAAGTCAACATTTTCTTATTAATATCTGAACAGGTTTTATAAACTGTACTGCCAGCAGTCAGACTAGATGATCACTGTAGGTCCCTTCCAATCAAACTATCCTATCCTATCCTATCCTATCCTATCCTATCCTATCCTATCCTATCCTATCCTATCCTATCCTATCCTATCCTATCCTATCCTATCCTATCCTATCCTATCCTATTTCTCACTCATGTTCGCTCCTTGTCCTGAATGGCCACTGTTCCGGAAATTTTACAAGAAATTACATACTTGAAACAGATTTTGAATGCAGAAACTGCACTGAGTTGTCCTAGGAGGAAATTACTGAAGCAATGACAAACATCCGACACATCCGCAAATTTCCTGTATTTGTATTCAATCCACGAACAGGTGAAAAACCCACTAAGTAAAAACAAAGCCACAGCAATATTCTTACTAATAGTCTTCAAACAGGAAAAAGAGACGAGCTTTCACTTAATTAATTTATTATGCCTTCTGCATCTTAAAACAGAAGTGATATTTTAGTTTCATAGCATGCTTGCCTGAACAAAAAATTAATTATCAGCATAAGGTATAGAACGCTTAGTTTAAATGTTGTCTAGGCTCCAATGGTAGCAAATTATTAAAAGTAAAAGTAAGTTCTACTGGGCAGAGTAAAACACTGGCCTTGTTCTGAGGGGAATATCCTTCCAAATACCAACTGCCTTTGAGACTGAAAGATGGCAATGTCTATCAAACTTCACTACAAGCTAATCCAAGAGATAACTGGTAGTTTGTCAACAGTTCTACAAAAAATACATAAAACACCATGCAAAGATATTTTATAGGGAAATGATCAGGATATGTCTTTTTATACTTCAGCTTTATGATTTATTGGATGTCTGCTCTGTATAAGTATACAATAAAGGAAAAGGATGTTTCCAATTTAGCAGACTCGTGAAGCCAAAATGTATGAAAACAAACTGATCCCTGAAATTCTAGGAAATGTTTGCCTAATAAATACCATTTGCAAAAGGCATTTGTAGGTATCTTTATGCAACCTATTAAATACATTATGGATTGCTTAGAATCATTTTAACAATTATATCCTGTACATTATTAAAACACTGCAAACATTAAACATTCTTTTTAAGGTATATGGTGTTAATGATACCTGTTGAGTATATGACAGCAAAGGAAACACAGGTTCCACAAAAATCTGAGCAAACACTGGACAAATGAGGGAACGTGGATCCAGTTCACAGATGGAACTCACCGAATCAACCCCCTCTCCTGTAGTCCCCTTCTTTGGGTACCAGCAGCTGCTTGTGTGCTGATGCAGGGCAGTGAGAAGGCCATAAATACATCAGGCCTTAAGTGGGGAGACGGAGAGCTTGTGAGTTACCACCATTAAGGGTGGCAATTTTAAGTTCTTCAAAATACGTTATTTGTATTACTTTCAGAATCTTAAGCTTCAGGTTCAAATGCTCAGTGAAAAATCAACAGCAACATACAGGGTTGCCAAGATTAAGGTTAATCAAGTCTCTGGTAAAATAAAAACAACACAAACACCACAAACGGTTTCCACAGGCATTGTTTTGGATTTCTATGTAAGCTCCCTTTGGTGAAGGAAAAATACATTTAGTGACGATTCAGTCCACAAAACCTGTTACTTACATCCTTGCCGAAAGCATGTTTGAGTTATGCAAACGCAAACACCTTTACCAAAGCTAGCACCCCTTCATATGCAAAATCTCCATTGGAGAGGCTGGGTTGGTGGGACTTGTCATTAGGGAAGCAAAATGCGCCTGGGGCCACACAAGTTCGAAAGGAGTGAAACAATAGGTCTGTTTCTACCGTATCAGAGATATGAGGTGAGATTACAAACTCTATAGTTTTAGTCTTCTCCCGTTACTTCTGCAAACTCTCCACTGAAGGTCTTTCTCGTAGCAGTCTATGTTTGCATCATTTGCACAGGAATGTTCATCTCAAACGCAATGAAGAATCACAGCAAGAGAAGCAAGGAAGAGACCACCACCATACAGCTCTACAGAGCAACACCGTACAGCTCTGCCCACAGACCACGTTTCTCTAATCTGTTAGTCAGCTCAGGCCTAGATGTGGAATAGACTACTCAGACTTTCTTGGTTTGCACCGTTTTCTTAAAAACAGAAAGCTAAACAGCTGGCCTAGTTCTTGACGGAAGGTAACTTTTCAGGCTGTGAGAATGCCAGCAGCTTTCAGTGCTGGGATGACCCTGCTCCTCTCCCAGACAGGCTGTCGAGCACAGCCCTGGCAACTGCCTCCACTCTGCCTGCTCTGCTGCTGAGGATCTCATCCTCTTCAGCACTAAATGCAGACTGGAAGTGGGGTTTTTCCCTGACTGGTGGATGACTTTTTATAATTACGGTTACTTACCTTTTCTGTTGAAATGTATTTTTAAATGCAATATACCAAAAGCTTGCCAGTAAGTATGAAATTGAATCAAGTAACTCAATAATGGCAGTATATACACACTTAAAGTAACCATAAGACAACAAACAAATTAAAAATTTCTAAGACTCACGCTGTGTTCCTGGATTTCATTCCAGCCCCTCCGTTATGAATTCTGCATTTTACAATGTGCAAAATTAGAGAGTTGATTCAGTTATCTCAGAACATAATCTGAATGGCCTTTCAAACCTGACAAAGGCATAAAATCCTCAAAAAAATCAGTATACATACTTATTCATGCTGCTGCTGTCATTCTTCCAATTTGCCAGTCGAATGACTGTGTGAAGACTTCAGAGCAGCCAGAGGATTAACTGAAAGAGAACAAAAATCTGTTCAGTTTACTCACAAAAAAAGCAAACAGGTGCAAGACGACAAATGAAAATAATCCCATGGATTCAGGCACACTTCCTAGAAAAGTTCAAGATAATAAGTATTTCAGGATTAATATTCCCCTCTTCTCATTCATTACACTTTAGGGTCTTTGGTATCAGTTTCCTATTCACAGTAGCCAACAGTGTTTCCGAGGACATGCCATCCAAATCTTTTCTTTTTTGCTTAGACCTTCATTCACCATGCCCAGCTGCAAATTCTGACCAAACATCCATGTGCAGGAAATGTATCTAAACCATTTTATAAACAGGTTCAAATACACTTGCTTCCCAAAACAAAGAAACCTCTGTTACCTCTTTCTAATTTTCTCTTCCTTCACCATTCTCTCCAAAAGAAACTTTGTCATTGAAGTGTGGAGCTCTCAAGTTCATGTTTATTTTAGTTGCTCAAACACGATCACTGGGACAAAAAAGAAAACCGAAACACTTGCAAAAAGATTGCAGACATGTATAATGCAAAAATTAGGGAAGCTTTGCTGTCATTTCTATGTGAGGAAAGGAGTGGAATGACAAGTCGTTTTTGTATTGCTGGAGTTTAGCGAGTAGGCTGCTGCTGGTTACAGCTAATCATACATTTAGCAACATCAGCACCTAAGGTCAGCCAGGAGACTGCTAAGGGAATTGGCATGCATAATCTGGCTACATGTTAGGAGCTATTAGCCAAATAATTTAAGAGATGAACTACGGAATTGCCCAAAATGCAGCAAAAAGGCACGTGAAAGACAGGAACCCTGACTGACATCAGCCATCACCCAAGTGCACAGAGGAAGGAAAGCAATAGAAGTGCCTCTGAAGAGCAATTGTTTGGGTAATTCTGTATTAGCTGCAGAAACGTCATGCGCATTCTGTTAAATAAGCCCCTGCTTCCAAAGACAAGCCATAGCCTGGTCTCCCACGAAGCTGAGCCAGTCACGCCTGAGTTCCTAATTGCAGGTAACAAGACAGCAAATTTGCCATTCTTTTCTCCCAGATCCCCAGGCTCATTCATTGTACTGCAGTTCTCTCCCTGAGGAGCTTCACACTGTGTTATGATTCAGTGTGCAAAATTCACAGGCAAATGATTCAAAATTGGGCTGTCTAAACTCTAGAGAGTAAGAATAAAGGGGCGCATAGGGATGGGTGGAGCGTGAGCAAGGCTCTGTGTCTATGCGAGCATTACTCCTCCAAAGAGACTAACATAGGAATGCAAAAAGCAATTCTCTTGCTCCTTTCTCCACTCCTCGTTGTACCCCTGCTCTCCCCTAAGATACATCTATGCCGCCTTTTGAGGAAAAAACCTCTCCCGTGAGATTCACATGATGTGTGGTTCGGTTGTTTTTTTTTTTTTAATGCTGCTGGAAACTCTTGGTAACAATTCAGTATGTCTCTTATGTGTTCCTTCACCAAAGGGTTACACAGTCTTACTACAACCAGAAATTGAGGTAGCACACTTGGTTTACCTGCTTCCTGCCTAAACAAAGACTAAATGAAGACACTGACTGAATTAAAACACTCCGTACAGCAGGCTGTAGAGAAACCCCATCACCACTGAGGCAAAAGTCATCATTAGTAAATTACGACTTTATTCTATCACGATCTTCCTATTTCTCACTGGAGTTTCATCATATGCATGATGATGAGAAAACACCTGCTTAAGTTTTAAGTTGCTTATTTTAAACACTGAAATGTCTAGGGTCTTTGAAAGAAAATTTGTTTTCTGTCACTCAAGCAGAAGCCAGAAAATTAATGAATATTGGCTTACACCTGTGTGTACAAGGAAATGCAGCTTTTACAACTTTCACTGTCATTCAACCTTTACAGTTTATTTTATGAGGAGTTTCAAACGATATGCATGCGTTACTTACCGAGATTTGTGTTCTGTGTGTGAAAACTCTGATTACGCTTTCTAATTAAAAGCCTTAAGAGACAAATTTTAGCCCAGTGCTCTATAGATATAAAAAGGAACCGACAAATGTAGCATGATTTTATTGAAGAACCAGAACCCAGTTACCTGATGTAACTCTTGCTATAGACGAATTTCAGCTCAAAAACAATGCAACGTATGTCAGGTTTTAAGAAACTGGAGAGTAACAAAACAAAATTGGTATTGATTTCCTGTTTCAAAGACAAAAAATAATGTAGGGTCAGACACTCAGAAAATTCTACTCTTTGGCTTTGTCAGCTGCCTTTCAGGAAGAAGAAAGCCAACCCAAAACAGGCAGTGCCTGGGGACTGTTGAAACAGGTTAGCTCCTCAGGGTCCTGCCTGCTTTCTCCTCCAACTTCTCCTCATTGAAGTAAACTACCTGGCTAGGAGCATGCTGCCTCTCGGGGAGCAGCCCCAGGGTCACACAGCAGGGCTGGCTGCGGCACCACCGCAGAAGGGTCACTTGCAAACCTCATTGAACTGGGAGGAGGGCTTTAGGAAGGGTGAAGGACAGTGCGTAACTTCTTGCACTCTCTTCCTTTTCGAGCTTCTCCATGAGTTTCCCCAGCTCCTACTCCCTTCTACCACCTCAGCCCCTCATGCTTTTAGGGATGCTGCACAATTTTAGATGGGAAAAACCAAACAAATTTCAGAGCTCAAGCACCAACAGGCAGGAGATTCAAGTCCTCTCCATGACAGCGCTGCAGTCAGGAAGATGATGGCTAAGTTAAATAAGACCAAAGCAGTGCAACTATCCTATTGCAGCAAGGACCTTAACAGTGTAACCAAAATACCAGAGCCCAGCTGGACAATCAGAGTAATCAGACAGTACTTGCAGTCCTCCGTGCAAAACACGACGTAGGATGAAACATCTGCTGACTCGTCTGCTGCAAGTCTTTGCAGACCTGTCAAGCCTCTTCTACAAGCAGTTTCCAGTGAGCTCTTTTTTCAGTTGTTGGGGTTTTTTTAAGTGGATTGTCATTTTTTGGAGCCACCTTCATAAGCAGACCAGATACACTTGTCACCCACGGTTCACTTACATGCTTGGTTGTTTTGTTTTGGGGTTTTTGACAAGTTTCTGGATTACCCATCTTATCTGTAAGTAACCAAAGCATGCTAAGAACTTCAGTATCAGATCATCTCTACTGCTAATGTGGAAAGACAGCAGAAAATTAAAACATCAGACAAATTCTCTGGGAGAAACACACTAAACTTCAAGCGCTGTGTAAATTAGACATTAAAACTACTGGTGTCTCAACTAAATACCTACTTGCATGCATGCCAGAAGACACAATTTATCCCTGGTTTCAAGTAACTTTCATTTTTAAGCTCACAAAGAAAAACCTTTCACATTCATAATACAACACAAAGAGATAAATTATTCAACCTAAAAATCTGATCTTTAAGAAAAACAAGCCAAATGATGTCAGAACACGTTAGCTGCTTTACTGTTCACTAGCCCACCTGAATCAGGACGCCGTGGCTGAATGGCCAGCACCAGGGGCTTCAGCGGAACCTCAAGGGGTTTCCTCAAAGCAACCAAAGAATAAACCACACAACAAAATCTCCCTTCTTAAACTCTTAAATTAAAAAGTTTTCAGGCATCCAGTCCAAAGATTATATGAAAGTTCCTTTACTGTTTTATACATTACATACAGTATAATGTATTATATACAGTTGATGCATAGATTTATGAAGGCAATACAAGCGGCACATTATCCAGAGATGATAGTTTCATAAAGTCTTCTGTAGTTCTGATCCCTCTGACTTTTCTCAACATTTTATATTATGGGGAGCAACTGTCTGAAAATACAGGAGCTTTGCTTCCGAACAAAGGCACTAAAACATTAAGATTTTGCCAAATATTTTGAGGTTTTCAGGCTTTACTTTTTATTAGTAGTGTTGTCACACCGGGTATACAATGGGATATTCTGTCTATCTTTATGAATAAGCAGACTTTAAAAAAAACCCTTACTAATCTCTTAGTTTCAGTGAAATCTTGAAACAGAAGTATGTGCTAGGGAAAAATAAGTAGTTTCCTTTCAAACAGATGTAAGGTCTCATTTAAACGAGTATCTCTACCTCCTGTTGTCATGGTAGAAGGAGCAAACGCAAGAGCCCCCTCTTGGCTTCACAGTAACAAATGACAGAGACCTTTTCATATCTGTTCTTATTTACTGCCTCACCATAGTGCACAGTATCAATCTTTTCACTCTCATAAAAAAGTTTTTCCACATCCCTAATCTTGCTTGTTATCCCTCCCTGGTCATTATGCTTTAATCTGTCAGAAAAACTTACTATGAGATCCAAAACTAGATGAAACGACTTGGGAGCACACATTTTTATACTATGAGAGCAGACACTTGCACAGCTTACAGAGGGATGTACTACGCTTCCCAGTTTCTACCTCACGAATGGGTATTTTCAGAGATAATCTCATTCTGCATTATCAAATGAGGCACTTCAGCCAGGGCTATAAAGGACATCAGAAAAGATGACTCTAATGATGCCTGAATGTCAAAAATCTGTGGCATCATCCTCAATCTAAAGCAGTCAGCAGGGAAGCCTGGATATGGCATACTTCGTCTTCACCTCAAAATCTCCCCAGCTCTTCAGGGCAAAAAGGGGATAAAAGTTAAAAAGTTTCTGTCTAGCAACAAGAATTTGCAGTCTCACTCAATGTGGTATCTTTCTGGACAAAATCTTATGAAGCAACATGAGGCATTTCATCTTGCTTTAAAACGCATTCGATCTTCCTTGCTTCATTTGGGCACATCCAGAACTGTCCCAACTAAGCTGATGCACAAATGTGAAAGTTTACAGAGGAAATGGTGGGCATGGACGCATTAACCTACAAACGTCTCCACCTGAGGAAAACATGGAGGATTTTCAGTGCTAATTTGAGGGAATAAACAGCAGAAGTGAAATCATTGGAATCAGGGCAGTATTTCCCAATGCACCAGTAAGAAAGGAATTTTTTAAGTTCATCGACCATTGCAGCAAGGGAGGGAGAAGAAAATTAATGTTTTGTATAACAGAAGAGGTTTTGAGAACTATTTTGCCATAAAGTAGCTTAGCCCATTTGTGAGATACGGACAGCCTTTGGAAAACCTCCCGCTGATAAAACCAAGAGCTGAAACCAAGGGGCTTAAGAGCACGCTGAATTGCTTTACTGAGTAGGGACAAACTAGTGCATGCGCCCATTTGCTTTGCAAAACATTTGCTACCGTAGACAGGGACTGAAGATACTGTGTAAGTAATAAAGTCCTCTAGCCACTGAGAAACATCCGAGGGACTCTACAGTTCCTCATGTTTCAAGAACCAAACCCGATTCACAGAACTGGAAGAAGATGCACTCATCCTTAGGTCATGTCCTGCATTTTTAAAGACACCCCTTTGGTTCCCGCCTCAAACCCCTCTGCTACCACTGAAGAGAACCAGCA
Organism: Chionis minor; assembly: GCA_013398295.1. NCBI lineage: Eukaryota > Metazoa > Chordata > Aves > Charadriiformes > Chionidae > Chionis > Chionis minor. The sequence continues at coordinate 84,906 of VZSF01008496.1, read as the reverse complement.
GGTGAAAGAAGGCAAATCCATCATCACCAAGCATGTCACTCCTTGACCATCCTAACGGCGGTTTCTATAGCTAAATATAACTGCAGGGGCCGAGACCCAACATGGTATGGTGCGCTTGAACATGAGGCTTAACCTTCAGCATGCTTTCATCCCTCCTGCCAGTTCTTCTGACAGCACAACCATTTTGGACACTGCCATCATTAATGATATGTCACACAATCACTTTTTTCTCCTTTAAGCTTTTCATAACATTAAGTGCTACTATGATTTCTTTGTGTTCTTTAAAGAAACCAAACAGAGCTCTGTATGAACAGTAGCTTCATTTAGGCAGAGATTACCCACTTTGAATTTGTAAGAAGATTAGAAGATAAATATTAATAAGATTAATTTATATGGGGAAATTAAAAGGACCTAGGAATAACATTGCCTGTATAATTTAACACACAGATCTATCATGCTATTATGTGAATCTGATTATGCCTAATTTGCAAAACTGGAAAAACTGAAATAATCAAACTGATTAATAAATGAAGTTGGGCAAAATTATCTGTTCCTAGCTACTTGTTCTGTTATACCAAAGTCTGGCATCTCCATCACCGAAGTGCACAGCTGCCTCCTCCTCCTGCTACAAACATTTCAACCACATTTACCCATGTTAAATAAAGATGAGCATGATGGAAATACTACCAAAAAAAGTAAACTATCTAACGGGCCAGGCTGAAACACAGCTAGGATACTCCACTTGATTCAGTGGAGGTTAAGCCATGGGATTTTTTGGATGTAACCCAAGGTGCTTGTGAAGGGTTCCATATGACTCTTCAGCATAGCCGTTACAGGAGAGGTCAAATAATGGTACCTGTAAGTGATCTCTTCAGAGCAGACTTCCCTGGATCACACAAGTTCAGGCTTTAACTGACTAAATCCAGGCTAGCAGTAGAGCAGATCACCATGCATCCCTAGAAAACTGGGGAGTGCCTTAAGAGAAGAGCATGTTTATTTTCTTTACAAGGTATTGACTGTTCCAGGCAACAATTAAAGTGTGCATAACTGCGGCAGCGAGGAAATGAGAATTTTCCATTATCTTTATAATGAATTTAATTTCCTGAACTTGGTTTGTATTTTATTTAATTTACTGACAGGCACAATCTTCAGTGATGTAATCTTCATGCTTCTAAAACTGAAGGAGTTATGCCAGTTACGCCATACTCTTTACTACAGGTTATTTACTAAGAGTTCCCCTTTCATGGAATTTATTTTCTGCATGAAAGCAAATGAAAATGTAAACCTTGAGGGAAGGAAACAAAATAGTTACGAAAAATGTTAATAGTTTCAGCTGCCATTAGTAATATCCTAGAATCGTAGCACTAGCGTGATCCCTCAAACACTCCAAGCAGCCCCACTTACTGAAGACCCAGAGCAATGGGAGGGTGTTTAAGCCAGGGCAGAGCATTAATATTACAATCTTCTCCGTAAAAGGACGGCTGCACCCGCGTGCACTTTCGGCAATTCTTCCGATTGGGAATTCCTGTAAACAGGTCATCCCTTCGGCATTGTTTGCAAACCAAAGAATTGGAGACTACACAAAAAGGCAAACAGCTACCCACAACTGTCACTGTTATTAGTAGGGACTCAGGCTTTTCCAAGTGATAGGGACTCGGTACACGCATTGTGTGCCTCAACATACTGGTATCTGGCAAGTACATATATTTTATTTCATTCTTTGATGTACAGACCCCTTTGATGTATACGTCCCTTTATGAGGTATGGACACGGGCCTCTATACTTTTTCTATTACCTATATAAACTCCAACTAAGAAGGTATTATAGGAGCTCATTTTTACGTAAGATTTTATGGCACAATCTGAAAAAGATAGCTACATGAATGAATACACACACACACTTTTTTTCCCCCCCCAAATCAGATCTTTGGCTTTCTAGGACCCTGCCTACAAGGGCACAGAAGAGATCCTGCTTTGAGAGAAGTCTACTTCAAATGACACTGTTGTCTGTCTGTCGAAAACCTGCTTGGCTTGTTACAGGTGGGTATTGAATGAGTAAGATGAGGCCAAGGAGGAAAACGGTGCCTTGCTGTGAAGGCAGATGTTGAATGATGAAAACAGCAGGAGGGGGAGGAAGGATTCAAAGATCCTTTTACAAATGAAACTTTTCACTGAGCATCACAGAGTTCTTAAGTGATGTGGGTGCCAAAATTGTAAGGGGGCTGCTGCACAAGTGAGTCTTTGCTCCTGCAGAGCCTCACTTAAAATATTTAATAGTAACTTTCTCTCACTAAATTATCCTGGAGCCTGTACTGTATTAATATTAGTATTCTTCCCTTGTGCTTTGCATATCAGAAAATTAAATTCATGAAGCGCTTCCATTTCATAATTGCTTAGTATCCTAATTTAGCAATCTGCAAACATCTATGAAGAATACTATAATCTCAGAATATAAGAAACAGTGTTTGAATATTTTAGTAAAAGCCCACTTTCAGCTAATAATAGTCAGTTGAGAGTAAAGCTGGTCACTTTTCCTGAGCTATGCACTCAACAAAATGCTAAAGCTGAACGAGAGAGGAGGAGTAAGGCCGGAGGCCGGTCACACTGGTCATGGCCTAAACCATAGCCAGCTAGATTGTCTTTTTTTCTTCTTTTCAGTCAAACTAGACAACTTCTCTCTCACATTTTGATAGCATGACTTACATAAAGTCTTTAAAAAAGTCTAATCATCACATAAGAATTCAAGTGCTTTGGGATATGTACCACGTGTTCTCATTTACTTAGGCTGTGTAGACTGCTGGCTCAACGAGGCTTAGATCTTTACTAGTGCCTCTGAACATCACAGCAGTACAAACAGAGAAGTCACTGCATAAACATTAAGCGTGCAAGTAAAATAATTACCCTGGCAAAATGAAGCCCTATTAGCTATCGGCAGAGATAGGGACAACCTCCTACTCAAATCGAGAGGGTTCAACAGTTCGGAGTATCCGAACAGTCGCTGGAACCACATAACAAGATGAGAAACTAAGCAAAATGGAGCAGGAAACAGATGCAGCAAGACAATGAAATAGATTCTCCAAAACCAGGAACAGGAAAGAAAATAATTATACCACTAATTTGGAAGTAATGCCAGCAGTGAAGCTAAAGGAAGGTGAACCTCCCTTATTTAAAGTACTGTTTAGAAGCTCCATCGTTTTGCCAGCCTTGCTTCTGAGGAAAGATGTTCTTTTGTTCTTAATGTTCCTGGGAGAAGGTAAAACATGGATTTCTGAGGCTCTGACTGCAAAGACTGAGGATAACTCAAAAATTTTTTTTAAACTTACAGATGCAATTCTGGCCTTGCTGCAGTTTGCAGCAGCCGCTTCACTGGTTTCCGCACTGTTACGGTTTGACTCAGTGACATGAGAATCCTCACTGACAGCTGAACAGTAACGCCCTAAACCTGGCAGAAAACCCCATGCCCCTTCTTGAAGCGGGAGATCGATCTAGCCATAGATTGGACTACTCCGAGCCCAATCGCCATGCTGTGAAGAACATACAATCAAGTACAAAGGAAGCGTGCAGGAGCTGGTTCCTGCTGCAGTCACACCCAGCTTACAGAAGGATGATACGGCCAGGCGTGTTGGCCAGTCTGCCCAGGGTCTTCGAAGGATCTCCTGATGTGGAGCTGATATAACCCATGCTTCTCTCTCCCCTCCACCGTTCTGGTAAAGCTTTGCTTATTTAAATACATTTTTATATTGTGTGCATAAAGCAAAATCCATTCAGCACCTTTCAACTCGTAGTTTTGGAGGACAGAGGAGCCAAGAAACAGAGGTGGGCTCTGCTAGCATCTAGCAAAAAGGAGGAATGATAAGCAAAAAGGACAAACTGACAGGCATTAACACGCTTGTTTTCATGAGGTATTTTACTAAGCTAGAGCTATTTCTTATAGACAGTGATACAACTATCACAGAGCAGAAGAGAGTTTGCCTCTTAGGATAATGTATGAAATCATCACAAATCACCCACACACGCCTGGGTGAAGGCTCACCCTAATCAAAGCCAATAGCTTCCAGCATCAGGGTACTAAAGCAAAGAACCTAAAAATCTGAGGAGGGAGCTTACGTAAGTGCCTGCTCCAAGGTGTGAGCTGGGAGAAGCTGTTACAGGGTCACTGATGTGCTAGGAGACAGACTGTATTAGCTCTCAGTGTCACATGCCCTCTTGCTAAGCACTGAAATAGGAAAAGCTGTTAGCAAGGCTGGTATAGTTAGCTAGAGCAGCGGGTGGCAGGGACCAACAAGGTATCACTAAAAAAAAAAAAAAACTAACAAAAAGGCAGGTCATCACACAAAAACTGACAGCTTAAATCAGGCCGTGCCACCCAGCAAGCTCGAACAATTCCAAGCCGGAGTCAAGCGTTAGCACAGAGGGGGAAGAAATGAGCTGGTTTAACACTTGTTTGAGCAGACGAAAGAGCACGGAACAAGCGTTATACCCTAGGAAGGCGGCAGTGCGTGCTACTCTGCCTACCGCGATACAATCCTACCGCTGCCCTTCAGTACCAATCTTGTTTGCCAGGCTCATTTCAGCACGTGAGCACAGAATAACTCATTGCCGTCAGAAAATGAGGTTAATTTTCCTCAAGTTTCTAGCCAAGAGCTCGGCTACTGCAGTCACAATGGTGACCCGCAATCTGAAACAAGCTTTGCTCGCTGCACACCAAGTACTAGCAGAAGGGCCACCCTTGTGAGTAATTTCAGAGCGCCCAACCCGCATTTTTATTTGGCTGGTTCCCAGCTGGAGAGCTGAACTGAGTAATTTTAATCGGGATCCCCAGACACCAAACTTAGTTCTGTTGCTGAAAGCCAACACCAAGCAGCAGGATACGAAAGCCAAGACTGAGGGAGAGGGCAGTAGATACCTACTTTTAATTTTTTTTTTTTTTTTGATTGAGTCTTAAGCCTAACTTTAGAAATCCAGACATTTCTCAGAAGATGGGGACTTGGTGTCACAAACCTCACTGCATGTTTTAAAAAGAAGCCTTGGTGCCTGCTTCCAGAAGGATGCCACAGCCTTCATCACTGTTATCACTTCTCATTCTTTCTACTCATTTCTGCCTCACCGCTGAGGAAGCTGGTGAATAAATTAGTTTCATTTTCAAAACCAGGCTGTGTCATCTTTCTTGACTGTTAGTTCCTAACGGTATTTTCCTTTTTGTGATACCACTATCAATATCAAGCCCAATTCTGAAATCAGAGCAATACAGAGAGGCCCTCTTTACTGAAGTCAGTGAAGCAACAGAGATGTATAATCAGAATCAAGCTGTTAAATATAGCTCAAACTTCGTCTTTCCTCTGTGTCTCCTGAATACAAGGTACCAGATGGAGCATTTGGAGTGTCTAAAGAAATGCTCTGGTTCAAATGCAGCCCTGACAGAAGCAAAAATCCACCGAGTTTATGGAGTACAAGAGGTTGGTTTTGCTATCGAGACCCACAGATGTGGTTTCCAACTTTTTTTTTGAAAATCCCTGGTGTTCACCTAACTGTTTTCAAAGGATTCATAAACTCTGCAAAAGATACCTGAGGAAAGGAAGCAACATTTACAGGAAAGTGTGGAGGGCTACACAGAAATCAAAACAGGCCAACAGTATCTGACTGATTCCATTAGCTCATTTTTTCACAATTTATGTAAAGTTAGCAGCTACGAGCACCAACTATATGTATATTATTACAATATTGTATTTATGTATTTTAGTAATTGTATCTATTTTGTATATATTTTATACATTTAGTTATATATATTCTGCTATTGTTTTCTCCTTTGAGGAGGCGGCATATTGCTAACACATTGGAAAGCAGTGTGGCAGTCACTCAGAGCAAGATCAATTCAGCATTATTACACTCCATAGCTACGAGCAATTCAGCAGTTTGATATTATAAAGCCATGCAGAGTTAAATTAATCCCTACCCTGGAAAAACCTTCAGCGCAGTCAGGACCCATAGCTTGGAGTTGCTGCCAAATCCTATTGCCCAAAACGCTATTCCCTCCAACTTCAGTGATTCCACGGGACTTTCCTCCTGATACACTCTGCCACACTAGGGATCAACAGTGAGGCTGCAGATCTGATCCAGTTTACAGCTCAGGCACAACACAGTCAACAAATTAACTGCCAGAGGCCAATACAGACACAGAGATCTCCTTTCTCACTTTGGTTTCTGTGAAAGAAATACAGCGTAAGGATATTTCCTACCGCACTGTTGTCAGATGGGACATGAGCAGCGGCAGCTTTTGTATGATGTTGGCATCATGCTGGAAGCTGCATGTAGAGAAACAGCCATAAAATAAGACATAATTTCAAAATTTAGCATAGAGCATAAAAGCAATTCACCAAAACAGCGTTGCTTTGGTTTAGTTCTGGGGGTGTGTGTTGCTTTGGTTTCTGGTTTGGTGTTGGGTTTTTTTGTTTGTTTGTGTGTTGGGTTTTTTGTTTCTTTGGTTTTTTTTTTAATAAATATCTCTCAAGAGCTACAGATAAACTTTCCACCACAAATGGAAATTAGCATTTTTGAAACTAAATCCATTATTTTACTCTCCATAATGAAGCTGGTACTAAACAGGTCTGACTGGACTAAAGCCTGTCATTTGAAGAAAAGCTGCAATGTAACAACATCCACCGACAGGGTTAATTTTTCTCAGAAGCTCCACGGACCACAGAACTAAATCCAGTTTTAGGTCAAACCTTCATCATGCTGCTTTTCCCATAATTTCATTTGTATTTCTTTGCAGATATGCAAGTCCACTAAAAAGCGAATAGAGTGAGGAATCCGACTCCGCTTTCCTCAGGGAGGACTTTATGCCAATGTTAGTCTAGACCAAAAACTAAAAAAACCCCTCCAATTCCCTGCAAATACTGATCATGTCTCCACAGTGTCACTGACCTCGAGGATGACTCAAATAATTTTTGATGCAATCAATGCTTTTTATGCTGTCAAATGTAATGACAGCATAGCTATAGCGATGATACTTGCTGATTGTGCTGCAGGATTTGATTTGCCAAGACAGACATATTCCTACCGCACAGCAGCCTGCAATCAGAGGAGGCAATATCAGCAAACTCCGGCAAGCTTTCCAAATCATACATGCAACAAGCAACAGCAGACAGAGGACAAGCCCGCAGTGAAACTTTGTTCACAAAAGCAATGTAAGCCCACAGTCAAAGCAGCGTTCCGTGCTGCGGCTGGAGACTGCAAGAGCAGTTTGCCATGCAATCCTGGAACAGACCCAAAAGGCAAAAACCTTCCCCATGGATAATACCAGGGGAGGGAGAACACACGCGAATCCCCAGGTCAGCCATTTCTCATGCTCACCGGCTCTTCTGTGGGGGAGTCAAGGTTCACCTCTGTGCACTTCACATGCTCGTTTCCAAAAGGCAATGTTGAACTCTGACAAGTTCAAAAGTGAAAACAATCTGAAATGCAGATTTCCCTCAGGCTTGATTGTGACTGTCATTACATTGCCAAGAAACTTTAAAGTGGCATAAGCAACACCAGTTAGAATAATTGCAAAGGTATTAACAAGGCCAGAGACAACTTCTGATGAGTAAGAAGATACTGATATTGACAAACTGATTATGTTTGTCAGTCAAATTTAGACTTTGCATCTTGTATAATCCAGCACATATTTAGCCAATCAGCACGTAAAATGGCATGTGACGACCTGTAAGGGAACATGTAATTGATTACTGTGACATGCTGGGGCAAAGGCTGGGAAAATGTAAGATTTTTGGAAGTGTTATGTATGTCTTACGTCTGAACTGCCAAATTTCTTAGTCCTTGGCAACTTTACTTTCTTTTGAAAATATCAAAAAATCAAAGATGGGTATTCTGTTGTGTACGTCATTTGTTAATTAGAATACTTTCATAGAGTTCCTCTTCTCAAATCTATTATGCAAGAACCTGCCTAGGTACGCATGCCATAGTGCACCTGAAAATGCAACTGGTTATCATTCAACAGCACCTTTTTCAGGTAACACTGTGTGGCTGTGATCATTGATTTCTACAGTCAATACTATGGAGAAAGGCTTTCCTTGAACTAGTACTAAATACTTGTCTAACTGTCAGTACAATATTAAGTGCGTGCCTCCAGAGAAATCCCAGTTAACGGTTTGCCTATAGGTAACACTGTTTAAATAGCGGTTTGTATGTATTTTCCATTCCTTCTATAAGACACTGTCCTTTAATTATCCAGCAAACATCTGCCACTTATGACAGTATTTGAAACAGAATAACAGAATTGAAAAAGAAAAAACTGTTGAAGAATTTCAGTAAAACAGCACCAAGATCTAATTAAGACAAACTAATCAAAACAACTGTATTTGCCTTGTTACAAGTTGTGTCTTCCCATTTGAAAAAGATGCCTCATGGGAGAGTGAAGAAAAGATGGGGCCAAAGCTGTCTCCTCGGCGTGCAGCCAAAGGACAGGGATCAACCGGCACAAGGTACAGCACCGGAATTTTCCTTTTTTCAGCATAGAGTAGTAAAACACTGGAGCAGAGTCCAGAGCGGCTGAGGAACCTCAATCCTTGGAGATACTCAAAGCTCTTCTGGACAAGGTCCTGAGCAACCTGATCGACCTGGACTGCTGAGCAAGGGGTTGGACTTGGGGCCCCCAGAAGTCTCTTTCAACCTCAATTATTCTTTAATTCTATGATTCTAAATAGAGTTGGGAATAGGAACACAGAGGAAGAAAATATTGATGCCTTTATTCTCTCTTCCCAGTAGGCACCTGAAACTAAAAACCACAGAAATGGACTGCTTCCTTCCAGAGCAGGTTTGAGTCAAGTTGCAAAACTATTTTGCACCCCAAATACTTTTATGAAATGTACAAACATGAGGATGGGGATAAAAAAAGGACAGGACAAAGTGTGTACATTGTTAGCATGGCAGTAAGACTGCTAACACAAGACCACAGCTCCCAATGAACCGAAATCAGAGGACAAAAATCTAAAGAAAATGTCTTGGGGGAAAAAAAAAAAATCTGTCAGAAATCTGATGAGAGTTGGTAGTATAAAGAAAGCAGTTACACCTATTAATAAATGAGGAAGCCCTCCTGGATTAGTTTTTATTAAAAAAAAATCCCTCCTCTTACATGACTACAGACAGGTGTGAGGGATAAACAAAATCGTCTGTGAAATCCCAGCATTTTAAACTGGATTCTCAGTATGAATTGGAACATTGTTGTCCTACCCAAGGCCGCCTAAGGGCCAGCCTTGAAATATCATCAATTGCCTATGAGAAGAGGCAAACACTTCTCAAGATTTTAAAAACGCCATCCTGTGAAATATGGCTCCTCAAATACTTTTAAAATAGGCTCCAAAATCATGTAGAACTTTCAGAAGTATTTTAGGTGCTGCTGAAATCCAACCAGAAGTAATATTTCTAACACTACCATTTAAACTTACTTGGACAAGTTTTTGAAAAGATAGGTCATGAGCAAAAAGAGCCAGAACTTCCCAAGTTTAAGAACACCAGCAAAGCAACAATAATAATAAAATATCTCCCTACATCTAATATTGAAAACTGATAGACTTTGCTTGTTCAAAAGCCACCACCCAGAGACAGGTCCAGATCTCTCTGCAGAGCCTTGTTCTTCTCAGCCTTTATGTTTCATCTGATTAAACATTTCTACAGTTGCTGCTAAAATCATTATATTTTGCAGTACGTTGTCAGCTGGGAGGAACACATTATTTAAGGGGATTTGAATCTAAGGATTCTTGTGGTTCATAAACCTTAGCATGAATTACAAGTCAAAGCAAACATTTTTATTCTGCCATCTAATATTTTCTTGCTAGTCTGAAACACCAAAGATTAAAATACACTCAAAAATCTGCTGCTATAGACACAAAAACAAATACATGCTGTAAAGAACACAGTATGAAGGAAAAAGTCTAAACCCCATCTCTTCGATAAAATATATTCCTTGAGGATCACACTCCCTTTCCAAAGATGAAGGAATAAGTACAGTACATATCGACCTGGGGAATGACTGGGAAAAAGTAAAGGAAAAGAGAAGGTAGCTTAATTTAAAAATCAGTGCTCTAATCTTTGCTGTTTCTGGCATGGAGAAATAAGGACTTCTAATTATGGCTCCTCAAAACAACAGAATGGAGACTTAAGCTCAAGTGAACAGCACATCAGAAATCTTTATAAAATAAAATAGGAGGAATTTTTAGCTTAGTTTTTCTGGGACCTTCCTCCATGTTCTCTTGGCAGCAATTTCTTCTTTTTCCTCTCCTCCTCTCATTTGTCAGCATACTAGAATGAATATAAGCATTAAATATGACTTGCAGATATGATGAAAGTGTAACTTTAAAGAATACAGTTACTGTCTACAAATATGATGCCTTCCCTGTGCCTTCATTAAAAAAAAAAAAGTTAGTATCTGACAGAAAACAAGTAAGCTGATAGAACGTATGTTCCTGGTCTTAAACAATAGATGGTGGCAGGATAAAACAAACACCTTCCTCACTGAAGTAACTCTGGGAGCATGAGTGGATTACTCTTTTCGTAAAGACGGTATTTACTTGCTGTGTAAGGAATTGCCGTTCACACGCTCCAAGTAAAGAACCTGACAAGCCACAGCCCGTTTGCCGGCAACGGCACCTCAGCTCACCCACATTATAGGCACACCAAATAACTCTCAATAGCAAAAGAAAGCAACTTTCAGCCCCAGTTGAAATAATATAGTTTAACCCATATAGTCTCCCTTGTATAATCTAGCCGAGAACAACCAAACAAAAAACAGCCATGGAATTAATTTTCTCCTGCTGTTGCTTCTTCAGTGTTAGTGTCCATTTAGTGAGTTTTGTGACGCCTCTGGAGGCATAAGCAGCACATTCCTTTTCCAGCAAGACCTCTTCAGAAATCAATAGCCTCTATTCAAGGCATTTATAGTGTGATTCTGCAAAATCCTTCCACAGTGGCTTGCATAACTTGTCAGGGAAACTGTGTGCAGCATTATCTTTACAACTGCTCTTCTAAGGTTAAAACAGAAAAAAACGGACAGCGAAGGGTTAGTAGCACAAGTAGCACACAAATACCTAATGAACCCATGTATGATTTTAAGATAATTTTGAGAATTACATACTGGGGGCAAAATTGTCTCTCTGCCTTTGGGAAAGGTATTGCCACATAAAGGCAGAATGCCACTTTATGTGACTGGTAGTACTAGACTCTTTATTATTTTAAGTTCAATGCCAATGTACCATAGGAAGGATGAGAGAAGACTAAGATTTCTAATCAATAGCTGCCATCAGCAAATTCTCGGCGTGATGCAACTGGGAGTGATGAATCTGGTAATAAAACATTTAATAATTTGCTCTATTGAAGAATGAAACATGACCCAAGCACTGCAAAGTCACGGTTAAGCCCCAATTAGAGCAAGTCCGTAAATCATCTTTAGTTCGTAGGTCTGTCTGCAGCACTTGGAAATTTCTTTCCCAGCCTAGAGTTGTTCCTGCTCTGCCTCCCTCCGAATGCTGATGGTACATACCGTAACTGTTATTTCATGTTCACTGTGCAACTGAATGATTCTAATACTTTGAGCACAGTAGTTGTGCTTTTAGGTTATCTTTCAGATACACCCAGGTGACACCACAAAACACAAGCACTGAGGTAGGTGTAATTCCCTCATTGCTGTGAAGACAAGTGATCAAGTGCCAATTTGGGGTACACAAACCACAGTGTAACCAGTATGAACTATCTCAGGGGGTACTGGACGGGCAGCTCTGAAGAAAATTCTTCCCTTTTCCCCTAACACTCTTTCCCTGTGTAGTAAACAAACACAACGAGGGAGTTCACAGAGATCCTTTTGTGAAAGTAAAGGACTAAATAACTTGACAGCAAAATCTTTGACAAAACCAAATCTAGGATTACCTTACACTGATAGCATTGTGTTCTCTACCAGTGCGACTCAGAGCAGACATTCTGCTTCCCCAAAGGCAAAGAGTTTGCTTGCAAACAAGACAATGGAGCTGAGCATGAGAGCGTCCCGTGTTCGAGATGGAGCTGCCCAAGTATTTCCATACATGAGCTCCTGAAGAGGACTGGAAGACCGTTAAACACAAGAAAAGCCAAACTTCATTACGCCAACAGTTCCAGTATTTAATCTTTAAACAGAGAAACCCAAAGTGACCATGGAAGACAGAAAAGTAAAAGAAAAGATCTGTACACAACTCCGTCCTTAAGACAGGTCCCAGTTTGATACCAAATGACTGACAGGGCAAGGTCTGCCCAGTCCCCTTTGGTCCCCAGGAACAACTTTCTCCTATTCAAGGGGCCAAACTCTGTTGGTGCCACCTGAGCACAGGCTCCCAGCATGGAGCTGGGGCTCCCTTGCCTGTCACCTCTTCTCTTTCAGCAGGATCAGGAGTTCGCTAAGGAAAGCTAAAACCTTGCTATGTCCGTTGAAGAATTTACATGTAATCGGGAACAGAGCAAGGGCTGGAGAAAGAGTATTTTCTTTTCTGGAGAAAGAATATTTTAAGGGATAATCACAGTCAGAGTGAGAAGGCAGCATGTACATATGAATTTCTGATAGTAGTTTCTTGTGCCCAGTGGCAATACTGGTTTAACTTTTCAGTCCTTATTGTTACTCTCCTCCTCCCTTTATTTGTTAAATTTTACTGATAGAACTAATCATTAATTCACTTCACATGATTATCTGGAAACCTACTTTAACACAGCAAAAAGCCCTCCAGGGTATTGAAAAGCACATTCTTCCAAGACTTTCTCCAATTATGAGAAAAGTAACAAGGATAATGCAGAGAGACCACTAGCCTGAGATGTTAAAATAACAAATTAATAGGCTGCATTCAGAAATATACAATATATCGATCTTTGTTAAAGTATTAGCATCCAGGGAAATAAAGCATATGAAAGTAAATCATTATTACTTCTCCTGTGGAATTCTTAAAGAAGGAAAAATGATTGATATTCTTTGTTGTAGAAGTATTTTTAATTATATTTATCATTTTGGGACTATCCCATGTGAATTCATTCCAAAACACCAAAACTTCATAGTGAAATACAGTGGAAGGTGAAAATTAAAACCAGAGAATTAGACCTACAAAGGTAGTGAATAACTACTGCATTCCTCTTTCATACTTAATGTACACTAACAAAACAGTTACTGACTAATGCAAAAACTGCACAGACACAGACATGCATTTCTTAATCTCCCTATATTCCTATAGTGGATGGAATAGAAAAGTTTGTGTAGAACAGCATGGCAGGAAATAATATTACAGAGATGATTTCAAGGACAGAGAAGAGTGGAGTAATTGCAATTTGTCCCTTAGTACTTGCACACGCCTTCACAAAGGAAATCTTTAAAATTCAGTTGTGCCATATTTGACGGTGTTGAAAAGTAATGACCTGTAATAATATGTGAAAAATATATTTGACATGGCCAGGGGTTCAATCAAAACTAAAATACTAAGTACCTCACTTGGTAAACGTTCTGTATATATCCAGGAGAATTCATTCATTTGCTTCATTATCTCATCAACAAAACTCTCAGAGAATGAAATGAGTATAAACAAGAGACCAAATCATGCAAACATAACATCAGGCAAACGCACACACCTAAACAACAAATGGAGACTATTCTTTTAAAGTCATATACCACCAACCATAGCTATCCGCTTGAGATTCTTGTTTGCTCAGTTTTGTTTTGGGTACTTTTGCACAATGAAGTTGAAACAAGTTATTTAATAAAGATTTTCATAATCTTGATTTTTTTTTTTTTCTTGTTATGCTCGCTACAGAAAAGAGCACGGAGATATAACCAATATCCTGGAGCTCTGTTCTGTACAGCCAGCGTTATTCTGGCTGCCAGTTAGGGCTATAATTACACGTGCACAAGTAGACTCACTAGCTGGCAAGAAAAGCAGAGCATAGTGACCCAGTCTTTTCTGAGGTAACATGATACAAAATAGGTCTTGAAAGGAGCTCAAGAAATCACCAGGTTTGTCTCCTCCCAGCATCAGGAGGAGGGCTGGAACCTCTCTGCTGAAACCCACAGTGATCTACATCTATCCAGCCTCTTCTTAAAGGCCAGAGGGGATGGAAATACCAGAAGGGTCACCGGAAACCTATTCACAGAACCTATTCCCACCCTTCAATAACCTTACTACGGCAAAGTACCTAGTCTCTAAATCCACCTCACTGCTCCGCTTCCAACCGCTGACGTACAGCTAACTACACCATTTGCACCGCCGTCCCCCACTGTTTTTACAGATGCCACATTTCCTTGGCTGGTTTACAAGAACAGCACAGGAAACAGTGTCAGAGCTTTCAGCAAAGTGAAGCTACAGCATCTTACGTTTACTGTTCTTCCGCCACCACAAGCTCTATTAACCTGTCACTGTCAGTCTGACATGATTTCTTTTTGACAAATCCATACTGGCTGCTATTTACCACTGTGTTATTTTTTAGTGCTTCCAAGGCCTCAACATTCATTCCAGTATTCTTCTGAAAATGGAAGTTAGGCTGGCTACTCTGTCCTGACCACATCTCCCCCACCACCACCCCCTTCTTTTTCTTCTCTTTTTTTCTCCTCCTTTTTCTGTGATAAGGTTCATGCTGACATTCTCTAGCCTTCTAAAACTTCACATTTCTTTTTCTTAAGGATCTAGCTCTAAAATGTGACAATAAAAATCAACTAAACAAAATAACGAAACCTAAAAATATCATTTCCGTCCCCCAGCTAACTGCATTTCCTTTAAACAATTCTCTAAAATCTATGTCAGCAATCGCCCTTTTTCGAGAGCCTACTACACAAGCCAACTGGATTAATTAACTACACCGAGCTGCAAGACAGCACATCTCTAAGACAGCATCTTCTTACGAGGGAAGACGCATTTCTGTATTCCTTTATGTCAACATCCATCAGAGACACCAACATGCCATTAGCTCCAATTATACACAACAGAAACACAGAAATACAGTGTTTTATAGTCTATTACTCCCTTTGAATACATATTACAGCTAAAAGTGTTTCTGACAATGCCAATTCCAACTTCAGCATCACCCATGCTAAACCCTACATGGAACCCAGATGTCATTCCACGTGGTAGGGTTCTAGAGTCAGTTTGATCCGAAAGACTCCTACAGTTCCGCTAACAAAATAGATTTATCATCAGCAACAGTGATTTGGTTTCAAGACCCCAGAAGTCACTTGAAATTAATACTTATATCCACAAATAATCGAAGACTTTTTACCTCTATAGTTTCTATTAAAGTGACAGTACCAGAGAGCTACAGGAATACTAGAAAGTGAAAGCACAGCAAAATGGTCTCCTGTTAGAAACAACTGACTCACAATATTACTGCTTCCCATTAGAATGTTTTACATTTTAAAACCAATTTATATTATTTGCACTGATGACTGCATCACTACAATTGGACATGTTGAAATCACAGTGTTTAAAAATAACTTGTAACACAGGCGGAAAATGAAGAGGTGTTTGTTGTTGGGTTGTTTTGTTGTGGTTTTTTTTATTTTCAAAGAGTTGTTTCCCAGCAAAGACAAGGAGATACCAGCCTGTACAACTCTCAGAAAGCTGTTTAAACTCCTGGGGCTTAAGTCAAGAAGTATGCAAACTGCTACACTGTAAGTAGGGAGTTAGCCAGAAGGACAAAGTGCACACTGTGTTTCCCTATTTTCAAGCATCCTGTACCCTTTTGCAATTGACTAGACTTTTGCCCAGGACAAAGTCTAAAATTTCCTCAAAGCTTTGGAAGAAAAGACCTCAAAGCAACCGACTGTCTTAATGATCTCTCTTTTTTTTTAAAAAAAAAAAAAAAGCAAGAAAGAAGTCATTCCAAGACATGAAACAATGTAAAAATGTTATATTAAATGCATTGAAAGACTAACAAGTCTCAGGAAAAGGGAAACCTAAACCCTCAACTAAAAACGTTAATATAAGTGGAGAGATGCACAACAAGTCATTTTCTGCCACAATCTCTGTAAACCAAAACAAGCTTTACAGCTGTGGAAAAATCTTGATTCAGCCCCGGGGAACAAGGTGAAGTGTTGTTGCGAAAGATTAGTTCTTTTGTGGAGTTATGCTAATAACAATTTAAACTGTGCCTCACTGTGCACAGGCAACACTGCTTTGACAGAACCAAGCATGGAATTTATTAGGGGCTTAGGAATATGCCAGTCAAAAACCAAAGTGACAACATCTAAGCGATAGTCAGGAGATTGAGCTGGGGAACGATGAAACTACACGAAACTTCACATGGCACATACTGTTTATGAAATGAAAAAAATCAAAAAAACCCCAGAAACTAACATGCCCTGGATAATATCATTTGACACCAACATCATAAACTAAAAAGGAGGTAAAAGACACGTACGGAGGCAGCAAGCCACACCAAGACTAGTATTTCATAGCAATTTGACTGGTCTATCAAAGATGATATTAAGACTCTAGCAAGGCAATGAGCTTCAGAGGAGACAAACTGAAAGGCTCAAAAAATTGACATTATCTAAGAACTTTCTTTCCTACAGTTTCATAGTATATGAGAAAGCGAAGAACAAAGGACTACTGAAGAAAAGATCTGAAGAGGTATTAAGTGCTGAAGATGTATGAGGACACTTGGGTCAGCAAGATGCTTTACTAGCGACCAAAGACATTTTGATCTATGATGGTTCCATGAAGTTCAGTAAACAATCAGCGATATGATCCAGGCATTAATTTCTTCCACTTCTAGCTATAGGTGGAAAACCTACTCATATACACATCCAAATCCTGAAGGCTGCCAACAATAATGAAATCGTTCCGCATTGCTTTTCAGAATGGCTTGTTTTCATGCTGAGTTTTACCCCACTCTCTCTAACACACACTCTTTCATCTGTTAAGCACTAGGAAACAGTTGCACAGACTTTTCCTTCTGATGAACTAAACCCACTTCCATCCAGGATGCTCAAATTCCCTAATAAAAAGAGGCCATTTGTAAAGAAGTCAACCCCAAAAGTTCCTGCAGACTAGAAGACACAGAAATGGGTGATTAAAATGGAGATTGCCACATGGCCTCTACCCTGCATGTTAATAAGCTTGTTTGCACAAAGCATAACAAATGCATAATGGCATTACTTTCTTCACCAACTTCTCTCTTCTGCCTGCTCGCTTTCCTTGCCTCTATTTGATCTTTACGACACTTTTAAAAATCATAAGTAGCAACTTACGTGTTCCCCTTCCGACAATGTTCAGTGCTGATTCGGTGCTAGCAAGAACATTTTTTTGCCTGCCAACAATACTTTTTGTACTGCAGACCTAACTATGCTAGCACAAAGCTGTCAGATACCGAAAGCAGGAAGCTTTAAGATATGCTATGGAGGCAAAATACAGACAGAAAATCCAGGTCCCACTAACTTCATATTCCTTAAATCCTGAATTTACATGATGGGCAAAGCACCTGAAAAATGGAAGGGCCAAAAAATGACTGAGTGCACTGGTCCTGCGACTCTTCACTGGTCAGTCTTTGGGAAGGGGTTCCTTGCATGGCTTTAGAAGAGTCACTTAAGGCCTAACTTGCCCTGTTGAAGGCAGCTCTGAAAACCCTCTCCTGTATTACCCTTATACCCGGCACAGCAGTTCAGTATCCTCCATCTTCTCTGCCTGTGAAGATGCTAGAGAGGGAAGAGAGTAACCTGGCTAAATATTTCCACGAAGGGTAAGGGTCAAGCTCCAGGGACAGTATTTTTTCTTAAGCAGGGTGCTGATAATAAAACAGTTTTTGTAAACTCTACAGAAAGTATCTTCCCAAAACTTGAATTGAAGCAATGACAACTAGTGCAGGGACCCAGTGCCAATGGGTTTGGAAATTCACTGGAAGGTTTTGACATCCTTACTGGAGAACATCAGCTTCCATGGGAGGCTTCATTACACTAAATTTAAAAAGAGAAACAAAAGCCAGAAAACCTCATTTTCAAGCCTGTGATGTAGGTTTTGCAACTCAGAACCTTGACATGAAACCTAACCAGTCAAGAACCTAGGACAGCCATTATTGCTCTCCTTTAAGAAGGTACAACACCATCTAGCAGATATGGACAGCTCTGCTCCTCTCCTCTATTTATTTTTTAAAAGCTTATCTTTTTCAGATTGCATCCAACAAAAAGCATTAACAGCACCCTGCAGGTCTAAAAAACACAACATTATTCTTCCAAAGAATACAGGATTACAAATCCCTTGTAAAATAACCAGAATTCATTAATAAATACTATAGTTACTCCAAGATTGTTTCCAAGCAGAAGAAAACACGTAACTTGCCAAGATTTTTTAAAAGTACTTCGCTAATATTTAATCATCTACACAAAAGAAACAAAAACTCTAAATCGACTGGAGATCCTGAGGCACTTACATGCTGGAATCATGACATAATTATAGATGCTTCAGGATTTGATGGCTTATTATGTAATTTTGCAGATCAAATGCTAAGACTAGAGGATCTTTTTTCTCCTCCTCAGCTTCCAAAGTTATTGTACACCCATGGCAGACTGCTATTACCCTACACAGCCAACCCAAAACAAAGCCTAAGCTGCTTCTCTTTTACACAATGCACTCTACTAAGCCCTACACGTCCACCGGGCTTCCCGCAATCCGTTGAAAAGGAGCAGAGATAATACTTTCCCAAAATGAAACAAACTATTTCTTGCTTTTGAATGCTGATGTTTGCAGCAGTACACCTCAAAATAACTGAACCTGTGGCAATTTTACCAGTTCAGCCACGTTTGCTTCCTCCCCTTCTAAGGGGGGCTTTTCCTAAGAGCAAAATGATTCAGTTGGCAAAAACTTCCACATGCCCTTTTCCAAACCCGAATTTCCCCCTACACCACCACTGCCATGGCATGCGTCGGTAAGACACACAAACATACACACAAAGAAAATAGTCTCTGTGACTCAGTTTTCCAGAATGTACACTTGAATCATTTTTATAAGTAACTGCCGATGAAATACTATGATGAGCAAAGGATCCCCAACAGACGTTGACTTGGCTCCAGAAATAAAGTTAATTCTGTGTTGGCACAGTGCAACAACTGTGGAAACAGTAACAGTTGCTAAATTTTAACCCCCAGATTAATTATCTAAACAAAATTTAATGAATACAGGATGAAGACAATATCATGCAGTAATCATTATTCTTTTCTCCTCCTTTTTCTCTGCTCACACTAGGGATATTCAGCAGCCATGGCATTAACCAACTTGAAAGAACAGTATTGAAGAGAATATGCTAAGAATTAAGAAAAAACCTCCAACAAACAGACAAGTTAATATAGAATATGATGATGATTTTGAGAGATTTACCATATTTTCCTGGAGAATTTAAACGTGGCCTCCCGGTTTATGTGAACATAAAAGAAAGTTCAATTTCCAAAAAGAAACTAAACGCCTTTTTTTCCAGCCCAGGTATTTTCTCCCTTTCTTGAACATTCCAGAGAGCCTTAGGTCCAATGGCACATTGAACTGTTATGAAGAAAGAAGGTACCAAACATGAACTTGACAGGAATAGCTATGGTCTGTATTGAAAGAAAAAAAAAACATTTACTGAATAGCTAAAAATTTAGATAAGTTCTGCAATTAAAGCAACTGTGTATCTTTGAACTGTGCTATCATCATTTTTGATTAGTTTGTTTTAGAAGCCATTACATTTGGCTTACTGTAGTTTTAGAAAGAGAAAAAAACCTGGTCATTTTTTCAAAGGTGTTTTCTAATTTAGTTATCAGTTGTCATTAAAGTATCTGCATGGGCAGTAACTCCAGTGAGGAACTCCTGGTAGAGACACACATGCAATCTCCCTCTCCTCTTCCAATAGGAAACTTTTCTAGAAAACTTTGGATCATTATAGAACCAAAATCTGCCTTCAGTACTACTTGTAAATTCAGTTCCACTTGCATGCAACACACGTTCGAGAGGACATGCAGTGATACGCTTTCAGTGTAACTCAGGGAAAAATGACAAGGACTTTTATTCTGGAAATGGGAGTTTTTACTGGAATTCTGATTTAAATGAAGGTTGGGTCTTGTGGGTTTTTTTGGTTTGGTAAAAGAATACTTTTTCACTTTGCAAGAAAATTAAGCTTTAGCAAAGTACATATAGACCATAACTACCTTTAATGGAACCCATGAATTAAAAGGAAGGAAGCTTTCATTCCAAGATTAGTGATGGTAATGAGGTCCATGCAGAAGAATTGCATGAACCAAGCCTGAGAAACATCCATTACTGTAATTAGGAACAATAGGTGTCCCAAGCTTACTGTCTTTTTTCCACCCCAGCACCAGTTCATTTGCTCAAGTTTAACAGTTTATTATACCTTTAATTATAACAGTCTTTCCCATACCACTTCAGCTTTGTAAAATTATCTCATATGGTGGGTGACTGAAATATTTAGTCACAGAGAAAACACTGGCTGAATGAGATCTGGGAATTTATCGCTGTGTAAATGAGGTCGTGAAAGCCTCAAGAGCTCCCTGCAGGACAACTTTATAGTAGAACTGCAATTTTGCAATATACATGCGGGTGATAATTCTAAAGCCACAGAACATTAGACCGGAAAGACTGACATGGGATTTTGATGGAAGAAGCTGGTGAATTTACTAGAAAATAAACAGAAATAAGCTGCATGCAGATCGGCTGTAATTACTCAAGATACCAAGAGAATGTATTTTGGAACCACATTAGAACAGAAATGTTTGTCTAAACATGTGGATGCTTACAAACAAACATTTAAACAGCCTTCCTCAGACACCAACTTGTAGTATAGTAAACCTTCAGGTTTGCTCTGCCATCTCACAAAGCAAGCTGGAGTACAGGCAATGACTCCACGTAAAGCATGAGCTCACAATTACAAAAACATTCTGCTTTTGTTATTGCTAAGGAGTCACAGAATTAATTTCTGAACTTAGAGAAATCTCAGCATAAGGAATTCAAGCAGCAAGCTCTGTAATGGATCTGGATTTGTGGGATATCCCAAAGAGAGTGCTCACAGTCAGGCCCTTCTAATCATACTTTAGGTGGAGAAGATCCTTATAACATCTCATTTCCTTCACTGCAGGCAGTGTGGCTGCTGAGATTCAACAAGACTGGAGGAACATTTCCCAAAGCCACGTTTGGCTTTCCAGGCAGAGCAGCTGGGCCTCTTCTCCATATCGGAACGTGTTTTCTTCTCCTCCATCAAGATAACATGCCTCAATCACATCATCATTTACACTTATAAGAAAATGAACACAAACCTCCATTCTGCAGCGTCCTTGACCTTAAGGAATCCCTGTCATCTCTTCATTGGTCAAGAAGAACTTGTGCCCAACTGGAACAAATTCCCTGAAGGGAAAGTTTATTTCATTACCTAACAATAGGTCTCAAATGACAGCTAAATTTACCTTCCAATCCTGTCCAGACATGTCTGTGAAAACTTCTGCATCATCCTAATCAAGTCACACTCCATGCAGATTAAGATGATTGACTCTCTAAAAACCTGCACAGTGTTCTGTTTTAGTGAGCTCCTACTCTTATTTTCACGTGTTCCAAGGAAAGCATAAACAAAGGATAAAAGCAATATGGAAAAGGAAGAATTGATACCAAAAAAAATATAAAATTACAGCAGCCAAGAAGGCACATGTCTATGCCTTCATGACTGCTTCCTTGATGCTCCGTTCAGGCTATCTCTCTCTCATAAACATGCTTTCTTCTTGTGTTCATTGTTGCAAGTGCACTGAAGTAGCAGAACACATTGCCCTGCTGAAAGCGATCAAACGGAGAAACCTAAGTGCCTTTCCATAACAACACAACAACAAATGCTGGGTGACAAAAATGAATTAATACAGTCTCGAAATACTTGCAATAAGTTAAGGACTGCCAGAAGAAAACTAAGGGGGAGATCTAGTTGCTGTCTTCAGCTACCCAATGGAGAAGACAAAGTTGGACATTAGAGGGAACGAACTCCTACCTTCAGAACCAACTAAGCGTCCTTCCTGAATCGGCATGAGGTTTACACATCTCTTCTTGCTTCCTGTCTTTCTCTCCTCTTCCTTCTTTCTTGCTGTGTCTCTCATGCCCATAAAAAGGAAATGAGTTTGCCTCTCAACATCTGGATGTCTTTTCTGTTCTGGGGTGCGGAGGGAATGTCATTCTAAGAGATTGCTCTAATTCATTGTCTCTCTAGAAGGAAGAAATGTTATTGCAATAAATACCAGTACATGTGTTCCTTAGTCAAAATGCACAAGGTCATTGAATGAAGTAAACGAATGACTGAGGGACAGGAACTACATATTCTGCTGCTGCTTCTTCACTGCTTGCAAATGAGTCAGCAAAGATGACCAATTACTTTTATGTGAAATGAATGATAACCTCTTAACAGGCAGTGAAAAAATTAAAAAATGAGACAAGACACTAACAGGAATAAAGGATAGGAGAAATCCTGAAAATACAGCTGATCTGTGTCACAGTTACACTAAGGACTTTTTGACTACCAAATGAACTGAAAACTAGATTCTAAGTCACTGATTGTCCACTGTTATGTAAAGGGTGCCCAGTTCTCACCCATGCGTTTCTCCAGTCTGGCTGCCATCATCTTCACTGCCACCCTTGCCATTTGCAGCTGCCACTGAAAGTGCTGTAGCAATTTCAATGAAAGTCCACCTTTGGAGGGTGGAAGGCCTTTGAATGCCCACCAAAAAATAAATATTTCAGCAAACCCCCACCATTTGCCAGAAGTACAAAGTTGACACTGAAATAAAATGCCACGTACCCATTTATTTATCAGGAAAAACCTGAATGACATTTTAAGGGACAAAACAATGTTGTCTTACCCATTCAGTGGCATCTTTCCCTCTCCCTCACTTTCCCACTTGATGTTAAGTGTTTCCTGAAAAAGATACAGGTCTTAGGAGGCTGTAACAGAAAAATCATAAATTATTTTCCAGCACATAAACCAAACGTGCTTACTGTTAGTTTGTCCTGAAGGAAGCCAGTAAAACAAGGAATCTCTCCTTCTGGGAATATTACAGAAAAAAAACCAAACTTTAAAGCAGAAAACTGAAACATCAGAGAAGAAAAGCATGCTTTTTTACACTATACATAATTAACCTGAGAAGCTCACTGACCTAAAGGATCAGTGAGGTCAACAGCTTAGTAAGTCTTAAAAGGAGGATTAGCCATTTATATAGGCGCTAAGAATTTCCATGGTTACTTCTCATAACATTAAACATGTATAAAGCATATTAAAACTTATGTTTCAGGTAGGACCCAGCTGCTTGCCGCCAAGGGTTAAGAAGAAACGTGATCACCCTGAGCACCAGGGGTACTGGACTAGACGGTCCAACTTTTTATGCCAATTCCAGCGCTGAGACAGACTGCGTTTCTGCTCTCACTGAAGTTTGTTTCTCCTCTGAGAGTTGTATCTTGGTGGGGCATAAGAGGGCTTATGAGTGCCAGTGACATTGCAAGTTACACTAATGGCAACCAAACGGGACACAATGCACATGCAAAGTACCCAAATCACCGTGTGGCTAGGCTACAGGAAGGTGAAAATAAGAAGATATGATTGACAAATTCTTTCTAAACTTGTTAAAAAAAAGGACAAGTAACATGGAAACCTTCTTAGCAAGGACACCAAAGTAACAGGCTATGCTGTCTTGATAAGAGTGTTCAAACTGAGAGACAGTGTAAGTGGCTTTCCAGAATAATAAACCAACAAAAGACACACTGTGGGTGAAATGAATTAACATAATCTTTTAAATCCTTGGAATACATTAAGGACATCTAGAAGCTGACAAAAAGGAAATTGAAAATGAAAATAAAGTTGTAACACAAGCAGACAAGCATTTATCTCCCAAATGGAACAAAGATACAATGCCTTTAAACTCAGGAGGAAAAGTACTCGATACATTTTCCACAATTATCAGCTAATTCCACCAAACAGGCGTTCATATAAAATGTAACTTCCATACAAAGTTGTACAAGGAGGAGAATAAAGCTCATTCTTCGAAAATGCAAGACAAAGAAGAAAATTCCCAAACCCTGCATCAGCTTGACAATAGGAAAATTTGGGTCCAAAGGCTGGGCATATTTACTAAGAGAATAACAACAACTGGGAAAAACAGCCATGGCAAAACAAGGCTTGTTTCTTAAGTCAGAACAGTGACATTAGATCTTCTCCCTGAGGAAACATACCACTTCAAAAATATATCTATAAACTCACCTGGAAGTCTCTAGATGGAATCAGACTGTACTGTACTGTATGTGCATGGAGAGGAAAGGCTCATTAGTCATTCCGCATGCCAGAGTGTGCACAGATGCCATCCTTGGATCCGACCACAGTTATGGCATAAATGGCAACTCTTTGGAGTTCGAGCTGCTGTGGCTGCAGTCTGCACCTCTACACAGCTGCCACCCAGAAGAAAGGCTGGGAAGCCTTCTGGTCCATTCCAAAGGAGGCTGAGGCTGGGCTGAGGAGGAAATTAAATGAGAAACCCTTAGATCACTTTGAAGCGGCTTCCAAGTTACAGCTTAACCAATACACAAGAAAAAGTATTATCCAGCACAGCAAAAGTTAACCAGCACAAACAAACTAATCAGGAACAAAAACCAGCAATATCATCTCCGAATTCACTTTGGAGAGCAAAAGAATACAAGGAAGGAGTCAGTCCCTCATTCTACACATCTCAGCACTGATGTATAAAACAAGCTATTGCAAAAAAATAATGGCATGCATTACTAAGTCAGCAGACAAATTTGCTAGCTTATGTAAGAACGCATCATGAAAAATGTCCTTAGAGCACGATTATATTGTGTATGTGGCCCAGACCAAAGTCCTGCTGAGTTTGTCAGCCCATCTCTTTGGACAGAAGCAGCCTACTCTATGTTCAGCTCCTTGCACAGAAGCAGAGGAGATGTATAGCAAATCCACTGTAAATGCTATTTACGGAGAAGTTGACAAAGTATCTGATAAAAACTGTTAGTATTCTGCTACAAATTCACTTTATATCTGTTACAGCTGCTGCCTGAGGCTCTTCAACACCCACTGCTGGCTGAATTCAAATGGCCAGTGACTGTCGGTGCAGAGGAAAAGGACAGACGTAGGCAACAAGCCAATGCAGCTTAGGTCAGCAATGGGAAAAAATGGGTGGCTCGGGAATTATACACCATTACTGGCCCCCGTAACTCGATAAAGTTTGAAGGTGTCTTTCAGCAATCACAACAACTGATTCTTCTTGTCCTTTTGTAGTAATGGTTAGGTTAAATTTCAACTACCACATCCCAGAAAAACATTTAAAGTGCAAGAGAGCCCAGGGAATCCAGGCGCTAACTTCAGAGGGGCTGGTGCTTTCAAGGCCTGAGGAAAGGTACGTTCCAGCTTGGGCTTTAGCAGTTTGGAGAGGAAGACTGTGCAGATTTGAACCTAAAATGTAAGCCAGGCTGCAAATGCAATATAAATATAACCCTTTTAAAAGGTCAAATTGTAAAACTCTATCTGCATATTATTTCTACCTGAATATATGCAAAA
This sequence comes from Chionis minor, assembly GCA_013398295.1. NCBI lineage: Eukaryota > Metazoa > Chordata > Aves > Charadriiformes > Chionidae > Chionis > Chionis minor. The sequence goes on along the minus strand of VZSF01008496.1, from coordinate 59,353 downwards.
GATGGAAATCTACCGGAAGCAATCAAAAATGTCTAAAGACTTTTTAAGAGGAATTTCTGGTGTGAAACTGAATGTTATCATTGATTCCAAGACCTACAACAATTTCATACCTGCAAGCTTACTTAGAAATACAAATGAGAATATTGGCATGTATGCTAAACCCACATCAAAACACTTTCTTAAAAAACAAAAATCTATCATAGGCCTGATACTTCCTTTCTGCAAATAACTGTAAGGATTAAATCTTCAATTGAAATAACATTCCAAGTTTACAAAAATGTTTAAAACCAAGTTACACAGAAATTTTCAATGCAGTTCACATAGCCTGTCTCCAAACGTAGCCACTATCAAAAGATACAGGAAATCATGCAGTTCTGAAGTGACCTGCTTCCTAAAGACGTTTCTCCTTAAGCTCCAATAATTAGAGGTCGGCTAATCTTCAGAAACATGAAATACTTCTCATCTTACATCCCACTACTTAGCCAGGGTAAAAATTCAAGATGATGTTATATATTTCTTTTTGCTTAGTTCTTTTTCTCAGAACAAAGGAATTTCATCTGATAATCAGTAGTATCAAAAAAAAAACCCACCAAAACATGAAGATCTACAGTATAATCCAGGCTACACAAGTGAACTGGCTCTAAGCAATAAAATGCAGATTCTACCCAGGGAGCAGAAAAATAGACAACTTGTCGTGGTCTTCATCTCATCTAATTTTAGATTAACTCAGGACAGCAGGCTACATCCGAATCAGGCTTCTGGATGAACGTTACAGTCAGTGGACACAGACACTTTTTTTTGGTTTGTTCTTTTTTAAAAAAACCCACCACAAAACCCCTGTCAACCTTGTATGACTCATACTCTACATCTGGCATTTTTGCATGAATCAACAAGAAGCACAGAATGTGGGAGCAGCTCACTATCATTTAAAGTCAATCATAACCTGTACCTTTAAATAGTAATAACATAAAAGTAGGAAAGACTGGTATAAATAATGCAGTCACTGCCCCACCCAGCTTGCTGCTTAGTTCTGAATTTATCCTCATTCACTGTCTTGTTAGACTGGCTGTACTAAAACAAAACCTCCCAAACAGTGACTTTGGAAAGCTATACAAATTTCCTTCACTACAGTCACTGACCAAGAAATACTACCTTTACAATGCAGAAGCCTTTTATCAACTATATGATCAGATATAGGTTAATTATGAAGTAACTGAAAATGAAATATTTTGAATTTCTTCGCATAAAAGACACTTTCCCCTTTTGCTCAGCAAAGATTTATGAACTGTTGCATGAAAAATCATTATTATAGTAATAGGAATCCTCTATGGATTAAAATCTCTGGAAGTCTCTGTAATCCTTCCAAGAGCTAAACATGTTTTCATTGTGTTGCATTAGTATTCCGACTCTTAGGCATGAAAAGAAACCTTTAATCTCCTCATGCCCTAGGGATCCATCTTTGTATACTGATACTTAGAATGGTCTCAACCTGTCTAAGCATTTTAAGACTTATTAGCAAATAAAATAATCTGATCCTGAAGCTTCTTCGCTGGTATTTGCAGTCAGCACTAGCTGGATATATCCACGTACATTCTCCATCAGAAAATACACAGGAATATTGCCTCTTGCATGTCCCCAGACACAAGTCTGCTGAACTTGTGGTTAGAGTCCCCGGGATCATGACGTGGGTCCCCTCACAATACACATTCCCATTCTCCGCTCCACCTGGGGGGACAAGCCTGGGCAACTACTCATCCATCCACCTCCATTTTCCCACCACAAAACTAGAAGTAGAGTCTGCTAGCAGAAACCTGGGTTTGGTCCAATAACTGGAAGCATTTTTTCAAATTCATTATGTGTCGCATGCTGTATCACCATACTTCACATACAGAGATGGCAACAGCTTTGCTTACACCAACGAGTTTCTGAGCTTATTCCCCTGAGTTGTCCCCACTCCCTGGGACTACTGGGGGTTTCTTTTCCCAAACACGTTATCTACAGAGAACACTTAATTTGGTCTTAACTTAAATGGTCAGAAAACCCACTCAGACACCAGCCACGGAAAGTAACTGCATAGATGAAGGCAGTACTTAATTCCCCGTGTAGAAGCCCAACAGCACAATCCAATAGTTGCTCAGACAGGCGAAATGCTATCAGTCTCAGGGAAAGCCTGCCTATGGACAGTGCAGTTACTAAAATCCAGGGATTCCCTGATTTTCTGCACATTGTACCCTGTGCGAAGGAGGTTTGCAAACACATCCACCCCCTTCAGACTATTGAACATTTCAGCTGGAGACACAGTCTCACCATAAAACCCCTAGGAAAGGGTGTAAAGTGGAAAAAAACCAGCTGCGGGTCACAATGTGTGTTATATTAGATGAAGAATGAAAGCAGGGGAAATTTGGCTTCTAGCTGGAAATGTTGGTTACAGTGTCATACCTAATAACCATCCTTGTTACTGGAAAACTATTAAAATAAGCAGCTTTCCTAGTAGTTCTGAGTCGGGTCATTTCCAAGTGTCACTGTGTATGAAGCTACAAGGGGGAGAAAAGGTACTCTCTCTCTCTGTATATATATATATCACGCCTCTGACAATTTAAGTATTTTCCATAGTCTTTCAGGCATCTAAAGAAGGTGCAAACAAAGAGACCTTTAACTACTTCCTATGAAGGAGAAATTTTTGTTCTCAACTGCTAGTATGTGGGCACCAGTAAGGCTGTGACCAACAAAGTCAGCACAGCACCTCCTAGGGTGTCTATTCAGCGGCATCATATTCCGTTCACGGTTGAACACTACAAAAAGCATATCAGTGAGAGAACTTAAAAAAGACAAATCTTAGGACCCATTCTCAGTACGTATACGCGTAGGTGATTTTTACTGACTTTCTGCTGAAGCTATACATATGTATCTGAGGACAGAATTTAACAGCAACAGCAGATCAAAAGAACTACTTTGAGAAGCTTCCTGTGAAGTGATGCAAAAGCAAGAGTGAGATAAACAAAACACCAGCAGCTGGGTATCCTGATGTAGAAGGGTGTAAATACAGAGGCAGTCCCTGAAACCAACAGCTACCTTAGTGGGGAAAGAGGTTCAAGGACTGAAAAGAAAGCTCATTGAATAATAAACACCTAACAGAATTGATGGGAAATGCCAGAGTAAGTTAAACAGTCTTTAGGGGTATAAAGGAAAACTAGAAACTCAATAAAAAAACCTTCACGTGTGTATAATGCAACTGAACCAGGAAGATGAAAAAATGAATAGACTATTCAGTTTTTACAAACAAGCCATGGGCCATCCCACAGAAGCACTTACTCTTTTTACCTGAAAAAGCTGGTCCTGCAGGTATCTTCCATGAAATGTCTGCAACTAACAAACTGCAACACCCTATCGCACCATCCACCACACCTCCCGCACTCACCTGCCCTGCAGGCCAGGCAGGTTGATTCACTGGTTACCCCAGCACAACTGTCGCTTAAACGTGTAATAAATACATTGTTTTGAAAGAAAAATACCTACTAAGAGAAAGACAGTAGGAAAATAAAAATTTAAAAACACAAGTACCAAAAGCAGAACAACACATCAGAGATGCAAGGGATGGTCGACAGGAGGAGCCTGAAATAGCAGAGATTCTGGAAGCAGCAGGAGTTATGGGTTTCATCACATGTCAGCCCAAGGCCATTCTGTCCAGGCCCGGGTGAAGGGGGCTGACCCCGTGCAGGGGCACCTCGGGCAGCTACTGCAGTTGCCCAACCTTCCCTCTCGCCCCGGGCACAGCTACTGCAAGCACCAGCGCAAACACGCACGCGCTCCGGTCTGCATCCCCTGCGACAGGGGACACATCCCACCCTGCCTTCTGCTGATCCCAACTTGAATGAGCCTGCAATCCCTTCCCAATCAAGTGCTGGCTTATCCATTCTTCCGGGAGTATTCTGGGAATAATGAAGGCCTTTTGGCAAGTGGGTGGTTTTATTCTGCCACGTTTTTTGCAAATGGAGTAATTTCAAGGCCTAAATAAACAGGCTTCAGATGTGTCAGGTCATTTAAGTATGCACCCAAGGTTAAAGGCTGCGTTTGAGTAGAAGTCCAGGCTGATTCTACAGGAAAGTGACACGACACAATCGGAACTTCCTGCTCTCCTTTTTAAATTCCTGGTCATCTCTCACCCTCCTTCTTAGGTTTCATTTATTGATGAGGGACACGTAGATGCAGGAGGATGGTTTTACAAAACACAGAAGATGCACCAAAACAGATTGGTGAGGTGCCTATTAAATAAAATGTACTGGTTGATAACAATATAATAATTAATATAACTAGTTAATAGCAGACTCTAGTCTGCTCTGGCCATAAGTTTTGTTCTTATCCCAGTCAGTCAGACACTGTCCTATGCATTTAAAAAAATACAAACAGTCATTTACATTTTGCCTTGTCACTAATCAATCCTATTTAACTTAAAATAGGATTTAGAGAATGCGTCATTTTACTGTGACAAAGCGGTCAGCCATCTGAACAGAATCGATTAACAATATGATGAAACACAAAAGACTGCAAATGTTCTGCAATCATCACTATTAACTGCGCAGCAAGACGTAAAACAGACCCATCAACAGCAACACACTGGCGGTAATGAGAGCTTAATGAAAACGCAAACTCTACGCTACATATTGCGATGAATAATTTGGAATTACAAAGTATGACAAATGCAGCATGTAAAAAACATGTTCAACATCTGCCTCAACACTCCACTGCGACGATGTGTAACTTCTGTTATAAAGTAGAACTAATAATTCATACAATAGTTATATCACACTGGGAATCTATGAATATTTTCATCATAAATGGCAAGGGCCGAAAAATGTAATAACTAAGTAGTAATTAAAGTCACTTGATTAACTTATTTTCCATTTACAACTGCCATTTCATTGCACAAGCTTAGGGACGTAACACACGTGGTCTTAGAAGTTTTATTCCTGAAGAAAATTGCAGTTTGGCTGTTTCCCCTCTCTGCGGTTTTGATGCTGGATTTCTCTACAGGAGCTTTTCCGGTAACTGTGCTTCACGGAGACGTTACTCCATCTTTCACCCCTGCTCCTCATCTACTCTCACTTTTCTCTCTGACATCTCATGCTTTTGTCTTTCAAACAGCTTTTCAGGTAGAAGACTCGGCACTAAGCAAAGCAACCACAGTGCTACAGGATTAGGGGTATGGCAGATACCTAAGATTAAGCCACTAAATGTCACAATTCAGCAATATGTCACGACCAGAAGGGGAGGCCAGGGTGAACCACCGCAGGAAAGCACTGAGAGAAACTGAGAGAAATACAACACAGAACTTCAATGCAGAGAACAGATACACTGATTTTTTGGCTTATTCAGGGCTTAGATTGGAGTTAAAACACAGATGCGTCTTCTCATATTTGATTTTAACGCAGTCACAGATAACAGCAGCATGACGTAAGAGATGATTGGCTTGTGCTTAAATCTCAGAGTCACGGGCAGTGTTTCCAGACCAACAGCTGAATGTGTTTTCCATGTAAATCTCACATGTTTATGAAAAACTTAAGTCCAGAAATTATATAGAAATTATATATTATGTAAATTATATATTTATTCTCTTTTCCCTATGTTTCGTCTACATACTGAAGCTCCTGTGAGACTGTTCTATAGCATCAAGTTTTATTGTGCCTGGCCATCGTTAGTCTTCTGTGTGGCAAGAACAACAAACTTCCCTGCCCACGCGCAAGGGTCAGCTTTGTAATACCACTGGATATGTAACACCTTCTGTCAGACTTGACAGGATTCTGTTTTCCTCCTCAAATATGCTTTCTAGATGGCCAACCACAGCTACAGATACTTCCTTAAAAATCAGATTCTTTACACTGAGTTGTTTATAACTGCTGAGAAGATTGCCTGTTCCATTAACCTCGAATCCAGAATGATACATACAGTGGCTGGTCCACTCCATCAACAAGAGAACGAGCGTGACCTGCATGTCAGAAGTTCATCCGAGAGTTCCCAAATCTCTCAACACAGAGAGAAAGAGCGATTGATTTAAAAAATACCTGAGAACTTTCCTTTCAGAAACAAATCAGTGTGTTAGACTGATTCTAAACAAAGGCAGAAACAATTGCTTTCTGCTTATGGACACAGAAAGAGCAATGCCAGCATATAATACATGGGTCTGAGCCTTGTTCACTTGAAAAGCACAAAATGATCATCAGTTACATCTTCCAGAAATTACATTCTAGACGTTTTATTTTCACCTTTCTTGAATACATACAGTAAGTTCACACAAACATGCAGAAATAAATACAAGAATTTCCCTTTGCACAAAAAGGCACACAGGAAACTTGCCTCAGATTCATACTGCCATATCAAAAGGAGGCAGGAACTTGATAAACTTGCCATAGACCAGTGGTTTCCAAATCTTTGGAGGGCACACTGTGAACTGTTTTTCGTGACCACTTTTCGTGAGCCACTTGCTATCATCATCACGTTTTTAATGAAAATAACAAGAAATTGGTTTCCCCTGTGGATCAGCTTTGAATTTCTTTGTACAGTCTCAAGGACTGCCCTTTGGGAATGATTGTCTTTAATGGTTAGAATAATATAGCAGAGGTGTTCAATACGGGTGTCAGAATTTAGGCAATCAAGTAATCAGCCTGATTTTTCAAAAGGCTATGTACCGACAGCTCATTTTGAAGTTACTTTTGAAAAATGTGGCAATTTTAGGTCAGATCAATGAAAAAACCACCTGTTTACTCCCATGGAAACAGAATAGGTAATTATTTAGGTACCTGCATTTAGGCATCCGTGACTGAATGTCATTATCCTGTGATTTAAAAAAAAAAAAGGGGGGGAGGGGAAGGGAGAGAAAACTGTAGCAAAATACCTAAAAGCTCTATTAAATTTATTTTCCAGAAAACACATTTTTTCAACAGGCATTTTAAAGGGCAAGGAGTCATTTCCAGGTGTGTCATCTACCCAGTTAGCAGTACTCAACCGTGGACACTTTATTTTAAACTACTTGAAAGGGCAGTTTGCCTTGCCTTTACGAATGAATTATATATAGGTTTTTCAGTTTGCTTGTATCAATCACAGTGACCCCCATATCAAGTCACACTGTTGACATACCTTTCCCCCAAACAGTGATCACATTCCAGCACAGACATTCCAACCCCTTCGTGTATTTACTTCCACAAGTGCTACTGCAGCAGCCTATTATCAAGCAAGGACCACAGTTGCCTCTTAACCATTTAAAACCTACAAGATTATAGAAGCACGTATAACCTGTAATCATTGTGGTATGCATATGATACGCTCTCATCTGCACAGCTGCACTAAATTATGAAGGGGGCATTTGAAACAGCCTTGGTAAATTGCCTGCACAAAACCACTTCCATTTAATTTCGTCTTTTGCCTTTCTAAATGGATTATCAACTGTTCGATACCGTCCAAATCTATTGAGAGATTTTGTTAAAAGGACGAGGGTTGCAGTATGGCATAGTCCAAGAAGACTCAATTAAACAGAAGTGTCCAAGGCAGAGAACGTAAAATAGGCATGATGCTTTCCAGAAGTCTATTGAATGCCTTCATAACTTTCCCTGCCAGTGGACCAGTTTTTCTTGGACACTGCAGTATTCCAAGATCAAAATTGTGTCTACACATCCCACTTATAATACATAAGCTAGCCCCCATAGTTTCAGAATTCTTCCCAGACAGGTTATGACACAGAACTGTTCAAAGCAATACAATCTAGTGGTAAAATCCATTAAATTCCTCCCAGAGACAGAAAACCATGTACTAAGGTATGACTAGAGGAATGAACAAAATCTTAAAGCTGTTTAAGACAATATAGTTAAAAGTCTTTAGGTATCCAACAAAACTTCTTGGTCTCATTAATCTGGAGACCATATACATTTGAAAAGAAGGTTCCTCCGATGATTGCTACAATTGTCTGTGCTACAGCTGGCGTGATTCAGACAGAGCTTCCCGAGCCACAACGGTTTTGTGAGAGACAGCAGCCTGGTTGCAGAGACCGTTGTCTTTTCTCTGTAGCCTAAACCTCTAGTCTAAAAGCACAACAGTTCCCAAAGATGCCGCCCTCCATCCGCGTCTGTTTGGTGGGCCAAGTAACTGCTTCACCTGCAAGTCTTACACTAGACCAGCAGGGTCCACCCAGTTGGCTCCAACCCTTCAGCTGCTCCCTGATCCCAGAGAGGTACAGCTCCCAAAGGCTGTGTGTTTTCCTAGGCTCTTCCCAAGGACAAAGCAGGAAGAGGGCACACTGTGGCAGTGGGGAGAGATGAAAACAGTCATTGTGCTTCAGCTTCTTACCTAGCATAGATCTTCTGTGAGGAAGGACAGGCAGGCCACTGGGAATTATCTTCCTTAGTTAATTCCTCTTCTGAAAGACTCTGCCTGAGCTGCTTCTAAAGAGTTACTCTGTTTCACAGAAGACAGAGGACAAGACAGAAAGGAAAGAGGCACTGGTGCAAAGAATACAAGCATTGACTTGAAATGCAGAAGTGCAACACTGGAGACACAAAGTTCACCGTGTGATTTTAAGATGGGAGGTGGGTTAGATGCAGAATAAGGCTCCTTTAGAGCAAGTAGGGCTCACCCTGAGGAACATCTAGCACAAGTCTGTACCCACCCCTGCTAGGACATGCCACAAAACACTAGCACTCTAAAACATGAGGGAATTTTCAAGTAGCCCGGCAGAATCAGACTTACTCTTCTGGTTTGCTGAATAGCTACTAATGGGCCAGACCGCTATCCCCTTTAGCAGCGGAGCCAGTCAAATTAATATTGGAAACAACGTACTCCTCAGACGAAGCACTTAGCTCACGATATTTTGCTATTTGAAATATATATATGCTTCATTAAGTTTTTAATGAACATATTTGAGCCAATTCTTGAGAATCGCTGAATATTTTTTACCCAGCCATCGCAATTAAAATTCAGCCCACGTGGCTGGTTAGATGATGTGCTAACCATTCCTGCTCCTTGCTGATTGACAGAAGTAGTTCCAGAAGAAACTATCAGTCAGTCAGCCAAACAGGTTTAGAAAGCTGTAGTTCCTTCTTTGGTTCCCTGCCCTTTCGGCCCATCCACTAGATGTTCAAGATCTATCGCTTGGAGATTTTCCTTCAGCTCAGATGCTAACGCAAAATAAGCAGGTTATTTGTTGGCTGTTACCATAGAGATAGTAGGCAAGGCATTTTCTGACAGCACAGTGCTTGACAAAAATGTTGCCTCTTTAGCTTGCTAACAAATGTCTGATTAAACATTCATGTTCCTGCAGACATTCAATCCATATGGATAACTGACTTTATAAACACTTGACCCAAATCCTGGTTCGTTACGTGGGTGAGGTAAGAGCGAGGTGGTGGGGAAGGAGCCTGTCACAGCACAGCTTTGCAGCAACAAGGCACGATTCCTATTTGGAAACCAAATGAACAGCAGGAATGAGATTGAACTCCTATATGTGCACATACCACTTGAGTGAAATGTATATTACATTCTTTATGATATACGCACACATAGACACGAAAAAGGGTGTTGAAATCACCATGTATCACAAGGCCAAGTGCCTTATGGAAAGGGCTGTAATGATGTCTTTGAATTTAGATGGGCTCTCAGTCCCGTCTTTGATCTCCTGCTCCACAAAAGAGATGAAGCCTGCTCTCTGCGGAGGGCTGCAACACGAAGTGGCAGAATGGGTGCCACTTCTCTGTTGTGACCACCTCAGATAAAGAGATCCTCCTCTTTCCCCTCACACAAACCCTTCCAATGCCCTGCTGCCCCTCCAGGAACTGCACAGCTATCTCCTGTCTGATCCCTGTGCACTGGGGAGAGGAACTTTGGCCAGGGAAGTGGAATGACGAATACGGGGTGCTGCCCACTCTCTTCCTCCCAGGCTGGGCTGAGGATGCCATACAGGTACTTCTGAGGAACACACAGTTCCAAATGAAAACTGGGACACGGGGAACGTGTGGCACTGTGGAAAAGGACCAGGGGCAGCAGCACAGAAAGGGCACAAACCAACTTCTGTAGCTACTAGCATTGGTGCCTTGTGACTTTAGGGTTATTTTTTGTTGTTGTTGGTGGTTTTTCTGTTGCTTTGTTTCACTTGTAGCATCTCATGTCATTGCTGTATTACCGTCTGCTAGTAGGGACTGCACAGGCTCCCTAGAGAGGCAGCCTAAGGGCTGAACTGAGACCTCAATTAGGTCACTGAACATGCTCTACTAGCATGCGAAAAACGTTTTCTGCACTCTTCCACAGTAACAGTAAAATATACCTGTTACCACCCTCCTCCCCCAACAAAAAAAAACCCAAAAGAAACATAAGCCACATGCGAGAACAGCAGGATCTGTTTAAGGACAATTTCTCCTATGTTCATGCATGGTTTTGAGGAATAACTCACAGAAGTAGGAGATCCATAGAAGATTTCATCTTCTTTCAATCTCATCTTCATCTTGCTTTAAAGATTCCTTCTGTCCTTCCCTGCTAGAGGTCATGCTAGCAACCATCGGCTGGTGACAATGTGATGATATATAGAGCTACTAAATTACAAACATGGCACCTCTACTCACTAGCACTCTGCTGGTCTTGGGAGTCTGTGTATTAGATCAGCAGAGTGTCATCACTCTGGTGATGAATTACCATGAAACACCAGCTGAAAGGACTTCCCTGCTCAGAGTACAGCTCTCAGCAGCAGGAGGAACAACTTCTAGAAAAATAGCTCATGTAAATATTCATACCACAATTAGCATCACAAATTAGAGGTTGGGTTTTGTTTGTTGTCCTATAAACAACATTCATTGAAGTCAACTTCTGTGACTGTCAGTGGTCCTTCATAGTGCCCGTGAAGCTTTAGAGCAGCAGTCACATCAGACTGCCAATATACGATTCAGTTGCCCCTTTGGCAAACTGAGTCATCCTACTGCCTCCAGTCTAACTATGGTTCAGAGGAAGTGATGCATACAAGTCACGTTAGCCATAAAGGACATGGAAAATATATTGAAAAACTTGTGACAGCCCTCCACCTAGATGACTGTAGGGTAGAACTTTAAAATATATGGGTTTTTTTTCCTTCAAATTGATTTTTTTTGGTTATGGATGGAGGTTGGCTTTGAAATGTTTCATCATGCGAATGTCTGGTGTTATCTGTTACAAACTTAAACTTCTCCTCATCCCTCCAGATTGTCTTTACAAATACAAACAGAAGAACTTTGTCTGCTTATATATGAAATCACATAACTCTGACAATTATTTTGGAAGAGGTTATAATTGAACTCATTTGGAACCAATTTGTTCAAGAACACTGAATCAAGAACAGTTTACAATCCCTCATCAATTAAAACTCACATACTCTAAAATAAAAGTATGAAGCCAGAAATAGAGCACCTCAGAGACATGGCTCAAACCACAGTCAGGTTTAGCCATCAGGAGCTACTCAAAGTCACAAAATTAATAAGAACAACATCTTTAGCAGCTTTTAGCCATCTGGGGATAGCATAACATGTAGAGACATTTCAAAAGCTGAACTTGAGCCACTTCAGTAACTCTAAAAGAATGCTAATTAACTCAGATAAACTTATGCTTACATTTCAATTCTACACATATTTAAAAATATGTATGTTTCTTCTGTTATGTGTGTTTCTGTCTCAACATTACTTTAAAGATATGAAAACACTGCAGGAAGTGGTTGACTCTCAGCCCACTCCTCCAAGGTATATGTTCTGCCTACAATTATCACTGCCAGTTACACGTCCCAATTTTCACAAGTGTCATTTCTGACTGGTCCTTCAGAAGGTTTTCATACCTGCGAGATTACAGTGCTGGCAGCTGACCCTTTCTTTCCCTGGAACTTTTATGTCCCTGAAGGTCAGAGACTCCATTTGAAGAATTTGTAATGAAAAGACATTTGAAGAATCAACATTTCTTGGTGCTCCAGACAGGCTACTCTCCAGACCTCTTGCTGACAGCTAGTATTAAAATCCTGAGCTGCCTCTCTCTTGTCAGGAAATTGAGAGGCAAGGCAGGCTCAACAACCAGTGCAAGGAGAAAGAAGCAGTTCTGAAAGCATTAAAAATCCCAGAAAACTCTCAAGAGATTCTGACTATCAATCAAAAAAAAAGAAAAAAAAAAAAGAAGAGAGGAAAAAAAAGTTTTCAGACAGGTCTCAGGCCCACGAACACAAACACTTGAAAAATGCTAACAATCCCTAACCCATCATCTGTCAACAAACATGGGTGACAGAGCCAGGAGGTGGAAATAAGGGTGAATTTCATAGACACAGTAATTTGGCAAGTGAAATATGACTTAAATTGTGATGAATACCTATGTCTGCTTCTGCTCTCTTCCTTTCTTTCATTTAGGCACCAACTATAGGATGAATGCTTATGCTTGTTTTTCTCTTGAACTGTCTTGCAAATCATAGAATGGTTAGAGTTGGAAGGGACCTTAAAGACCATCCAGTTCCAACCCCGCTGCCCTGGGCAGGGACACCTCCCACCAGACCAGGCTGCTCCAAGTCCCATCCAACCTGGCCTTGAACACCTCCAGGGATGGGGCAGCCACAGCTTCTCTGGGCAACCCCGGCCAGGGGCTCGCCACCCTTCAAAGTCAAGAATTTCTTCCCTATATCTAATCTCAGTCTCCCCTCTGCCAGTTTGAAGCCATCACCTCTCGTCCTATCACTCCATGCCCTTGTAAAAAGTCCCTCCTCAGCTTTCCTGTAGGCCCCTTTCAGATACTGGAAGGGGCTGGAAGGTCTCCCCAGAGCCTTCTCTGCTCCAGGCTGAACACCCCCAACTCTCGCAGCCTGTCCTCACAGCAGAGGGGCTCCAGCCCTCTGATCATCTTTACAGCCCTCCTCTCCCACTCTAACAGCTCCATGTCCTTCTGATGTTGGGGGCTCCAGATGGTGTCTCACCAGAGCAGAGTAGAGGGGCAGAATCCCCTTCCTCACCCTGCTGGCCACGCTGCCTGGGATGCAGCCCAGGATGCATGCGGGTGGCTTTCTGGGTTGCCAGCACATATCAAGCTTCTCACACACCAACACCAGCAAGTCCCTCTCCCCAGAGCTGCTCTCAATCAATTCTCTGCCCAGCCTGTATTTGTGCTCGGGATTGCCCTGACGCACATGCGGGACCTTGCACTTGGCCTTGCTGAACTTCATGAGGTTGGCATGGGCCCAAAGGTCAGAATAAAGGGTCAGAATCACAGCCATGAAATACTTGTCTAGTTTCTTCTGTGTAAGACACACCACCTCTGTAATCCTCGCACATAGAACTAACTAGGCTTTTCTACCTAGACATATATAAAACTTCGTTTCTTACAAACAAGCTAGGTTTTTTTCAGGCACTTACATTACAAGACAAGAGTTGACAGCAAGACACAAACCAAAGGCTGGCCAGACCAACAGGCACACAAATATCCCAAGAACACAAAGATAGCAAACCCCAACTCTGACTTCTGACAGTACTTCTATCTTGCCACAGTGCAGTAAACTGAGTAACTCAACACAGTCCTTCCAGCAGGATTGTAGTGGTATGCCATTTCGCCCTCAAAGAAATCAATGGGAGAAGAAAAAAGACATCAAGCTGCACGGGAAAATCATGACTGTACCATTTAACAGTACTTTTAATCTAAGAGCTAACCGCTGCTAAAGGGGTACCTCCAGTACTGTCTCCTTCCCAGCAGCTCCAAACGTACCCTTCTGCATATTCCTGCGAGCAGCCACTTCCACGTTTTCCTGGAGATTAGCTTCTGTGAACCAATCTAACAGAAAAGTAGCTGTGCCCAAAATTCCCTTGGTCAGCTTTCCCAGAAGTCAGATAAGTGTCAGGGCAAGGAAAAATATTACAAAATATCTCAGGGATTAAATCTGGGCTGCCTGTTCACTGGCAGCTGTAGTGGTTCCTCAAGGCATACCCAAAGGAAGTGATGCATCCAAGCTTCACCCATCTCAGCCTTGGACATACCCCCACCCTCCTGGGTTTCACATACAGCTTGGACTGAAATATCTCAGGGACTACCTAGCTCCGTTCTCTTTTTGAAAGTCATTCCTCTAGATCTCAAACAGTGCAGGTCATCCATTAATCCACTTTCACTGAGCCCCCAAGCTGTGAGTAACCCAAAGGTCTGGCCTTTACTGTGTGCTGCCAATACCCTTGCCTTGGCCAGTCTTCTCCCCCTTCCTACTGTTCTCTAGATCTGCTGATCTGGATGAGAGGTGGTGTCATCATCTTCTCCCAGATGCTGCTGAAAACTCAGAGGACCAAATGCCAATTTTTGTTCATGAACTATTGCACAATTTCCATCCACATGTGGAATAACTTTCTCTACCGGCAGTCAAGAGGTAAGAGGAGAATTTCCAACAGCATGGCTTTTATGGAAGGAATTAATCAGCAGAGATTGAGGAGTTCAACAAGCAGAGAGGCAGCTTCCAGACAAGAAGACGACAGGAGGCTTTAGGAATAGAGTGCAAACTAATTCAGAAATAGTTGTGCGTGTGCACAGGGGTGCATATGTGCATGTGCACATGCTGAGCAAGATGGGGAGAGATGTTAACAACTTCTCCCAAAGCCACCAAAAAGAACACCTGAGGCTGTATCAACTCATATACCTTAAAATATACTTCTGACATAAAATACAAAGGTTCAGACCTTCAAACAAGTACTAGGCTGACAGCATCGGAAACGCTGTAGCTGCTCTGTTTACTTGGATAAATTTTTAATTTATATCTCTTCTATCAGTCATTGTAGGAGCCATTTGAGAATGAATTAACCAATAAAACAAACTCACACTAGTAATTTATTTCCATATTTACAAGCAAGATAAAGTGTTTAAGGTTCCTTCTGACTTAATAGTATAGAATTACACAGAGAGACTAAAACAGAAAAAAATGGAAGTGGAGGAAACCGTGTTGAGGATTTATGAGCCAAGTAATTATTTTCATCTTAATCAGACTAACTTCAACTATTATTACTTTTCTAGTAAACAGAAACTTCTGTTGATGCTATATTGTAGCGATTGACAGTAAAAATACCTTATGACACAGCACAAAGCTTGGGCTGCTGCCTCCAACAGTGCCACTGATAAACATTACCAAAGATGGAGGCTGCAGAAGCAGCAGCAGTTTGTACTTTCACCCTTCCCTTCCCAAACAGTGGAACCCAGCATCAAAACCCAACCTTTCTTCCCACTGCGCACCCCAAACTTGGGCTCCAGCTTCCTAACCTGTGTCTGCTCCTATTCTCTTAAGACATGGCTTCGCTGCCTCAGCCCGGGATGCCAACCCCAGGTCTTCAAAGGTTTCTCTCTCCTGACTCCCTGCTCCCTCACCTCTCCCTCAAGATGTGAACGCTTTATCTGCTAAGACTCACATGGGGAACCACTGCTTGACAGCAGTTTAGTAACATCATCCTCACAAAGAGGTGTCCAAAACGGGAACGGAGCTAGTTTGGAAAAATCGAGGCTTATTTATGTTTATGCAGTAATTGGCACCAAAATCTATGAAAATGCAGCATAAGCATTCATAATGCTCCAAGCATAATTCACCTCCACTGCCAAAGAGGACTTTTGGACACATCTAAAACATAAATTCATCATTATCATTACTAATGCATTTAAATTGCCTTTTATACCCTCCAAAGTGGCTCAGTAAAAATAAATTGAACATTAGCATATTTCTTACAATTAGATTCTCATCACATTGCTAATCATATTCATTGTAGTGAATAGGGTTATTTGAATACTCTTAGCTGCATCCTTGTATTGAAAGGGAGACAGGACAAAAGAAATTTTCTGTTAGAACTGGGGAAGCCATACAAAATATATAATTAAGTATTTCACAACTGCTCACTATAAACAGAAGTAAAAACAAAATGATAGGTGTTTACTTGGAAGTGTTGTCAAATAATGACAGTATTTTAATTAAAGACAAAAACCATCTGTGTGCAGAGACAGTTGAAGGAAACAATAGTATAACATATCAGGACTAAAAGGAATAGAAGTAAATATATATATTTGCAGTCAATCTTTGGCTATAACATTATATAAAGTTCTAAAATAATTCAGCAATCTCATTAATGTACAGCTTGCAAGAACTACTTGAATATTCTCAAGTAATTTCCTCTTCCACAAAAACTTTCTATTGGGTCACTTCATTATCTATCACTTCATGAGAATTCATTTTGCCAACTTGGTAAAAAGAAGTTCTCGTTATGTGCCTCAGACTCCCCGAGCATGCCACGTAGGAAGGATCTGCCCACAAGACATTAATAAACTCATCAGTTCCCATGTGCAGGTGCAAATGAGCAGCACCTGCACACTAAATCCACAGACACGCCACTCTCCTGCTGCTTTCTTCACAGCAAGCGTTGTGTGCAAACAGCACCGCTGAATTTGTGCCACCAAAATCACTGCAGTGCCCACGGATTGCCATGTCAGGTTTGACTGAGCAAAAGCAAAATTAGATGGCAGAGATAAAGCCAAACAGCAAAAAACACTGGAAGACTAACTTTTTTGGTGCATAAATCAGTAGTTCAAAGTTTGATCCAGTGAGGAAAAATCCATTGTGTGAATCACTACAGAGGTAAAAATTTTGACAGTGAAATTTGGCTGATGTAAATTAATGTAGCGCCATTGTCTTCGACATTTGTAACAGCTTAGGTATACTCCGATACGTTTTAAAAAGAAAATGCACATTCCTTTCTATTGTGATTCACCAACAGCACGCAGCAGATACCAGAAAAAAAAGGTACTGCAACTTTGAAATGCTGGGTCCATCTAGGAGTGCAGACTATTTCATGTTTAGCAGCGCGCACAGTTTTGACAGCAAAGCTGCCTGGTCACTCACGTATTTCTGTTGAAATCCACCCTCACCAGTGTAGCACATGCTGACCACTGACTCGTCTTAGCAATCTCAAATGCCAAGAGAAGAGACTTATTTCCAAATGACGTTAGCAAAAAGGAGTAAAAGAAAGTGTTACATCAGTCAAGGTGATTCATTTGTCCAACTTTATTTCGGGACAAAGTCAAGTTTTCAATTGATCTCCCACCAAAAGTTACGTCTGCCCCCCATGTGGCACTTTGTTCCAAGACTAACAATGACACTTTAAGCTACCTAATAGAGAAAAGAACTTTCAAACAGGGTCCTGCAGGGTTAAATATTGGCTCTACTTCTATTCTGTATGTTTTCCCAACGGCTTAGATGCTTCAATATAGAATATATTTATAAAACCTATGGGTGGCTCCAGCCTGTAAATGCTCTGGAGTACAAGAACAGAATTCCAAACCATGCATCAGGGAAGTGGTCTGAAATCAAAGAGATTAAACTCCATTTAAGACAAAACAACCAAAAAACCAAACCTCTGAGAGAATAATCCATTAGGGGAGGAAAAACTGATGCCCAAATATACCAACCGGCTAGACGGAGAATCTCAAAGCATGATATGGTAATTATACCACTGACAAAACGAAGGCAGAGGAACAACGTGATGTAGATAAAGACAATGCTCAGACGCTGACGCACTAAGAGAAAGGCTGGGTACCTATTCACTTGCTCTACTAGGGCCTCGAGAAGGCATTTTAGAGTACCACACTGCCATAAAATTATACATCAACTGGATAAAGTCCAAAGGGACCATCTGGAATAACAAGATGATTAGAAAACACAATTAGTGACACAAATTTAGGATTTTAAAAGAAGACTAAAGATGACTACAGCCTCTTTACTTGGAAGGTTACAAGAATGCTGGTAATCAGTAGTCCTATGTGATGACTATGCTAAGTACAGAGAAGATGTCTCAGCATGCTTAAATATGAGCAAGCAAAACCTTGTTAAACCCAAGTGGTGAATCTCTGAATCCAGAAAGGTGGTGAGACTTCCTCTGCTGTAAGATTTTTTTAAAGACATTACATAAATACCCATCACAAAAAATCTAGGACAGAGCTTCTCAACCACCGGTTTACCGACTCCTGGGGTCTACGCACATTTTTAAGGGGTCTATGGGTGGTAATCAAGACAGTTAAGCCTGTGAGCAGTAGATTCACTACAATGGAACATGTTTCCGTAACAAGAAAATGTCTGGTAATTGGAAACAAAAGAACACCTGGAAATCCATGAGGTAGCTCATTTCTTGGGGTTGTACTTCACCCTTTTATTAACAATGAAGAGCACAGCTAAATTCAGAGAAAGAACCTCAGAGCCATTTAGGCCAGTGAATGCTCCTGATGCTGACGATACCCAGGAGAATTTTCCTTTTAACAGCTATTATACAACTGTGCATCAGGAAAAAAGATTCATGGGCTGTTAAGCAAGTAGGGACCTTTGTATGGTTTTTGCTTTGGTGGGGTTTTTTTTTTGTTTTTTTTAGTTTTTTCCTTCAGTAGAAGAGAGGATTAAAGTCTATGTTTCTTCTCTGAATAATGTAGGGGTTAAATGTTTAGAACGTGTTTCTTCTCAAGCCATTTCCACTCTACTTTTATCCCACCCCTTCAGTATTTTTAGAAAACATCAGGTCTCAGGAAGGAAAATCTTATTTGTCTTCTGTGCCAGTGTAGACACAGAACTTTAATGTGCTACTTTCTACAGGGAAATGGCTGAGAAAGAGACAGATGGCGCATTCTGATAGAATTGCAAACAAAAGCTCAGCTCTTCTACCTGAGGAATTTTCAGCATCGGGAAGTTGAAATATTTAAGACACAAGACTTCTGAAAAATGAATGCAAACTAGGAATTTTTTATAACAGTAAACTTCAGTTAATGTGATTGTGGCATTTATGAACATATAATCCAAGCATAAAATGGAGGAATGGGGGTCAAGCTGAGGGAAGACCTTGTCTGATAGAAAAATGAGTAAACATATACAGACAAATCAAGTGGGAAGGATGACAGCAAGGTGACTATACCTCTCAGGATGTAATACTGGTTTTTATCTATTCTCACGAAAGATTTCTTTTCAACACTTTTAACGCTTTTTATGTCTTACAGCAAGACAACGGTTCTTCCAGTGTGGTAGCTGAGTTTCTTACCCACTGCCTCTCCTCGGTATTGTATCTTCTCATTCTCTGCCCTTAATGTCCAAGCAAAGCACCAAAATTTCCTGCTTCAAGTGTTTCCTCTAAACCTGTGGTTTTTGTGGAAGCCCTGGAGATTCAGAGGGGACAGAATGACACAAATGCCTCAATTACATCATGTAAGCAGGAAATCACTGCTGTTCTTATGATAAATGGTAGAGAACCAGTCAATACTCTCGGCATCAAAGAACCCCTAACTGGCCATGCACAGTTCACATGCTCCCGCTTTCTCACTCCTTTACTGCTTAGAACCATAACCAGCTTTTCTTGCTTCCAATTGATCTGGTGTCACTACTTCAAACGGCTATTTGCACTTCTGCAAATGGAGTACAAGTGCAATATGAAATTAGAAGCCTAAATGTTTAACTTGATACTTAGTTCATGCCTATGTAAGTGGCCAATTTGAAAGGAATAACGCAACGGAAAATGCAGTCCTTTCTCTTACATCATCCAAAATTCTCTTATCCAAAAGCCAAAGGGGAAAATCTACCAGTGTTTTTAAAATAACATAAGGTTTGACAGCCTGTAATTCGCAGTGACATTCACCCCTCCCAACAACACAGGCTCTTTCCTGCGAGGATGCTTCAAAATTCCTTTTGTTTCCTAGCAGGGATGGCAGACTTGGTGGCATTTGCACTGTAGCATCTGCTTACTGGGCATTCCCAACACCAACAGATTCCTTCAGAGAGGAGCTGCATGGGGCCACTTGCTTATGTTTGCTGAGGAATCCAGAGCAGGTCAGAGCTGCCACCAGCTCCAGGTGCCTCCTGAGTCTTCTCCCAGAAGTTGCTGCCCTCCTGGCAGCAGAAGGGAGTCCATACCCACAGGATAAATGCTCTAGCTCATCACTAGGTGACTTGGTGCTCTACCTGCAACTGGAGCTTACTCAAGGAACTGGGCCATGAGGCCATGCTTCAGCCTCTGCAATGAGAGCATTACTGATGACAACTACTTCTCTGACTTCTATTTATTACAGTTTAGGTACCTTAACTGTAGATGGCAACGTCAACAGTTTTTTTGTTTGGTTTTGTCCGTGATACAGCTCCATCTACAGTGAAATGCAGCCTAAACTCAACTAGGAAAATCACAGGTTAGGATGGTACATTTAAGCAGAAGGCTGCTCTCACAGAACAGAACATATTTATCAGTTGTCAGAGTAGTGCCACATAAAACAGGAGAAAGCATCTATATCTGTTAAAATTTTGACTATTTATTAATATATTAAAGTACCCAGATAAAGCTTCTGTTTTAAGAGAGGGATTTACATTTTGCTAACAAAACCAGCATTTCAGACCTGCAGTAAAAAAACTCACAACCAACCCACAACCCCAGCAATAATAAATTATATGCTGAATTTTGTTCAGCATATCAATCCTGGCAAGAGATGTCTTTTGTTAGTAGCTTAACTGAGCTAAAAATTTACTTTCAACAGAGTAAATCATACAGGGGATAGATTGGCAATGAAGGAAAAAAAAATCACAGAAGGAAAATGGGATGGTGTACTCTAGCAGAATTACGAACAAGTATTATCCTTCTTCAAAACATCATTGTTTTCCTCCCCATTTTAATGAGATAATAATAAGCATATGAAACATACTGACTTAGCTAAATGGAGAATGGGGACCAACAATTAAAATACAAAATCAGGGATTTTACTAAAAGATCCCATTATCTGAAACAACTTTCTTATTAGATATTAATGTGGAGTCTCTGGAGAATGGCTTTCAAGAATAATACTGGGTAATAGTGACACCAATGATAGCAAGTGATGCTACTGTAATAAAGACCAGTTGTAAAAACATACAATCTGGCTCCCTGCTGCCTAAAATGACTATAAAAGGTTAAATCCAGTACAAAATGGTTATATAATAATTCTGTAGCAAAAATAATCAATGTAAATAACTACTTGGCAGGCACAGCAATAAAAACCTCAGACCTATAACATGACTGGATACTTTAACAAAGCAAATCACATTGATGAAGAGGACTAAAGCTAATTTGGTTTGTCACTTGTGGCTCTGGCATAGAGGGAAGAACTGAAAGACAGGAATTTTCTTTCCACTCACATCCACCTTTGTCAAAGGGCTAGAGAATTTGATTATTCCCCTAGAAAGCAGCTCTTGGAGATCAACCGCTGCATAGCACAACCTTCCTGGCTACGTCTTATGCTGGACAATGATCTCCCACGATCATTTCCACTGCCTAGTTCAGTTCAGCGCCTCTCTTTCCCCTCTGAACACATCCACAGCTGCTTTGAAGGAAAAAGGTGGATCCCCCATCTGGCCTCCACACACTCAGATTCCCGATTCAAACGATGTCTGCAGGTAACAGACCCTACTCTCAGTTTGCTTGGCTCATGTCTTGCAGGTGGAGGATTTGGAAGTGAGACGGAGAATAAGAGTCCCCAAAACTCCGTAGCTTATGATGCCCTTTCAGAAACACTCCTGTGCCCTTTGTCTACAGCTTTGGTTTTTACATGTGCTTAAAGCCACTCCACAAGGAAACATAAACTTCCTGCAATTCTCCTTTAGGTTTTATAATTGTCCTGGAAACCGCAATTTGATATTTATAATTACACATCCCAGACACAGCAAGAGTAATGATAGGTCCCATTTCTTTTAAGTTAATAGAGCTGGTGATACAATCATGTCATTAAGCAAGTCTGGCTTCAGCATTACCATTCTCAGATAGAAAGGGAATTACACTGTCTCTCTCTGAGTCATGACCTGTAAAAATGCTGTACAATTCTACGCTTGCTTAAGCTTTACCGAATGTATTTATACTACGTCTAATTTACAGGAGAGATCCGCATGATCTCCGAGTACCCTTTGATTTAAAAAAGTAATTTTAAATTAAATTCTTGACAAATTTAGAAAAAAAAAATCCTTTTTGAGTTTTAATACTTTACATTAAACATCAGACGGTTCTCTGATTTTGTGAATCACTGGAGACTCGGAAGATAAAACCACAAAGGCTCCATTGGTTAAGACCTTTGTCTAGGACTTCTAGACATGTTAGAGGTCCTGCTCCAGCCCAGAATTCTCCGTGACCCTGGTACTACTGGTATGCCAGTGTCTGTGTTCCACTTCTAACACGAAACCAGCGCTCCCTGACATCAGAGGAAAACTGTGAGGATAAATTTACTGAAGATTCTAAAATTCACATATATTACACTAATTGATGATATTAGTCTACATAAGATGAATATGGGTAGTGTGGTGCATGGGTGAGGTGATTTTAAGTCACAGGATCTAAAGGTTACAGGCATTCCCAAGGGTGCAGGACTATAACAACTTTTCCTAGGAGAGTAAATCAGGATGAAGAGACACAGGAAATCACAAATCAACCAGCTTCCGGAGACCTGCTCTCAAGAAACAGAGAATACAGACTTGTCTCAACTTGCATGACAACGCAGATGAATTAAATGCATGCCCTCAAATTGTGTCCCATAACCTACCACACATGTATCATATCTCTGAAGAATTTTTGTAAATTAGAGATAATATTACTGTATTTTGTTCACACCCATGCAAACATTTGTGAGCAGAATGATCTGATGCACTATACATCTGCACCACTCTCCAAGTAAAATTTTGCTTTGCTGGGCTCATGAAACTGCATGCATGTTTATTTTAGGGGGGGAAAAAAAAAAAAGGAAAAATAAACATAGTTCTCTGGACTACAGAAAAAAAGATGTGTAGGAAAATGAACTGCAGGCAAAAAAGCTTCTGAAGTTCTAGCTTCAGTCTGGACCAGATAACTTCCTTTGCCTTGCAAATTCAAATTACTTTGAAAAAGGTTAATTGTGATTCTTTCCATACTCTCTGGGGTTTCACTGTTGACGTCAATTGCAAGCTACCAAGTACTCCTCCACAAGCAATTACAAATTGCAATAATGTCTGCTCAAGCTTAGATCAGACATTATCTATCTTTCCATCTTTTTAATTGTACTCTCCAATAATACCAGTTTTAGTTCGAATGCTGTGCTCCTTAGATCTAGCCTACATTAATTACAGTTTCATAGTTGGCCTCCCTTCCTCAGCTGAAAACTATTAAAAAGGTAATAAAAACTAAAGAACGAAAATTAAACTAATTCCCAATTTTTCTTTTTTTAAAAGTTATTACTTTTTAATCCAGAATAAAGTGCTGCTTACACACTTTTCAAGTGCAAACAGCCATACTCGTACAATAATTCTTCAAAGACTTTTGGTTTCTGCCATACTTTCACTTGGAGATTTCTTCAGGTTGCTCTACTTCTAATACCATGAGCTGCCGGGGAATTACCTCAATTTCCTTCACAGGGAGGCTGTTGCACAAGTATGAACTATAAACCTCTGGACAACCTAGCATTAAAAAAAAAAAATTAAAAAAATTCATCCAGCTTATGCCAGTCTGTCACTTAAAGGGTACCCCAGACCCAGAGCTGTCGCTACAGATCACCTTTAACCTTCCAGCAACACGAAGATCACAGAATCACAGAACAGTTTGGGTTGGAAGGGACCTTAAAGATCATCTAGTTCCACCCCCTGCCATGGGCAAGGATACCTCGCACCAGACCAGGTTGCTCAAAGCCCCACAAGATACATACACACCCATTATGAGATTAATGCATGGGTTTTTTCTCTGCGCTTATTACATGAATTTAAATTTATTTAACACAAAAGGTACTTTGCAATTCATTTCATTTTCTTCTTTGCCTGTGCTTTTTTAAATCCTCTGACTGTACTTATTGAAAACATCTCTTTTTAAGCCATCCCTTTGAGAAATATTAATGCTCTCACATGTATCTTATTCAGGACTTTCGTTGACCTTGTGACTAAGAAAATCACTTTCTTTCTGTATCAAACAAAAGCAGACTTTTAAAATAGGAGATTACCCGTCAACAACATCAGAATATCTTGAATTCCATAAAGGAATGAATAAGAAAGCCTATATAATTTATTTTAATAGGGAGCTTGACAGAGGCTGAAACAGTCATTTGTATTAAATAGAAAATATAAAACTAGCTATACACTAGAATGAACCTTCTAGGGAAGAAAAGCAGCAGTCTGCCTCTCAACTTACTCTCATTCTCTGCCTGCCATTCTAAGGTCCTGGCAGGTGTTGTCTTTATTAAATCTCCAGGCCTTTACAAAACACTTAGTGCTACATTAGCAGCCCTGTGACAAAATCTTCCTCACGCAGCCGTTCCGAGTTATCCTCTAAGTCCACTGGAAGCGCTCCTTTGAACAGCTCAAGGTTGAAGTCAGAAAAAACTGGCCAAAGGAGTTAAATTACATAGCTTTCTGATCCAGCCTTTGAACTCAGGCTATGGCTCAATAATGCCATAAGCCCGGCTTTAGGGCCCCTTGTACTTTATCAAAAGTGCCACGGCTGTGTAGAAGTACCGATCCGGAATAAGCTCACCCTGCTGACTGGGTACGAACTCACTCCGCCTGTTCAGATCTGTTCGGAAACTGATGAAGGGTTAAGTTAGCACCACCAGGCTTTATGAAGGATTAAGCACCACCTGCCCACCCGCAGCCAGCGTTAAGGAATAAAGCCAGCACAAACTCCATCTTGAGTACTCCGGCTAACCCGAGAGAAGGGCTACCATAGGCACAACCCTGCTTCTGATCAGATTTGTTTTGCTCAAGGCCGTGCCAGCGCAGGGACCTAAACGAATCATTATGGAAATCAGAGAGAGAAACTCCTCAAGGGAAATTCACCCAGGACAAGAAAAATGGTTCTTCTGGACCTCAGCACCCAGGGCGTACGTGGTAACAACCTTAATTTGCACTTCAGTTCTTTGGCATCTCACATACAAAGGGTAATGACAGTGACAGAAAGCTGAAGGAAGATGTATTACATGGCAGCCTGCAAGGCAGAAGCATCATGAGCCCAGGAACTTTCAACATAATTTCTCCCAGCAGAATAGTTCACTTGGGACATGATGACCTCTTGGAAGAAAGATTTTTGTCACCGCAGCTGCTGCCCACACAGACTTACTGCTTCTGGGGGCCTCCAGAGGATTCAACTCAACAGAAGCTAGAGTAAGACCAAGGCTCAGTTCAGGCTAAGTTAAATCTCAACAGACAGAAAAAGCTAACGTGATTTGTTAAAGTTCCTAGCATTCAGTTTTCAGGCCGTATATCATATCTTCCTACATTCCACTGTTTAAGTAAAATATATTACTGAACTTAAAAAAAAAAAGAAAAAAGGAATCTACAGTCTAGCTTCTAGACATAGTATTGGAGTATTCAGACCACTGTAGTATTTTCAGTTTTACATTCTTTGTTTCCTAGAAATAAAGCAGTTGTTGACAGGCCCTAAACGAGATGCAGACAGCAGTCACCTTCTAGAGCAAACAAGCACAAGGTCCATCCTTGGGAATAAAGCAGCATGAAAAGCAACTACTCATCCTCCACACTAAGCCCACAAAGCACAGGTACAGCCACCACATGCATGAATTTTAACAGATTAACTACGCATTCTTTATGTTCTCTATTTGCTGCCTGTTATTTTACTGATTTCTGTACAATGATTTACAAATTGCAAGACTTGACCACCTAGAGAAAATCAGATTCAGGTAAATACATGAATTTACAAACTTAATAATGTATTCCTCATACGAACCAGTCATTTCATTTTTACATGTACCTGCATGACTACTGCAGGGGAATAAAACAACATCTGTTCACAGCAGTACTGAGGCAAAATGTGGTTTACTGAACTTTCTCAGCATTCTGTAGTATGACCGTCCATCCGTTTATACCTACGGTGTGTTACACTTCATACCACCAACCTGAATAAATAATACTGTCTAATTGCATTTGATTTAAAATGAGATTTTAAATACTTGCTTTTAAATACCTTCTGAAGTACTACAACAAATTTCCCCTTTCAAATTTATTCTGTGGGTCTTTAAGCTGCTGTGCAATCCTATTCCCATATTGCTACCTCCTTCTTCATGCAGAGAATTTCCATTACTATGATTGTACATAACGAGCATGTTTATACTACGTATCTGACGGGGTCTAAGCATTCCTGTGCACTTTTGTGAGCAGGAAGTGCAAAAGAAGGCAGTCCCACTGCCTTCCTCACACCACGGGCTTCTTCTGCCTCCCTTGCACCAACGCTGGCAAACAGCCAGACCATGCTGAGCTAGTTCAGGGACCTAAACTCCCAAAAATCTAATCCCCCCCCAAACCTAACAAATAGTCTCGGTGTAGCAACCCACAGTAACCAAGTCCTTGCACTGCTGTACTGGCAAGTGAAAGAGAGGGGCAGAAACACCTATCTGGGTTTAAGCGTTGCTAAATTACACAATCAAACTGCACCTGAAGCGTCCATACTGCCTGTCAATGATTCCTGTTTAAAACAGCATTATAAATCAAGAGTTCTCCTCATCAACAAAGGATGACATAAAGCAAACTGCTGCAGGCATTTACAAAGAACTTCCAGATAACTGAAAAAAAGCTGTTGGTCTCCTGTTAAAACCCTGGTTTTCAGATTCAGTGCTCTAGACACTATGTGTATCTCAACAGTGTGCTGAGCTCAAAAGCAACGCAACAGTCGTGAAGAGAGATCACATCTCTTTTTGCATCCACTAAGACAGAAGACACGCCAGTGTTCGGTGATCCAAGTGCCTTCTCAGGTCTGGAATAGAAAAAGCAATCTTCAAGTTAAATGCCTGTCGAGAAAATTGCTCTAAACTAATTGCACCTCTTTTAAGTACAGATTTCTGAGAAGCACATTGGTAGCACCAGTGAAGCCGGACTACGTTAGGGTCAGAGAATGCGCAGCTCTGGGGAGAAGACACTGGTAGCCAGGGAAATGTCATCGAAGTCAGAAAGGAAAAAAGGAATAAGTCTATACTGCACCATGTTATTCTGTATATAACAAACAGCAATTCCTCATTAGTATTTCAAGCCTTCTTTAGCAATCAGTAAAGTGTTCATTTTCATTCTCTTCCACACAGACACAAGGAGGCTAATTTTCAGTGACAGGTTAACAATAAATAATTTAAAACTTTGTCAAGAGTGTATGGGTTTTTTGACTGCTTGTGTAGTCAGTTTGACAACTTGAGAAGCAGGAACAAAGCACTGGCAAGTTTGAGAAATTCTGTGGTTGCAGCAATGAATCAGAGAAAGTGCAAAAGCAGCCTACAATGATCTAAAAACAAAGGTACATGAAACAGCCTCAGATCAGCCCATCAAATATATTTATACTGCACAGAAATGTGAGACAAGGCTTGGCTCGCCAGGCTGACGTAGCAAGGCTACGCGGCTTTAGGATGCCAGCTGGAACCTAGGAATCTGACATGAGGGTTACATGTGCTGGAAACGTGCCTTTTACATTTTACAGGAAACAATAAAGACTCAGGGCTGAATAGCGTCGAGTACCTGCTCTTCCCAACAGCTTCAGTAGAGGCTCTCGCTTGAGATCAGACATAAAGTTTATAAATTACTGCTGCATCACCACTGGAAATTCTGGCATGTTTTGTACCTGCTTTGAAAGTATTTTTCCTATGCTGCACAAAGCTGGGCCCAGTAGCGTAATTATGTCAAATATCAATCTTTCCATATATCAAATTCAAAACTACAGCCATACTTTATTGAAATACTAAGGACTTAGTCTCCACCACCTCTTCAAGGCTTTTCATGCAGTTGCATTGAGAGCTGGTGCCTTCTGCCAAGTGATTCATGTTTTGTATTGGAACTGAATTCATCCCTTCATAATAATTTATGTTTTAGATATACAGGATATCCACGGACTAACCGGAAGGCACCTTCATTTCTAGTGTCCCAGGAAGCATATTTTTACAGATAGTTTTAAATACTCATAATCAACACGTTATTGGAAAAGTAGAGCAAGACTAACCATGTTACATACTCCTATATTCCATTTAATTAAAAAATCTTGGGATTTTATTGGAAGGCTTCAGTGCCTTCTTAACTGAGGACATTGAGAATGGTTGAGTTCCTTCATACAAATAGCAATGTCATGCTAAGTTTTTCATACCTCTTCATCTTCAACTATGCTTCTCTGAGATGGTATATGTACAAGGATTTCCAGGTGACTGTTTGGTTTGGGTTTTTTTTCCCCCCACACAAGCAACATCCCTCCCCCCCTTTTTTTCTATCTAAATACTAAATCATTCTCCATCAGGTATTTCCTAAAGCAGAAGTCTTTTGTCTTTTCACACAGTCTCTGGGCATCGTTTTCCCCCCTCCCCAATCACTTGCAAGATGTTTTTGTGGCTTATAAAGTCACACGTGCAGAACCTGAACTTTTAAGGGTCTGCAAGGTAACAACATCTAGGACAGTAAAGTTGGTCACTCGATATGAAGTTAAGCACAGACTTGTACTCATTACAACTAAACTTGATCAAAGGCAGTAACTTTCCACTATAAACAGAAACTTAAAGATGGGCAATTGACATTGATAAACCACTGCTTAGTTTAAAATGTAATTTACAAGAGTGTTAATGAGGGAAGAGAGAACAGTTTAACTGATTTCCAAGCCAATTAACCTCAAAGTAGGAAAACACTGCACTGGTATGGGGCTTTTTATGATTAGTTACCTCAGCCGCACAACTTTACCCTATTCTCACTGCTCTGTACAAAATCCCAGTAAGCAGGTTAAAAACTGGCAATACAAAAAGGGCCTTTCTGGATGATGCAACAACTCCTAATTGTTTCTTGTCTAGGATAGTTCTGAGATTTTGGAATTATATTTATAGGACAATGTCTACAACTTCACCCAAGAGGACAAACTGTGAAGCAAGTATCTAGGTACCTCTGCATTTGTGTATACTATAATATGCATTTGTGTATTAGATCTGATTCAATGGTGGCAGCGGCTCAGCAGACCACTGTAATGCCTGACATGATTTAAACCATGAATCATTTAAAGAAGCAATGCTGAAACAAAGAAAAGATTCAAGTAAGGACAGGGGAAGGGAACTACTCTTGAGACAGGAGTAATTCACTGTGCAAATACAGGGACAAGAACAACTGGGCAGAGAGCAATTCCATAGAATATAATCATAAACTGAATATAAATCAGCCTGCTGCAACACTGGGAGGGTCTTTGTAAGTGGCTTATAGTTTTGTCTCTGGTTTTGCAGGCTTGTTTGCTCAAGAAATGTGTGGCTGTATCTCAGCTGGGAGACGTAATTACCAGCAAAGGGACTGTACCTTCTCAAGCTGCCTTGGGCAGCTCCTGAATATTTAAGAACTGCCGCTCTGTTTCAGCAGAAAGATGGGGTGGGGGGGGGAAGCAGCAACGTTAAGCTCACCTGTCTGCTTTTGGCCAGTTTCAGTTCAAGTCATTCACAAGGTGAGAGATCATAAAGTAATTTTCTAAAAGCTTCTTGACTCTGACTGGTTGAGTACTTTTCAAGCCAGCTCCACTGTGGAATTAAACATGCAACCTGGAATCAGCATTTTGAATTCATCAGTTTGACTTTGCATTGAAGCGGTGTCAGAGTATTTATACAGGCTCTAACTGCTCAGAAATGGGTTAAAGTTCGGTTCCACCTCGAACTGATAAAGACTGCCATTTGCGGCATCATATACTGGATGTGCCTTCTGAGCACAGCTAAAATCGAAAGGGCTCTTAAGGGAAAGAGGAGTTGTGATATGCCAGAATGGCACATAATTTCTGTAATCAAAAAATACTTACTTTGAAGTGTAAGGTAAAAGCTTTTACTTGGATCTGGCCCAACATCACTCACTGAGACTTACAGTTACGGGCAGATTCTGAATTTGTATTCTTTCATTATGTGTATATTTTCCTAGCATTTGTATTTTCTTGGTCGGCTTTAATTAACTTCTTTCTATGCTCACAAACTTGGAAAGGATTTTCTCTAAGCTCTTACATCTCTAGCCTATATTAAGATATTTTAAGCTTTAAACCTCTAGTACATTTAATGGATTTAAACCATTTAAGAAGTAAGGAAAAAGTGTGCGCAAAATGCACCCAAGCTGAACATTTTTGCACAAACTATTTGATGCAACTTAAAAGTTATTTTAAGATGGCCTAAGAACTCCGGAATGGGCCCAACTGCTACAAAAATGTACTTTATTTCCTATGGAACAAAATGTGGCAAGCTAGGAAAGAAAAAGGTGGGGAGAATGGGGAATGGAAAGAGAAAGAGCTAATGCAAACTGAAACATAAAAAAGACCGCAGCAAACAGTAACCAAAAGGTCTGCTTCAGGGAAAGAGCTTTTTGAGTCCATTAAATTAAAAGGTTGAGCTATCAAAACATGCCGGGGAAAAAACCGAATATTATAAAGAAAGCAAATTTATAGTGAAAGGTAATAGTTATGGGTGAATGTTTGAAAAAAAGCACAATCATTTAAAAAAAGAGATGCTTCTCTGCGGTACACAAATTCCCCTCTGTATTACTCATATTTCAAAATATTTGTTTTATCTACAGTGACAGAGCTTTTCTCTTCTCTTTGCTGTCTAATACACAGAGCATTAATAGTGTAACCTTAAGCATCACCTCCTCACCTGGAAATACCAGTCTTTCCACAACACGACAGAAGTCATTCCTGGAGATAATCTTCCCTTTCAGCATGGTAGTTCAGGAGGACTGAAAATACGGTCCCTGCTGTCTTTCCTTTCTGCTCATCTCATTTTTACCCCCTCAGAGATCTTCAACTAGATGGAGAAACCTAAATTATGTTGGTACCAGCTGAAAATACAGCATGAGAGACACAAGCCTTTCCTGCCCCAAGTGGGAGAGGGCGAAGATGCGTATCTTGAGAATCAACTCCATATAGATTTTGGGAGTCCCACTCACCCTTCAAGCAATAGTTCTTTTCCTCCTTTTGAGGAAGCATTGCTCTCCCTTTTAAGTACACTAAGGCTTGACTCTCTCTTTGGTAATTCTAATACTTTGATGTTAATATAGCTGAAAGAGCACAAGCAATACTGAGAAGGAACTTGATCTCCTATCATTCCTCCTCCCTGAGGTAACGACAGGCACAATTCTTGATTTCATCCATGCATCTATCATTTAGAAAGGAGCTATCAGTTGGTTTTGTGCTCAGCCATCTGAAGCATCGTGAAAAGCACTGTGAGTCAGCTGGACTCTATCTTAAAGCTCTTTTCCAACCTAAATGATTTGGTGAAAAAAAAAAATTAAAAATGGCACAAGACATCCTCCTGATTTAATTTTCAGAATTTATCACCATCAAGATCATTGGAATCAAAATGTTATTACATAAATCGTAATGTCTTACGTAAACTGTCATCTTTTTAAAAAGTGAATTACACAATTGTTACCTTACTCTTCTAGTAATTTTATGAAATGTGTAATTTACACATTTGTGAACCGTGTAATTTACGCAAGTGCTACACTTGCGAATGTACACAGAACACACAATCTGTAACTGAGTGGCCTCGTCAGTGCTGACATACAGCAATAAAGAGAGAGAGCCGGGGAGACCTGATAGCCGCCTTTCAGTATCTGAAGGGAGCCTACAGGAGAGCTGGAGAGGGACTCTTTGTCAGGAAGTCTAGTGATAGGACAAGGGGTAATGGTTTTAAATTGGAAGAGGGGAGATTTAGATTAGATATTAGGAAGAAGTTCTTTACTGTGAGGGTGGTGAGGCACTGGAACAGGTTGCCCAGGGAAGTTGTGGAGGCCCCATCCCTGGAAGTGTTTAAGGCCAGGCTGGATGGGGCTTTGAGCAACCTGCCGTAGTCAGAGGTGTCCCTGCCCATGGCAGGGGGGTTGGAACTTGATGATCTGTAAGGTCCCTTCCCACTCTAACCATTCTATGATTCTATGATAATAAAGCCATGGATACACTGTGTGGCTGCATCCGAGACATGGAATACCATGATGCCTCTTGTTCAAGCTTTGTGTTTCTGTTGTTTGATAACCATTGCCTGGTACAGTAATTCATTTCTGTGGTTAAAATACCATTTCCTGAGATGAGGCTTCTTACATTAACATGGTAGTGAACAGGATGAATCCTCTCTCTATGAAATATAATGTGGAATTGAAATGCATTGGTAGAGGATACACATAATTAGTAATCTCTTTTTTAAAGTCTGCATCTATTGTTAGAAGACATGTTAGGATCCCATTTTAAGAAAAGTCAGTCACACGTTGTTAGTCTTCCTTAAATTCTCAGATATCAGCTGGAATCGAAAGTGCTGACCCACTGTTTTCTGCTGATGCCTTAACGGTTCCTGTCTTCCAGCAGTACCACATGAGGTCTGTAAGAAGCAAAAAGCCATCGCTCAGGAGCTACGGCAGGCTTCAGGCCAGTCCTTTGCAATTACTCAGATAGGAGGCAGGTGCTTCAGACTCTGATCTTGAAATGAGCAGATGCATCTCAGAGTGAGGGCAGACCTCAGAACGGAGATGCCTGTGACTCACGCAGGGACTGCTGCTTGAAAGGACAAGCGTTACTTTTCAGTCAAGCCTGTGGCTGCCTCTATTGTGGGGAGTAGAAGAAAGCATAATGAACCCGCACTTATATGGCCCACCAACCTTAATTTTAGTTCTCACAGTGACTTTATTCTACTTCAGCATTCCCCTCCTTCCTTTTGAAAAGAGGTAGAGCCAATGTCATTCTGGCCCTGTTTCAAGTAGATTTTTGAATGGGTCCTGAAAGCTTGCTGGTGTGAAAGCAATATAATTTGCCCTCTGGGTATACAGAGTTAGGGCTTTCAATCAGAGATTTGAAAGCTGTAATGTTGTTACTGTATTCTCATTTTAAGATCTCATTTAGCAGACCTATATAATTTTGCTCTGAGGGACCTCTGGGCTGACTCAGCAACCCAAGAAAAACTTTGTCACTGGCCTTCTATGCTGCCACCTAAAGTTCTTAAACCCAGAAACGTGAGCAAGCTGTAAGCACATGTCATTTCCACAGTTACTGTGTTGAGCATACACACCGCGGGTACAGGTAAAAGGACACAACAAGGAGAAACGAAGGGAAGTAGATCTGGCATCTTCTGCAGTAACCGTAGTTCTGACTCAGCCACAGCCCCACCAAAATGCTCCTTTTCCTGGTGACCTGACGATGATTAAAGTTTGACCAGATGATCTTTCAGGGTCCCTTCCAACCTGGGCTGTTCTATGGCTTTATGACCTGGCTAGATACTCTGGTGTACTAGGTAAACAAAAAGTTATTTTTGTTCTGAGACTTCCACCCACCTACGAGTCCTCACCTGCACAGCAAATGAAGTTTGCTCAAAGGTCTTCCTAGACTTTTCAGGTGGCCTGTCACCACCCCCAGGAGTAGTGTTACTTTTTTTTGCTTTCAAAGATATCTGCAGGGGCATCTAAAAATCAGATACCCAGCCAAAAGAAAGAAGAGATGTGTAAAATCATTGCATTTGTGTTGCAGTCTGGATGTTTTAATTGGCCTTTTTATCCATAAAAAGTACTGTTGCAAAATCCACGTAGCTGAAAAATCTTGGGCAATGGGTGCAGCATTTATTTACGATGTCTTGTTCTGTCTGCTTCTATATCAAATCAACAGCTTTTCCTGACATGTTTGTAGCTAGTACCTTCAAATTCACATTGCACAGAGCTCTGCATCACCCAGCAATATTTATGTTAGCTTATTCAAATGGTAACTGCAGGACCAGATCCCTCCAAGAACTGTTCTCCGCAACTGGGCACACAGTGCCTTTTATGTTTGGTGAAGTAAGCCTCACGTTACATAAGCTGCGTAATTACAGAAAAGCAACTGCTGTTTAAAAGAGAGGCAATTTGTGCGAGCAGCACTGGTACTGCAGTTCTGCAGCAACGCAGGCAAGTCTGCGTGAGCCCACGTGGCTCCTGCCACTCTCTTTCCATGTCAACATCCCGTTTCCAGGACTACAGTTAGCAGAGGCCCTCAGAAAAGCTGGGTAACTTTCACACTTCTACCTCTGTTGGAGAAATCCCCATGTTCTTAAGACAGGAGTCTTTTCACATTAGCTATCACCTGTTGTATGGAACACATTAATATGAGCAGCTACCACCAGTTTTACATTTTGTCTTCCTAGAAAAACAGGAGTTGTGGGACTGTAACCAAGTTAAGAACACCACCACTGCAGCCTTCAACACACTGTACCAAGTACAGGCTCTTCCTAGATGTTTAGCTGCTAGGCTGTGCCTACGCCATCTTCACTGTTGCCGTTATCTACAATGATAACCTATGTCTGTACATATAAAAAGATATTTATAAACTACAGTTGTCAACAGTATGCCTTCTACGGTGCCGCTGACCAGACCCATCCCCATTCCAAGTTGAACATATCCCGTTGACAGCTCCCTCACGCTCCCTTTCAGCAGTGCACCACCACAGCACTGGTTGTCAGGGGAACACCAGCCTGCCCTCTAAACATCCCGTCCCTCCACCTAACAGCAACCAGTTTGGAACTGGTTTGGAACCTACCAGGTTCTTCATGTTCTCTGGAGGCAAGCAGAAGGAAAAATAATCTTGAACTACTATCTCTAAATGACAACTGAAATGGAAAAAATACAGCTAAGAAAGAAATGAAGTTTTCTGCAGGTGTCACTGGAAATATTATGCTATTAGAAAAGCTGACAACCTATCTAGACCAGTGCTGACACCATAGGAGAAGAGAGGTATGTAACAGAAACAGCAGAGGTCCACAGAAGGGTAACAAAACTGCCAAAGATATTTAGAGCCCTTCCACATGAGTGCACCTGTTTCATTTTGAAATTTTTACTTTAAACAGTGAGTTAGCAAAATTGATTAGCCGTTCTTAGCCTCAAAGAAAAGCACTAGTGCCACCAATGAAATTAACATGTAACACCACATGCAGCTGATAAAAGTCTTCTTTATAGACTGCATGATTCAGTTGGGAAATCCTATGCCACAAGTTATGAGATATAAAACACAGCAGAATTTTAAAACGCTAAGATATTTCCTTATAATTCTAAATAAAAAAAAAATCGCAAAGTACACGCAGAAATAAATCAGCAAGGCATCTAGGCTAAAAAAAATTCCATTCAAAGTCACATCATTGTATAATTCAAATTATTTTTCAATTGTTTAAAAATATATTTGAAAGACCTGACAGTTTCCTGCTGTCACAGAGATGTTGGACTACGGCGAGTGATACTAGTTACTATGCATTCAACAGGGCTTTTTTTCGTATTTTATGAGTCACAACAATGCCTTATGCTCTTCCCTCTAGAGAGAAGACATACCCTGGCCAAAAGAGTTGAACAGAATAGAGAAGCTGCAAAATACCAAAAAGAAGAAAGAAATACTAAGCCCGCAAGAAAGATTAATGAGTTATGCAGTTCAGCCAGACATGCCTTATAGCTAGTCAAAATCCATGCTATAGGTACATTTTTCTTGACATATAAATACCCTATTTCATTTTTGTATGTCCCATTCATGAACAAAATACAATCCGACATAACCAACCAAGCAACGAGTACGCTACTTCACCCAACAAGAGACAGAGTCTCTCGTTGGTCCAGATCTTTGGACCAAAATACTTCCTTTTTTACTGAGAAACGCCAGTTGCTTGGATTTTCAGAAGGTTAATTAACCACCGTGCTGGCACACTGCATTTTGGAGGAACATCTGAAGTACGTGTTCTTACAAAAATAGATTACCAGAAGTTATGTTCAGAAAGTGGAATCTCACTGCAAAACAAATGCATAAATTCTTAAGTGAAATTAACACAGGCTTTAGCCTGGCAAAAGCTTGCTTTTATTTTAGCAGAATTTTGGTATGTACACAGGAAGGTAAAAAGCCTCAACCCCTTCTGCACATATCTATCCACGGACTTCCAGCACCCATTGGGCTAGACAGTCCGCTCTGTAGCAAAACCTAGATTAAAATTCACAGCTGGCCAAGCGTTTGTTTTGCAACTGTCCAGGCAATCTTCATTTGTCAATGCTCTTCTCCTCAGAGATCAAATAATCCCAAGATTTTACAAGGGTAATTAGCAAACAGTGAATGTACTTGTTTCCCATAGGTGTCGACTTCATAGACTTCCACCCCTTACGGAATGGGGTAACAGCTACTGTCACATTCCCTGTGCACACCGCCATCTGTCAAGTGTTAGCTAGTGGCTAACGTGGGCTTTCCAAAACTTTATTATCCATTGCTGCTAATTATCCCTCATGGAACTAAGCAATATAAAGGGGTTTTTTTTATTGGTTTTATTTGGACATTACTTCTCTCGAACAGATTTTAAGCTGTGGGCAATGCTGTTCTCTGTTGTTCTGGTTTTTTGCTGAGCTCCCACTGGTCCAGTTCTATTGTTAGCAAAGCAAAGCAAAACCACCAGGATCACTGGCCAGTCCATTTTACACAGCAAAACATAACTTGCAGTTCCTAACAGGAAGTGTATCCAATTACCTCTAGCTTGCCTGTATCGCTGCCTGCTACCAAATAGTTTTATTTTGCTCAGCTCGCCTTTTGGAAATAACTTTCAGAAAGCTGTTCACCGAGATTTTGTTCCCAACCATCAGCATTCATTTCCTCCAGCGTTTCCTAATAGTTTATTTAACTCCACCTGTTTTTTTTTCTTTTGTTCTTTCTTCTCCTTTCAACACTCTGGCTTTGATGGCATCCCCTATAGCTTTCACTACAAATCCAGGCGTAAAGATAGGATCGCTAGACTCTTTACAGGTAGCTATATACCAACC
The DNA here is from genome assembly GCA_013398295.1 of Chionis minor. Classification (NCBI taxonomy): domain Eukaryota; kingdom Metazoa; phylum Chordata; class Aves; order Charadriiformes; family Chionidae; genus Chionis; species Chionis minor. Next base: position 22,620 of record VZSF01008496.1, on the reverse strand, counting down.
AAGAGAGCAAAGCGGCAACCTCTTACTGCTGAATAAGCAATTTCTCTCCTTGGACAAGGCAGCACTGCAGAAACTTTCACATATGTCTGAATGTGAACACAGCTGCTGCTAGTGTGCTTTTTTTGTCAGAACCTACCTCTTTTCCCTCTGTTCGTGCTCCTCCCTCCCCATTCACACTGGTCAGAAGAGAACACCTCAGACTAGGGCATAACTTGAGACAACACCACCATGTATTCTGAAAGGCAATTATAATAATGCATGAGAAAGAATAACCAAGTTCAAGATGAAGTTCAAGACCAAATCAAACAGAAGTAACCAGCAGGCATTTTCTCTCTATATGACCACTTTCTCTTTTTTGGTACAACACACAGATTTTACAGGAGCCAAACAGGAGAGCTCAAGAGAACCAGAGTTAAACTTTTACTCTTGCCCACAGTTAATGATCTGCATCATAAATACACTATTATTTCAACCTGCTTCTACATTCATATTGAGCACTTCTAATCTTCTTTTAGATTTTCAAGCACTTGCTACATATTCTCTAAAATATTAATTGTGATGGGATCTTACTTGTTAGCTCTGTATAGGATGGCATATACACATGTTGACTAGGGCACCGCTCATCGCATTACTAGGACTTAAGGCAACATTTAAAGATTCAAAAGAATGTAAGTAAAGAAAAGCAATAAATGGAAATAAAGACAATTAAATGGAAATTAAAATTTAGATTACATTAAAAATAAAGCTGTACACAAACTAAAATGTTTTAGATAATTTCTCTAACTTGAAAAAACAGGAGAAAGGAATATTGAATGTTAGTACTTGTAAATGCAGGAATTACAAAACCCATGGTATGTTGAACATGAATAGAGAAATAAAGAACAGTATTCACTCAGAACAGAAACATGGTCAGAAATGTTCAATGAAATAGTGGAATCTAAGTAGAAAAAAGATCAACATTTCATGCATGACAAAACTATAGGCAAATAGCAATGGATCTGTAAAATAAGCGTGTAGGTTTTGGGGTTTTTTTAAGCAAACACTACTGTTTTACTTTAGAATGACAGCACATCAAATTTCAGACGTTCCTCTAATAGGCTTTTGTGTCCTTATTCCCGTTTGTGATATGTTGTTCAAAAGATCAAAAATTTTGATTTGAGACGTTCCTGTAAATGTTCTCTCCTGAAGTACTCCTAAAGATACCTCAAATGGTACCACAGGTAACATCTACCTGCAGGAAATCATACACTGGCATCTCACGTTCCATCCTATTTAAGAGTCAAAAAAAAAAATTTAAAGGCAAAACAGTTTTTCATGAAAACTTATTTTGAAAATGTGTTCTTTAAAGCAAAGACAATATAATCTTAGGATTACTATTGAGATCTGTAGGAAACTGTCAGTTCAATACTCCACGAGTCAAAAACACAAAATAAATTAATTTTTTAAAAACTCTTGGAAAATGAAGGATGGACCAAATAGAAATCAAAGTCACTACTTATGGTCCTGGTCCCCTTACCTCAAATGGAATACAGCAAGGCTGGAAAACCATGGAAAAGGGTGACTCTGAACAATCAGAGATAAGAAACTGTTTAGAGATTAGGATGATTAGCATCCTTCTGCCAGAAAAACAAAAAACTGAGGTGGGAGATGACAGAGGGCTATAAAACACGTAGGGCATAGCAAATAAGTGTCACTCTGCCACCCTCAAAGGAAAGAAGTTCCTCCTCATGTTCAGAACACTCAACCAGAATATCTTTAGGTACGTGCCTGACAGATCAAACTCACCGTTTTTCAGGATCCGACCCTGGATACATGGAGGAATGGGAAACTGCAAGCAAGACAGATTACATCACTTCAAACGGCAAGCTGAGGTCCTTGAACATGGAAAAAGTCCTCTGCTGTGCAGAAGGTGAAGGAAAATTAATGGTCTCAACTGGAGCTGCTGTGATCACTCCCCATCTACTTTAAGACCTATTTAGAAACAGCATTTGACTGCAGCTTAAGCTTTAAAGGTCGACTTCTCACATAACCTTAGCTTAAGGCTTGGAGTGTTTCAGTTCAGCTTTTAGCCGAGTACAGGAACATTTCAATTTCCAACCGCCTAAAGTGCCCTATTATCAGATTAAATACAAAGTATAAACAGCAGCACTCTCTACTGTATGATGAACTGACTTAAACTTGGTGAAAATTCGTAAAGGCAGAAATCAAATGAATATGCAGGGACATACTGGGAAAGAAAGAATTTTCTTTCCCCATTTTCTGTACTTCACATGTTACAAACTGGATTTTTTAACCTCAGAATTGTGATGCAAGGAAGGGTAACTGATATTTGAAGGGACTGCTTCCAAAAAAAAAAAAGTTACAATGAAGGCTATATAAATAAACTGAAACTTTTAAGCAGCATAAATTAAGTAGTGGGGAATAATTTAAGGTAGCTGGACAACTTATTCCACTACAACTACACTAGTCTACTGCCAGTGAACAACTTCACTGTTCACTAGAGCATCCAACTAAAGCTAATTTAAGTCAAAATACTAATACATTGTTAAGGGGGCGGGGAACCCCAAAGCCCTCCATAAATCAAACATGGTGTTTCTCACACTATGATGGTTTCCAGGATTAAATATCAGCTAAATTCTAAAGCACACATTTTCCAAACGGTAACTTATACTAGACAAAGGACACGGCCTTTAACATGAGCACCCAGTAAAGCTTTACAAGTGCATTTTGTATCCACCACAAGATGAGACTTTGGAAACCCACTTCTGAGTGTTTTGGTCATTTTAACTTCCAGACAAGGTGAAAAATAAGGTCAAGCCCACTCTCTGCAATATCTTGGAAGCAGCTGTGCAATCGACAAATAGCTACTGGATTGTGTTTTAGGAAATCTCCCAAAATTTATTATACCATAGGCAATTTCAAATTATTTTCTGTTGGCATAGTAACAAGGAAGTAACTGCTGATGTTAGCCAGGAGTTCCAGGAGGATGACGGTGACTGGGGGTGGAAAGATATGAAGGATGCTACGCCAGGGCCTCCGGAACTCATGTCTCTTCCATTCCCTCCCTTCATTAATCCGTCCTCACCAGCCAAGCTGATTTCAATGGCTGGACTGGGCTCTGTCTGTCCCTCAGAAGAACATGTGCTCCGGCTCCCCATGGATTAGGCAATCTAGGAGTGAACAACTACCCCTCACTTAGCAAGCTGAGCACAGAGTCGGCTTCAACTGATCTCCTCCTCCCAATGTCCCCTGCCCAGCTCCATCTATCAGGACTCTCTCGCCAATCTTTTTAAGATTTACTCCGGCTCTCACGACAGGGGGGAAGAGATCTTAGATCTTAAAGTACAAACTACTTCCCTCCCGTGCCTCAAATGATGGGGTCAGGGCAAGTCCTATTTCTTTCCTTAGTTTTCTGAGCTTCCTGCCTTTGCTGACACATATGTAAACAAAAAAGACCGTTGTACAAACAGATCCACGTTTTCTCCTTGCTCTTGGTACTGAGTAATTCCAGAGTTTGGGAGGCAGCAGGCAGGTGCACAAAGCATAGGTCTAAAAAAACTGCTGTGGTAATGGGGGAATATCTGTAACACAGGAGGCATGTCAGTGCAGCTGCACTTTGCATTTAGTGGACAAAATGACACCCCATTAACACCAGGCCAGAGCAGGGGCCACAGGAGGGCAATTGTGGGAGGCACAACAGCCCAGGTTAGCTGCTGGAAGGCGGCCAAGCTCCAGAGACACGGAGAAGCCCTCACTTCCGTCCACACTAACTCATGGCAAAAGGAAACTTCATTATTTTACAAGGGGATTGCAGACCCCTCTTGAACTGATCAACTAATTTTCTGTGGGAGTTGTGTTGTGTGAATGCAAGGCCTTTTAATTCGGAAAAAGAAGTAAGCCTGAAGCAAACCCCCTGCACTGACATTCTCTAATATCCACAAAAAGATTCTGAATCCAAAGGTGGATTTGAAGATGTGGCTGATTAGTTACGGCTTTGCACCCCACAGTCTTCATGGTTATCACACTGATTACAGAGAGAAGTTACTAAGCCCAAAAGGTGCAGCTTCCCATTTCTCTAATGTCTTTGTAGGTGCACTCAAGGAAAGGAGATAACTTATTCTGTGCTTATCTTCAGAAAACAAACAAGGTTACACTTTCCATGCATAAGGAAGACGTGTAAGATTCTTTTGTGAACCAATTATGTATGTAAATATTCACCTATCTGTATGCTTGGTAGCCAAACATAAGTTTGTTTGGTAAATGTGTAGACTGTCTCCAAAATACACTTTATTTATAATTAAAGGGCTCGTGGAAACTATAGCCACACAGTAAAGACTGAGCGAATAAAAGAACCTATGCTCTTGAAAGGTATCACCACAGCTGCAGTTAAACTATCTTAGTTTGATGGAATCTTCCATGTTAATCTCTATCTTCAGATATTAAGATTGATGAAGTAAAGGGAAAGAGTCACAATCTCAGTTCTCCTCTCATTAAATATGATTCTAGAAAGGATTACCATGGAGAGTTAGATACCATTTCCTAGTTGCAAGTCTCATGCATAAATTCCTGTCACAGCACACAGCACAACTTGGGAGGATATAAAAAGATAATCAGAGTCCCCATCAAATATTGGGCTTATTTACTGTATCATTTAGTTTAAGATAACTTTCTCATTGCTGTAGCACTTCTGGATTGTTTTCCGCTTCTAGCTTGCAACACACACATACCTGACTGCTGACTTTTAACAACAGGCTATTGAATAACCACAGCAACAAAACCAAACCAAAAAATCCTACCTAAAGCTGGCATGAAATTAAACCACTCAACATAAAGCTGCTATGACATTATAATTCATGTTGTAGAAGTCTGTTCACCCGAAATTTCAGCCGCAGTGAACAAGACCCTCTAAGCTTATGCATATAAAGCAGTTGTTGTGTCACCTGTTAAGCTTGTTGTATTAGGCTCATGAGGAACTACTGAAACTCGTATTTCTTCAGCTTTAAGCTGGAAACCAAGGATAATATTAATTTTTCCCCTGCACAGCTAAAAGTACATTCAGAACAAGATAACAAAACAACTTAGTGATCTGAGAGCTATTCACATGACTGCCTGCTGCGCAAAAGTGCTTTGAAGGAGAGAGAAGGTAGGATGTGACATGGTGAATAGGACTGGAAGTACAGTGCCTCAAACCAAAATATGTGCAAAAGAAAAATGAAAAGTGTCCACTGTAATGTTTTTGATTTTGTTTCAGGGAAGTAGATTGGATTCTTTCTTCTGAGACGATATATTGGCCCTTTAAGCCAAAGGGAACCTGGGGGAACGGACATTTGCTTCTAGAAAGCAGCAACAATGGAAGTAAATCATTCCAGGGTTATTTCTGCAGGAACAGAAGTCTGCAGCGTACCGCTTTCCTGTTTTTCTAACCAGCTAGGGCTGATAAGGGAAAAGAAGCCAATATTATTACCTGGCTCCCCTGTTCTGGAACTGTTTGCCTGTTGTCTTCTCTTAAATGGAAAGACCAAGACTCTCTGCATTGACCTCCACATTGAAAACAATACATCCAAAATGTACTTTGGGACATGGTACATCCCAAAACATCCTGAAGAAGGCTCTGCTACCCACTTCTAAATTCTGATGGAAAAAAATTGCTACAGATTTGGGTGAGGTTACTCTAGAGGAACAGCCAGGAAAAAAAAACAAAACACCAAAACCCCAAACCAAAAACTGGCTAGAGTGCAAGATACTTACAGGACTGAGACAGGTGAGAACTGTTGCACTTTTAAGAACAAAATGAAAAATTATGAGTGTAAAGACTACAGTCAAACTGAATCTGCCCTACTATGGGGAAGCAGAGCAAAAACCCCATATCCTCAGCTATCCTGTCTCAATTGCATGTATGCAGTTAAATCTACAGTTTTCCAACATACTAACTGGAACCACGTGCCAGAGAAGATACATTCCAGAAATAAGTAATTGATCTAGAAATTCATAGAATCATAGAATTGTTTTGGTTGGAAGAGATCTTTAAGATCATCAAGTCCAACAGCTACATAGTGCTGCCAAGGTACCACTAACCCTTGTCCCTCAGCACCACGTCTGCCTGGCTTTTAAACACCTTCAGGGATGACGATTCCACCTCTGCCCTCAGCAGCTTGGGCCAATGTGTGATAACCCTTTTGGTGAAGAAATTTTTCCTAATATCCAACCTAAACCTCCCCTGGCACAACCTGAGGCTGTTTCCTCTTGTGCTATCACTTATTACTTGGGAGAAGAGACCGACCCCCCCCGGCTACACCCTCCCTTTCAGGCANTGAGAACTGTTGCACTTTTAAGAACAAAATGAAAAATTATGAGTGTAAAGACTACAGTCAAACTGAATCTGCCCTACTATGGGGAAGCAGAGCAAAAACCCCATATCCTCAGCTATCCTGTCTCAATTGCATGTATGCAGTTAAATCTACAGTTTTCCAACATACTAACTGGAACCACGTGCCAGAGAAGATACATTCCAGAAATAAGTAATTGATCTAGAAATTCATAGAATCATAGAATTGTTTTGGTTGGAAGAGATCTTTAAGATCATCAAGTCCAACAGCTACATAGTGCTGCCAAGGTACCACTAACCCTTGTCCCTCAGCACCACGTCTGCCTGGCTTTTAAACACCTTCAGGGATGACGATTCCACCTCTGCCCTCAGCAGCTTGGGCCAATGTGTGATAACCCTTTTGGTGAAGAAATTTTTCCTAATATCCAACCTAAACCTCCCCTGGCACAACCTGAGGCTGTTTCCTCTTGTGCTATCACTTATTACTTGGGAGAAGAGACCGACCCCCCCCGGCTACACCCTCCCTTTCAGGCAGTTGTAGGGAGCGAGGAGGTCTCTCCCCAGCCTCCTTTGCTCCAGGCTGAACAAGCCCAGTTCCCTCAGCCGCTCCTCATAAGCAAGCTATCCTCTTAAAAAAATTTTTTTTAAACATGGAGGCTCCAAATCCAGTATGTTGGTTTCTGATGTTTCCTGAAAGCTCAAGACATCAAAATTATTAATTCACACAACAGACACTTCATTGCCAACATGAAAAATGCCTTGAACCGCATTCAAAAATAAGTTCTCTCTTTACATCATATATAACTCTTGAGAATTCGTTCTACTACAAAGAACCCTCTTAGTTCAAGTACCCTTGCTTCAAACAATACTCGCTGATCAATACAAATCACACACTGTGCTGGCTGTCTCCCTGTGAGCTTCCAACAGTCAAGAGGCAATTATTTTAACTACACTTAGGATTATCTACTAAATAACCGAAGATGATAAACCATTTGGAGTGGGAGGAATCAACAACATAATGAAAATGTGTATCAAAACCGCCATACAGTCAGTCTCCCATACAGTATTTCACAACTGTCCAAAAGTACTGTACATCATTATGGGGACTGTGGAATCTCTATTGTGTTTCACACAAGCTAACTTGCTTTTTACTGAGCACTGCTATAAAGAAAGCCTGGCATGCCTTACACAAAATGAGCCTAGATACAGATCTTTAAAAATTACCTTGCTGATCCTTCCTATAATACGCAGTGAGCGTGTGGGTCTTGCCACAGAAGGGAGATAAAGCAATAATTTGTCTTTAACGCTATATAAAACTGGGCCAGATTTGCATCGACATAGTAAGTTGACTGAATTTTTTCCCCCCATTATATTAAAGCTGAAACAGGGAAAGTAATTCCTACATGTATCAAGGCGAAATAATGCAAAAGCCTAATACGTAAACTTGGTATTTCATGCCAACCTACAACATCAAAGCTGCAATATTTTTTATTATTATTTTTATTTGTTTTAAGATGCATTTCTCTTTGGGGCATTTCCTTTGAGTTTTAAAAAGCTGCCTACAAGCTTTTACACACCAAGTTAAATAGTAACTGAAAATCTGAATCTATTAAGTAATCGATCCTGAAACTGTGACAGTATGCATGAACAGTAGTAATTTCTATTCCCTAAGAAGGTAAAAAAAATTAACCTATGCCATCTCTGGAATTAGTCAAAAAAAGAAAATGTCGTCACCAATAAGAACAGTTTCAGCAGAACTTTAGTAAGAAAAGTGTATCTTCATTCAACCAAAACCACTAAAATGTTATTAATTTTGACCAAAAGAATTGATTGTTTTGGAATAGTTTTGTTTACAGTTTTCATTATCTTTCATTTAAATCTTTCTCCATGCTGTATGAGAAGCTGAGGACTTTTCACCTTTTTCTTTTTTTCTTTGATTTGAACAAAAAGTGAACATGAAATAGCAAGAAATATTTAATTTTGCTGATATAAAACAAAACATTTCAAAAGTTCTTACGCAAAATTTGAGTCTCTCATCACCGAACTAGATAACCATCAGGTGGACACCCATTTATCATCAGTGAACATTAAGTATTGTTGATACCTAGCCTAGGAAGAGATACTGTGCTACTGAAATACACTGTTCTTTCCAGTTATAACAAAACTAAGAGAACACATCATAGAATCACAGAAAGTTATGGATTGGAAGGGACCTCTAGAGATCATCTGGTCCAATGCCTACAGCAGGTGGCACAGGATGGCATCCAGGCGGGCTTGGAATGTCTCCAGAGTTGGAGACTCCACCACCTCTCCGGAGCAGCCTGTGCCAGTGCTCTGCCACCCTCAAAGGAAAGAAGTTCCTCCTCATGTTGAGATGGAACTTCCTATATTTGAGTTTATCCCCATTGCCCCTATGTCCACATACATATGTCTAAATTGCAAATATCCAAAGCTTGATGAAAAGGAACACATCATACATGCAATAACAAACATTACATCTGAGGAAATATTTAACATCTTTCATCTGATGATACCGCAAATTTGAACACACAAAGGTGCAATTCTGCCATCACTGCTGCAGTCTGGCACTAACCAGACGTTCACATTCCCCCTCCCTACCCCAAACTTCCTTCCAGGTTGAAATGACCAGGGAACAGCGGAATGTCAGATCAGCTCATTGATCAAAGGGGAAAAAAAACAGAGGATGGGCTGTTTACCTGTCACATCAACAACATCAACCTGCCCTCTGCATCTCTACAGTTGCTGCATCTGAAAGAGTGGGAACACGCAGCTATTGGGGAATTAGGGAGGCAAAGCTTTCAGCTAGATCATACTGAATTTACAACAGTTTACTAAGGCTAACTATGCATATTAAGACATTAGCTACTTCAGCAAGTTGTCCAGAAAATGGTAAGAGGACTTTGATTATCAGCTCAGCCTAGTAATGGAAATAATTTCTATCTAGACGTGTTAACACTCTCCCTGTTTTGATTTGGTAACATTCTGCAGAGGTCTTATACTGAATAGGTAATTTCAAAGAGCTGACAACAGAAGAGATGAGATTCCTGCCTTCTCCAAAAGGGCAGAAAAGAGAATGTATGAGGCGCTTTCTCCTGGAAACGTGAGGGGCAGGTCCCAGCAAGCAAACAGAAACAGATAAAAAAAAAAAATCAAGAGTTGGTATGAGGGTAAAAGGACGTCTGCCCTTAAGCCATTTCCATTACAATATTAGCCCTTGTTTTTAGATCTAAAATTAGATTTTAATCTCCTGAGAAATTTAAGGTGACATGCATTATCTTGAATATTTTGGAGGTCAACACAATTAACAAGTAGCCAATAGCCTGTACAACAGAACATTATTTCATTCTTTATGTGCTCCAATACTTGCTAGGTTCACAAGTTTACTGAAAGTTATATGGAAGGAGAGAGTTTGCCATATAAAATCATCTAATCTCAGGCAGACCTTATTCTAGTAAGCTCATACATTCAACAAATCAATGCTCAGCTGTTTTGCACGCTGGCAAGTTCATTCACTGGCCTACGTAGTTCAGTTCTTTTCTGGTTCAGTAATATCTGAGAAACAATCCATTGGCTTTGGTAGGCATAAAACTGTAGCAGAAGTAGTATGAATCATTTTACTGACTCCTAATTATGTCTTTCTTAATTTAAAATTTTTCATACAAAAGATTAAGAAGTAACCAAATTGAGGAAACAATTGCAAGGGAACGAGTGGTGTCTGTAGTGCTCCAAATGATTATGTTTATATCAGCTTTAAAATGAGAATGAAAACTGTTTCATCACCAGCTGAGGGCAATTCACATTCCCAAATCATTGAAATCAAGACATTAAGCTATCTTTCTAAAAAAAGAACTTTTTTTTTTTCTTTTTAGAAAGAAAGAAGAATTATTTTAATGCGTTTAATTTGAATAAAACAGCACAGCAGAACTATCAAGGACTCCACTGGTAACTACTGTGATCTAGTGGCAAACACCTAGTTAGGTGCATATCATTAAGCCACCCCAAAAGGCCATATCCTCAACTCAGGAAATCAGCTTGAGAAGCAGGACTTGATTTCATTAAAGAGTATCAGTTGTAATACCAAAATGGCTCTCTGGATTTATCTACACGTAAAATTCATCACTGAAAGGAAAATTTGCTTTATTGAGTCACTTCTCACAAGAAAAACTGTCCCAAATTAATCCCATTTTCACCTGCAGAAATAAGACCTCATGAGTTTGTGAGAAATTCCCTATTTTTGTTAGGCCACATTCCTAGCTGCAAAGCAAAAACAACAAAAAAAATATCTTAAGACTCATACATATTTCTCCAAATGTACACGTAGCACATTTCCTGTCGAGCCATGACCACAGTACCTCAACTCTGTAAGTACATTTTACTCCCCTATCTTTTGATTTGTGCGTTTAGACGGAAAGCTCTTTGAGCAGCAGCACATTTCCACAGTGCCACAGTAAGAACTGTCACAGGTCACCACAGCCCACTGTCACCCCTGATGCTGGCCAGCAGTGAACAGCCATGGACAAACACAGGACAAGTGCATATACGGAACTGCCGGTCCCTTCTGCCAGTCACCGGTAGCTTGGGCATTTCTGAAGCTGAAGACGTAGGAAGTGTAGACCACTGTGCTTTATGTCCAACTACACACGCTCCCTATAAATGTGGCTTTCACCTGCGCTTACCATCCATAAGCATGTTTGTTTATATTTTAGGCCTCCAAAACATCCCACGGACCTGAATCACATAATGGAGCTATGACACGTCAAAATATGGGTTTGGGTTTTTTTCCTTTGTTTTAAACCACCTGCCTGGTAACTTTGCCAGGTTGCCCTGATGCTTAATTCCAAGGAACAGTGAGAAACCATCTTCTAATTGTCTTCTCCCTCACCCCCCACTGTGATTATTTTCTAGACCACCGTCATCTCTCCTGTTACCCGCCTTTCTTCCAGGTCGACAATCCAGTCTATTAGCTTGTCCTCCAACCCTGTAGAGAAGCTGTTCTATGTTCTTCTCAACCTCCTCTGCATCTTTCCTATTTCTGCCCTGTGACCTGGGTGACCAGAACACTACAAGCACACCACGGAATTGCATAATGACACATGGAATACGCAACCATGTTTGCAGGACCCAATACTGGAAGTCGTTATAATGACAGCTTTCAGGAAAAACCAACCACCTTTATGTCCACTTGCTAGGTGTTAGGGGTTTTAGCATATACTAGATGTAATCCACCTTTTTGCTGCTCCACTTAGAAGCAAAATGATACATTCCACATAGGACTAAGTGTCCTCACTAGATATGGCCTCCAATTGCACAAGACATTTTATGCAAAGCTGTTCAGCAAAACGCAACACAAAAGTAATGGGGAGGAGATGATGGAAGGATAAAGAACTAATATACTCAATTTCTGCATCTTTGTGCTGGTAAACATCAGCACCATCACAAACCAGTAACAGAATACAGGCATATGCAAATGCCAAAACCTCTTATTTTTCAAAGTGAATAGAAAGACGAAGGAATGATTTTAACTACATGAATTTCTAGCAGCAGCAAAAACTTTCCACAGAAACCGCGAAGAATCTAGATGTGATAGCAAAAAGATGGCTCCTTTTATTCCTTATGAATTTCATTTATCTCATGTTTGGTCCTCCCAAAGGCACTCTCCTTTGACAAAGTCCTACCTTTCAAGTAAATAAGAAAAAAGATGAGTAACAAAGATAAAAGAAAACTGCTTATAGACTGTGGACATAGAATTAGAGGAAAACTGTGTGTCCTGGCGATATACCTTCTGGCCTCAGGCTGCCACAACTTCTTAACTGCATTATCACTCGTCTAGCAACACCATACCCATCCTCTCTTTCCTTTTAGTAATGTCTCACCTGCTTGTTCTTCTAATACACATAAAACCTCAAAATACACTTGAATAGCAGCTCTGCGTAACAGAAAATGCCCATTATTCCTATTTCATGGCTTTGATGTGGAAAACACTGTTGTCAGTCCCCTTTCCCTTATTCTGCCTATCTGCAACTGCTTCATTTTTTCTTGCAATTCTGAGATTCCAATTTCTTCAAGAAGTTCTGTTGGAATAAAAATAATAATAAATTAAAAGACTACAAAAAAGATAAGCAGGCAATCTGGTTCTGTTCTTCTCATGCAAAAAAGCTCAGACATAGGAAGTCTGCACCCACCAGCTGAGTGTCACACCACCTCCAAGAACTGCTTAACTTTGATCCCTGTTATGAAAAAGGGGCAGCTAAAATGTGAGGTTGAAATCATTGATACACATACAGAATAAGCAGCTATTGAGTAGAGATATGCCTCAAGAGGTATGGGAACATCCAAATTTTTCAGTATTTGATAGAAAGTAGAATTTGGTTTTCAGGTATATGAAGCCTACGGAGCACAGCACAGAGGAGGCACAAGTCTTCTGTACGTTCTGTCCTCAAAAGGCTCCCTGCAGCACAGAAACCTCTCTGTGATTCCATGCATGATCACAGTTTAAACCAGCGCACTTGAAGCTCAACTTTTCTTGCTGAAATCATACAGGCCAACAACAGCCGTCTTCTATGTCTCAAGACCTAGAAAGTTAGAATCACTATACCCCACGGCTTTTCTCCTTTGTTAGGGTGCAGGGAAGCATCACAGAAGGGACTGAACTTTGTTTCCAGCATTCAAGAAACAGGATGAAAAACAAAACATCTCATCTATCAGGTTCTGAACTTCAGCACTACTCAACAGAAAGTATTTTAAGGACATTTCTCCTTAATCATATGGTTTTCTGCACTAAAAAAGTCAGCTTCAATTAGGACACAAGTTACTTTTTGTTCTGGCTGAACTAGTTCTGCCATACGTATTCTTACTTTTATTTGTTTGCCTCCTTATGCTCAAAACAGTTCCAGTGCCCGGGCTGTTCCACAGCAAAACAAAAAACAGTTGATATTTGAGTTGCGATCACATCATGGCACCCGAGTAGTTAACAGACGTATTCCATACTTCTAATAAGAGCTCACTGATGTTCATTTGCTCTCCAACTTCACACATGCATTACAAATAAGCCATACAAAGGCTGTGGTTGAAAAGAAGCAGATGATATATTCGTCCTACCGTGTCTGAGCTGGCAGCAAGTAATGAATGTTATGATTTAATGAGGCTGTAGTTTCATTCAAAACAAGTACAGCTGACTTTGGTTAGCATCTGGCTTAAAAGAAAATTTGCACTTTTTTTTGGTTTTATTATGCAGGCACAAGTTTAATGAAAATGAAGTCAAAATGGTGACTTGTACATTAGTGAAGCTAAGAGTGATTAAGATAAGCAGTAAGTGAAAGGAAACATGGAGCCATAGAACAGTCAAGCCATGAAATAACTCCTAGTAGTAATATAACTCCAACATGATTTTAAAACAGACAGAAACTCCTGAGGCAGCAGCAAATAAATCAAAGAGGCTACAAGTTCAAAAGCTAACTCTGTATATATGATTCAAAGACTGCATGCTGTCAAGTATCAACAGTACACAGTATTTTTTGCGATAATCTGGCCAAAGGGTTAACGTAATAAATGGTGACAAGCTCACGCAGCCAATACGATGAGAAATATAGACTCAACTTTGGCCTTAGATGTGTGCCTGCAACTCTCATTAACGTCAGGCAGAACTCGATGCATGTGTCTGCTGTCAGAATTTTGCTCACAGACATTTACTATCAGAAAGTCTTTTGAATCCATTTCCTTCATTACTATTCAGCCTTCCATCTCAGTAGGCACAGCCAGATACAACTTCCTCAAGCACTCCAGGAAGCTACTGTCTTCATTTATTTATACATTTATACGTGGCTGCTTTTTTTAGTATGCTAAGGAGATTGGTATCCTAAAACACACCATAAATAGTACTCTACTCGACTGGCCTCTTAAGGACAGCTGAAGGCCATGCATGCATGCTCAGCATGTATTTGGACATGATCAACACCTAGTTGTCAAGTGACCAACGCACACGTACATGTCACATCGCATGACAGGTGACCAACTACCATATGATAGTGATCATGTATCATATAGAGCTGATAATGTCAACACAGCACTTCCCTGAAAGTGGAATAAACTTGCCAAAGTGCAAGTCACCAAGGCATTATGCTACTTACCGAAACCAAGGCAGGGGTGAGAGTACTAGTAAAGAGAAATAATAATAATAATACATCTGACAGCTACTTGTTGTGCCACCTTGCTGTTTCTACACACCGTTTCTAGTGTTCAAGGATCTCACTGGCTCAGTTGGATATTATACCATACTAACTGTACTAAGTGACAAAGAGCTGATTTAAAAAAAAAAAACGCACACAGAAAAAAAATCTGCTAAAAATATCTAAACTCTCCTTCAAATACATAGATGTTGTTTATTCTCCTAATTATAAATGTGGATTCCTCATGATCTCAGCCTAGATCTGAGCCTACTCCTTTCTCCTGTTAAAATCATTTGACAGAAAGGCTTCTCATCATCCAGTGGCTGAAATACTGATGGAAGAAAAAAATTCTAATCTAACCCTCAGAAATACACCCAAGCTTTTGAATAGGTCTTGTCTTGATGCACGCAGGAGGAAAAGAACATTTCATAATAAACTCTACTTTCCAAGAACTGTTAAGAGAAATATTTGCAGCAGGAAACTTTGGGATGAAGCTAAGTAATAAATATAAAATGAAGCTGGACCTTCAGGAGAGGAAATAAAACACCTGCAAATACAGTAGAGGGAAATTATGTACCTAAAGAAGCAATCATTCATTATAGATTCTTTAAAGATTTTCTTCTTTCTGAGAAAAAAACAACACTACAAAAGGTCATACAGGCCAAGAAACGTTCTCCCTGTTGAAATAAGTTTGATTTTTTATATATCAAGCTTTTATATGGTCTCCAAAAGAGACTATTGTAATCATTCAGTCTCACCTCCTGCCTAAAAGCAGTGAATTTCAATCCTCATGCACCAAAACAACAACTTGCTGTTGAAAAAAGCCTGTCTCTCTAGAGAGAAATTCACTTGATTGAAAGACGCCAAGTGATGGAGAACCAACTACATTCCCTAGGTAAGCTGCAGCTGTTACTACTCTCATTGATAACAAGGTGCATCTTACTGCTAGTCCATTTGTCTGGATCAGCTTCCAGAATCTCAGATCACCATATGGCCTTATCTAACAACCTCTGGTAGCAGAACTCTTCCCTGTATACAGGGAGAGTACACGTAGGCAGCAACTGAATTACTTTTCAGTTTGGGTGAACTTCGTAGCTTCAGCTTTTCAAGCATCTGCTCATTCTGGTCGGTCTTTCCAAAGTATGTATTTTAAAATAAAACATATTTCACCAATACCCTCATAAACACTTGCACAAAAAAACTACATGCTATTTCTAGTGTTCGAGGATCTCGTCTGCTTAGTTAGGTACTGCAACATGCTAACCTTATGTTCAATCAAAACCCCATGACTTCTTTCATTTATTTCCAAACAGTCCCCTATTTTGAAAAAAAAAAACAAAAAACACTTCCTTTTCTTAGATGTACAGCCTAAAATACCATCTTTGACCATGTTCAACCATGGTCGATGATTTAACGCATATGGGCTCAAATGACTAAAAACCAAAGATAACAAGATGCCCCATTTGCAGAACAGGCTCTAATAGCCAGACTGCAAGAAGAATCTGAAATCTCCAGAGGAGGATCTGGAACCCCTGACCACTAGGACAGAAGCAGCCTACACCATCCTAGGCACCACCATATGGCAGCACCCCCAAGAGCCCGGCACACATGTCTCCAAGCACTTTGAACCAGAGCCCAGAAGTCTCTCTGAAAAGCTTCTGTTACCCCACAATGCTATGCAGTGATCAGTGTTTTCAAGTTAAACTCCAGCAACCAGAGAAGTCAGTAGAAAGGTTACTAAGAGCATTGGATTCCAGTGACTATTTCTAGGTAGATGCACCAGGAGAGCACAGTCTGGAAGCCAAGACCACTTCCCCTACTCTCTCATCCATGCTTTCCAGATGGAAGCCCTACAAAGCAACTCTTCAATTCGTCCTTTTTTACCAATGACGTGCTCTCTGGGACATGACTTTGGACATCTTTTCTACACTGATGCATGACTCTAGAAATGCCATGTTGAGTGTCCCTTCCCCAACAAGAATCAGCTGGTACTACCTGTAATTTCCGAGCAAGCAGAACACGTGGCTTTCAATTCCCTTAGACTGAGGAAAGTCTGCCTTCGTTCTTTCACTCTTCCTGTTGTAACAGGACAACAGTTAAAATGGCATTTTGTGAAATGTCAAGCTTTGTGGTTGTTTTGCACCATGAGCATGCTCACCGCTACAGCACTGGCAGCTGACGACTCCTTTCTCCATTTCAATAATCCTCACAGGTTAAGGCAAGAACTTCCAAAGAAACTATAACTTGAGCTGCCTAGGGAGTAATTCAGAGAAGCACCTGATGTGTAGACATGTGGATAGCAATTCTGTGCATCAGGACCTAAAACATGTCTGTGTCATAAATTAGGCTTTCTGAAACCACACGAGGAAGGGGCAAAATCTAAGGTGAGCAACAGTATAACCCTTTGATCTAAGCCAACTCTAGGCTTGATATAAGCCTTCAGGCTTAAGGGCAGACTTAAATGTACGTTTTTAAGGAAAGATTCATAATTAGAGGGATAAATATAAAATTACTTTTGGCAAAATCTATTCATGTTAGATTTAGCTAACAATTCTCTTCACTGTAAAAAACCCCCAGATTTGTTTACCCAGAGACTTGCAACATTTTTGTTAAAACTGGAAAGATTACATGTAACACAAGATCATATCAACATCATAATATGATAGACATAAAAAAAAAAGTTATACCTTATTAGGAACTGTCACATAGGTAGAATCTTACCAGAAGAGTTTCCTAATGAGTTCTTGAGTTTCTTCTATTAAGTATTTTCATTAGTTACCATGGCCTAAGAGAGGGCTACTTAAATCTGCTACGATACAAACTTAGAAGTCATCGTTAGTATTCTAAGGAATACTTTTGGAGGAACTGGAAATGTTTGCTGTTATAAGGAAATGAGACGAAATGTACTAGTAAAAAAAAAAAAATCAAGTCATTAGGAGTAAAGAATGGTAAATTCTTTTAAAAAATTAGAGTTCATCAACTGCAAACAGAAAAAGGGAACAAGACTTCAACAAACTGACAGTAAATATTTCTTTCTTTCCAATCATTTCAAAATCATGAAAATTCACTTGCCAAAATTATTATTGACAGCCCTACACACACACAAAAAATTAAATACTGAAACTGGGAACGGAATCATCTCAGAGCTCTGCATAACACCCATTATAAGTATAATGCATATTTCAAAACAGAACGAAATTGCAAAAGGTACATTCTTTAAGAAATATTATAAAATTATACCTTTAGCCATCATTCATCCAGCCCTTGAATCATCTAATTTCCTCCGAGAAATAACTGTTATTTTGTCTGTTTCATTACAGATGTACAAAGAGCATACCCTGATGAACCCAGTTTCAGTGGTGCTTCATCTGCATTACTAATAATCTTCTTTTTGATAGTATTTTTAACTATCAAGTCACATAGGTACTACAATATTCTTCATGTACAAAGTAAAATTGTACCGATATACTTGGAAACTAACGCAAACCTTTACAAGTACACGAAATACTAAAAATGGTTTGTTTTTCAATAAACACAGCACTGGCAGCAACAATCTCTTCAGGAGTTCTCAAGATTTTAATCACTCAAGTGATACTGACTGACAAGAATAAGACTTAAACCTTCCAAACCCAGGCCATGGCACTGTACCTGCTTTTGGCCGAGAAAGAGAGCCTTTCACATGGAATTGCAGAATTGCCATGTTGCCGTATCTATCAATGAAAATACCCAAATGCTATTCATTAGGCCTAACTAATAGGATCCAAACTTGAAAATACTAGTCAGATTTTTCAGAACCGATTCTAGGCAGTAGTTACAAACACTACAAAATTCCTAGGAAAATGAAGACTGTATTTATTTCTTGCTTTTATATTAAAAGTGTGTTGAGCATATTTAAAAACAGACAAACAAAACGCCACCCTCAAACAAATAAAAACCCCTGTATCTTCCTGGGGGAACCATAACTTGGCTACATTTCTGTATAATCTTTGTTTTAAAAAATAAATAGCATGAAATGAAATGTGTAGATACTAGGCACGGGTAATGACCACACATTCAGTTTTGCAGAGAAACGCAAACTTCATCAAATGAGTAAGTTTTGTGGAAATTATACTTGTCTCTTCCATTACTCTTACTCTACAAATCCCAACAAATATTGGTATTTATATTGAAATAAAAATTGCGGGTAACCGTTGTAAAAAACAAGAACAGGTTATAAGTGCTTATAAGCAGAGCTGGTATTTGTGTATTGCTCTTCTCATTTAGTGGTTCAACACTGTAACTGTTACAAGCCTTTCGTTTTAAAAATGATAAACAAAAATGCACGCAAAATATTTTGTGACTGATCCAGCATAACTGCAAATATATTCAGATGATAAACAATACACTATTCTGAAGCACCTATTTCTTTTTTGCATTGTTCAATATACCGTTTGTAACAGGAATGTATCAGAAGTACTGTTGCTCTCTTAATGGGTTACAGACATGAATGGAGTTCTATTAATTAGGAAAAACTACTTTCTTCTTTAATCTGTTAAAGGTAATTTGAAAGGTCTCTATTTTTTTCTTGTTAGAAATGACAACGCTGAACTGAAATTATGCAAAGGTTCAACAGAACGTAATTTAAGAGTAAGACAATGGTAGAGTTAACCCGCTACGGCAGTAAATTTGTTCACCGTCTCAGTTTTTTCTCTTTTGTTTTCTGAATTAAATTTACTAACTGGCCTTTTTAATTTTGCTTCCTATGGATCCTGTCCTGGCTATGAACGCAAACTTTAAACATTATTTGTTTTAAATAATAAGATTTAATTACCTTTTTTTTTTTTGCTTACACAATAAAAATTTCCTAATTCAGACTTCACAAAACTAGTTCATTTTAAGTCTCCTTCCTGCAGTCTTGCTGCAAATATTGTAGTATCGCGATACAACCTGCACTTTGCTAACCTTAAATGAAGCAAAGAACGAACATTTTGAGCCCTGTGGCATACTGGCATGCTACCTAGTGGTACATGCAAAAAATGTTATTGAAATCACTGAGCTGTTTATGAAATAATTAGAAGTGAAATATTGTTTGCAGAAATCATTGGGGAAATAGTATATGTAATGGATATAGTCAATAAAATGGAATTGTTCATGAAAATTTCTGACCAGAAAAGAAAGAAAAAACAGGTCAAAGAAGTTACTAGCAAAGAACTATTTACCAGTTCAAATCATCACAATAGAAAAAAAGCAGCAATTACATCAGCTGCTGCTTCAGAAGATCAAGTACGCACATGACTTGAAATGTTTTAGTTAATAGATGGCATCTATTACAATGTGCTAGACTAAAAAAAGCTAATTGTTAGTCCCCATTCCCACAAACATTTAAATGTTCAACCCTAATAGAAGGACCTAATTAGATTACATTGATAAATGCAAATCTCTTCAAAATAGCTGTAAGCAAATCCATATGAAGAGATGGTTCCCAATGAGACTTGACAAGTGGAAAGCAGATGGCACTGCAAAAGACTTCAGTTCTCCTGTAAGCCACATGCTATAAAAGCTGCGAGAGGTTTACATTTCACGTTTGGTAACCTTAGGAAATATTTTTAACTGGCAATCACTTGAACAAAGATTACCATAAAGAATTAAGCAATACCTTGCAAGCTACCAGGATACTACAGATTCAGTTTAAAAATAGTTTTTCAACAGAAATTTTGTCAGATAATTAACAACATTTGAACTCTTGGTGGGGAGAAAAAAAAAAAAAAAGAGAAGAATATTAGGAAAAATACAGCTGCTCAGATATTCTTCACTACACTGTCATGGCAAGCTCTTTCTGCCCTTCCAAAAAACACACCTATGAAAACATATGTTCTTCCCTACCTCAAAACAGATTGCCTCCCTGTAGCAAAGGCTTATTATCAGCAGCTGATCCTTGCTGTATTTGTTTAAAAGGCATCCATGGTTGTTCGCAACCCTGTTTTTCTTTGGTGAGCAAGAAAATACACATGCGTCTGCTAAACTACCAATGTGACTTTTTAATGGATACTCAGGCCCGTACAGTGTGGGAAAAAAGACAAAGCAAAAGGAATTGATGATGAATAATACCCAGAATCCCAAATAAAATACGAGATAACAAGTTTGAACTTAATTCAGGCCGAACGAGCATTTCCTCACCTAGAAATTACAGCTAATGGGACTTTCAGACTTTTCTCTTTTACAAAACAACACAGAAAGCTACAAACACTGAGTCACAAGAGGGTGTTTTGGAGCACCTCTACTTATCCAGGCTACTGTGAGAGGACTTCAGTTGTGCTCACAAAGGGGTCAAGGCTCTTTGACTTCAGGCATCTAACTTAGGAGCCAGAAATCAGAGCATGGCCTGTCTAACCAATGGAGATCACCGATAAGACTTACAGGCTAATTAGTCTGCTTTTAACCCCCCGAGGATCCTGCAAATGCATATTAGAACCAGCACTAGGAACAAACCAATCCATGTAGAAATCCCCCTCCCCCAATTTTCTTTTCTGATTTTTTTTTTCCCCAGTGGACTTGAGAACGCATTAGTTGGGATTTCAACTCCAGAGTTCACTTTGCTTTTACATGCATGATGGCTTTGATAATACCTGAGTTTTTGCCAAAACTTTACCCATCGTTACACTGCAGATGAAAATCACTTCCTAAGATCCCAGCCAGCAGGGCCCGTTCTTGCCCGAATCCCAGCAGATCTAAACCACAGCAGGACGTTTGTTCTCTCTCGCTGGACAAAGGACCAAGAGTAAGAACAAAGTGAGGGGGGAGATAGTCACACTGTCTCCTTGCACGGAATTCACAGCAATGGCCTTGCTGTCAAAACCACCTCAAAGGCCGATGCCCGTGTATCTAGCTCACATTTTGCCTTGGGGTCTAGGAGGCTCCAGCTGTGTTTAGAAAAGCAGGGCTTTCTTCTGCCTTGTCAAACTCCTGCAGCCCCTCTCTTCATCTTCAGCCAGCAAACATGCCCTTTAACGCAGACCAAGACCCGCACTCCCGTGACCCTGCAGGCTCTGTTATTAGGTAGCTGCCTGATCCTCCACACATGCGCGTGCATTTCAAATTCAATTAGGTAACTTTCACCCTGTTTCAGAACTGAGCATCTTCTGCACAACCGTTTCCCACCCCACCACTTTTGCTGCTCACGTTTTGCCTTTCTAAAAGCCTTTCAAGGCCTCAGCCCTGAGCAAACTTCAGAAACTAATTAGAAAGAAAAGGTGAGCTCTCAATCCTTCTACAAGCTGAGTTCAGTTATCCTAGGTCCGGGGTTTTTTTTTTCCATCCTCCCTTCAGTTAGAAAACACTACATCTGTTCAGGTTTTGATCCATTAGTTGGAAAATTAAGCAATTAAAGCAGACAACATCTGTGGACAATGATTTATCAAACATAGTTTCAGCAACCAAAGTGTAAATTGAAGCCAACTTAAAGAGCTGGAGGCTTAATATGTCTTCAGGAAAAAAGAAGAAAGTAAAAAGAGAGCAAGAATGAGTCTTCACAGAACCTAAACCTCCTGGCAATTAGAAACGGGAAGATATTTATAGGTGTGATGAAGAACAAAGAAAAAAAACACTATAGCAGCCTAGAAAGGGGATCATTTCAGAAAACTGATTTTATTTTAATCGCAACAGAACAATGTACTCATTTTAAAAATACACCCTTACAGCAACAGTCTGGTGATTTGACTTTGTATATGTCACTGAATTTAAGATACATGACACAAATCCTGTAGTATTCAACACGTAAAAGTGTTTTTGAGGAAAGAATACAACATTATTGATGAATAATGATACCTCTTATAGTCTAAGGTAATTGTGAAGGGCATTTTGTGTCATCTTGGTTAAACAAATAGTTCACAAATTATTGACAAGTTTCATTAAGAGCAAGTTTTATTCTTCTGAAAAATTAAGAGACTATTAGAAGGAATTATCACTCCTCACTGATCTTATCAACAATTATATCAATATTTGATTTTTTTTTGTATCAGTAAGCCTCTCATCCAAAATAATCCAAATATTGTACACTGATCTGCTTTTAAGAAACAATGAAGCAGCTAAAAATACCAACAGTAAATACTCACATAATCACAGAATGTTAAG